>QRDG01002151.1:0-350239 GCA_012064385.1 Puccinellia tenuiflora | reverse complement strand
CCTTTCGTGTACCCCACGGTGGGTGGTACCTGGGTCACGCCAGGGCCCATTGAAGCCCATGAAGTGTACCGTGTGGCCCAAGTAGCTGTTAGGCCGGTGATGCTTTCCTTATCTGTAATGTGCAATCCGCACCGTCCACCCGAGACCTGGCCTGTGATATAAAGGCCAGGAGGGTGCGTCACCTAGGTAACAGCACACAGCAAACCCTAGCGAGATTGCCATCTCGCCATTGTAGCCACCTCGATAATACCAGACAAGCAGGAGTAGGTCTTTACCTCACCTCGAGGGGCCGAACCTGGGTAAACTCGCCCCCTGTTAGCCGTCACCACCAACGTTCATACTCTCTCCCCCTCAATCAACCCGGGGTACACAACCTTGGGATTTGCCGAGTCCACTACTCGTCAATTGGCGCCGTCTGTGGGAAAGAACAGATCGTTGGAGTCATGGTTGCGCCGGCCTCATCTGCAATGAAGAACGGCATCAGCCCAGGGAGTCGATCTACACCGGCTTCCTCGAGTTCGTCCACCACTCGCCGGCGGATCTCCGGCGTACGCTGAGGTGCAGCAGAGCACGTGGATTACCTTCGGTAGTCTGCGCTATCTGGTGGACAGTCGCGGAACGCTCCGGCCCACGCTGGCCACGTTGCGCGCGACGGACGCGCCAACATCTACATCGACTGCGCCGACCGCGGCTTCACCCGCCGCGAAGATCGCATCTACTGCGGCCACGGCGATTGCGTCATCGACTGCCGTGAAGATCGCGTCCACTTCGACTGCGTCAGCACCATCTACGACCGCGTCAAACGGCGACTGCGGTGACCACACCCGCGGTTACCAGAAAAATCGCATCTACTGCAACCCCGGGCGAAACAAGTCTACTCCGACCTTCTTGTCCGCGCCCCGGACGAAGCCAAAATTACGCCAATCGACTCGCCAACGCGCCTCCGCATCGCGGAGTCGCCAGTAGCAGTGACCGTGGCACCCGCCACGTCGCTGTGATCTTCGACTCTGAGCATAGCTCGGACGAAGGAAGCAGGACTGGGAGCATCAGCCCCACTCGCGGGTTTACCCCGCGCAAGTCTATATGGCCAGCCCAGCACGATCCAACGGCGGGGAACCCGTATACCCGCTGGAGGTGACCATGCCGGACAGGGTGACAAGACTCACCATCACTCGGGAGATGGCGATCCAGGCCATGAAGCACGTGGACGAAGGCACGTTCCCTTCACCAGATGAACCCCGAGAAGACCAACTGGCGGTCCAATACTTGCTTTGGAAGGAGTCCGAGCGAGTCCGCCAAGAGAAGGCCGATCTGATTCGGCGCAAAGAACTAGCCGACGCGTCGAGTGCCAGGAGGGCAGCACACTCGTTCTTGGCCGGATCGGAAGTCTCGCAAGGAGGACGTCACAGGGCTCGCATGCCACGGGTGCCAGAAGCTGATCGCGTCCACCTCACTCGCAATCTGGAGTCGTCATTCATGACGGAAGATGCGGACGGAATCCCCGTCCCCAAGACACCCGCTTCGGCCCTCATGGCGGTCGAAACCTACCTGCGACTAACACAGCCGCCGGAGGGTGACGCCCACGCCCGCCTCACAGGCGACAAATTCAATCCCTCAGGGAAGTCGAGGAAGTCTGGCAAAGTCAGCACCAGCAGAAGGGTGCACGAGAATCGAGGCCGCCGCGATCGTGAACCCGCACCACTTGCAGACCCAGCCCCAATTCGACTGCGACAGCCGCAGCCAGGCGAAGATGTCCGTAACGTCGTCGCACAGAGAAGGGTGGACCGCAGTCGACGGCTGCGAGCGGCGAGTGCACAAGCCAACGACTACGACGACGACGACTTCGAGCCACGCGGAGCCGCATGTTTCAGCTTCAACATCCGCGACACGAAGATGCCCAAAGGCTTCAAGCTAACAGCGGAGACACCCAAGTATGACGGGAAGCAAGACCCAAGGGACTGGCTGGAAGACTACCTCATCGCGTGCAGCTGTCAAGGTGGTACTTCGACTACTGCCATGCAGTACATCCAGTTGATGCTCACGGGATCTGCTCGCGGGTGGCTCAACACTCAGCCCAGGGACGCTTTCAGCACCTGGGACGAGTTCAGGAACGCCTTCGTGAAGAGTTTTCTGGGGACATACGCAAGGCCAACAACCCTCATTGAGCTCCAGGCGTGCAAGCAAGGTCGAGACGAGCCACTCCGTTCGTACATCCAGCGGTGGACCTTACTTCGCAACACCATGGATGGAGCCACCTCAGAGGACAGGGTAATGGATGCATTCATGCACGGCGTTTACCGCCGCGACCTCCGTGAGGAGTTTGGTAGGCTTAGGCCGAGGAACATGATCGAGCTCATGCAGATAGCCAACCAGTGGGCAGATGGAGAAGACTCTGTTCGTGATGCACCACGATCCGAGGCAAGAAGCAGGACCTAGCAACTGGCGAGAAGGGCGCCTGAAGAAGAAGCCGCGTTACGTCGGCAACGACTCGATCGAGTTAGTAGCGGCGGGATTCGAAACCCCCCGTGAGAATGAAAGGCAGTACAACCAGGACGGTGGCAGCAGCTACCATAGAGACGGAAGTCGCAAGCGCGAGTGGCGGAGACGCCCACTGACTGAAGAAGAGTTAGAGCAACCTTGCAAGCATCACATGTTCAGGGACCCAGAAACAGGCAAGTGGGGATCCCGCCACCTATTGAAGGATTGCAGAAAGGCGCGTAAGATATACAGGGCGTTTGCGCGAATAGTCCCTCAGAACGGACAGCGTGATAATCAAGCGGCACCCGTGGCACAGCCAGCCGCACAGCTGGCCCTCCAGGCGCCACCTCCTCCAGTCGCCAACCCAGCGCAAGCAGCGCTGGCCTTCTACCCGCAACAGCAACACAACCACAGCCACAGCCGCAGGATCCTGCTAACGTGTTCCCGGCAGCACGTGGGCAGATCAACATGATACAGAAGGGACGTCCTTCCAACAGGACCCAGAAAATCATCACCCGCCAGGTCTACCAAGCACTCACCAATCCACCTGCAGTACCCGATTACCTGAGAGGCTCAGAAACAGCGATCACTTTCTCCAGAGCGGACCACCCGCCGGCGATACCACGACCCGGGCACGCTGCTCTGGTAGTCGAAGCTCAGATCGGGGAGTACACCTTGAAGAAGGTTTCATGGATGGAGGCAGCAGGTATAAATATCATCTTCGCCGACACCCTAAGAAGGATGAACAGGTCAACATCCAACCTAACGCCATCAGCAAATACCTTCCACGGTATGTACCAGGGCAAGCAGTCACGCCCATGGGAACATTACACTCGACGTCATATTCGGCACACCCGAAAACTTCCAGCGAGAGGCGATCGACTTCGAGGTAGTCGACTGGAAGTCAATATCATGCCATACTGGGTCGTCCGGCCTTCGCCAGATTCATGGCAGTGCCACTACGCCTACCTCCTGCTCAAGATGCCGGGACCAAAGGGTGTCATCACGGTGAAAGGCGACTTCGACCGGTCTGACAGCTGCGACCGCGAGTTCAGCAGGATTTCTGAGTTCTTTGGGATGGACGAGCACCTGGAGATGATGGCAGTCGACAACGACAGGACTCTGTTCCACCACGGAAGAAATCATCCAAGGATCGCATTCAACACAAGCGACGACACAAGGGCCCATCAGGTACACCCGACGGACGCCGACAAGACGGTCAGGGTGTCATCAAGCCTGACTAGCGCATAGGAAAGCGCGCTCGTCGAGTTCCTGCGCGAGAACTGGAAGATATTCGCCTGGCAACCTTCTGACATGCCAGGTATACCAAGGGAACTCGCCGAGCACTCCTTACGCGTCCAAAGACGCTAGACCAGTCAAGCAGACCTTGAGGCGCTTCGCGGGTCCAAGAGAGATGCTATCAGCAAGGAGATCGACCGGCTGCTTCACGCCGGATTTATTCGGGAAATAAAGGATTCAGAGTGGGTAGCAAACCCGGTACTGTGGTGGAAAAGAAGAAGACGAAGAAACTCCGCATGTGCGTCGACTTCACCGCCATCAACAAATGCTGCCCCAAGGATCACTTTCCGCTCCCGCGGATTGATCAGATCGTCGATTCGACTGCAGGTTGTGCACGCCTATCCTTCCTGGATGCCTACTCGGGTACCAGCAGATCAGGATGAAAGTCGAGGACCAGGAGAAGACGGCGTTCATCACACCACACGGTGTATTCTGTTACCAGATGATGCCCTTCGGGTTGAAGAACGCTGGAGCCACATACCAGCGCACGATGCAGGCCTGCTTGAAGGAGCTCATAGGACAGATCGTCCAGGTCTACGTCGACGACATAGTCGTCACCACCCGCACAGAGGACAGCCTCATCGACGACCTCCGCAAGGTCTTCGACGCGCTAACGAGTACCAGATCAAGTTAAACCCAGAAAAGTGCGTCTTCGGCGTCCCAGCCGGAGAATACTGGGGTACTTGTTCTGCGAGAGGAATCGAAGCCAACCCTGAGAAGGTGCAGAACATACTCGACATGCCTGCACCGACCAAGCTTCATGAAGTACAACGCCTAGCCGGCAGAGTCGCAGCGCTCAGTCGGTTTATTAGTAAGTTGGGAGAAAAGGCCCTGCCCTTCTACCAACTGATGAAAAAGGCAGACAAGTTCGAGTGGACAGAGGAGGCACAAGATGCATTCGACAAACTGAAGCAGACCCTCACAACCCCTCCAGTGCTGGTGGCACCACATGAGAACGAGCCACTGTACCTGTATGTGGCAGCCACGAACAGGGTGGTCAGTACCGTACTCGTAGTCGAGCGGGAGGAAGAAGGAAAGAGTCACCCTATTCAGCGACCTGTATTACCTCAGCGAGGTGCTAACTGATTCCAAGCAGCGTACCCGCACTACCAGAAGCTGGCATACGGAGTCTTCATGACGTCCAGGAAGGTGGTCCACTATTTCTCCGAGCACCCGATCACGGTGGTAAGCTCCTCTGCCCTATCCGACATCCTCACTAACCCAGCCGTGACAGGAAGAGTCGCCAAGTGGGTTGTCGAGTTAGGGCTTGGGGGCTGAAGTACGCACACCCGAAGGCAATCAAGGCCCAGGTCCTCCCAGAGTTCACCACAGAGTGGATAGAAGCACAACTGCCCGACGAGCCCGACTTGTCCAATGCATGGACAATGTATTTTGATGGATCCAAAAATTCAACTCAGCCGGAGCAGGAGTCGTGCTCATTTCACCTAAAGGCGACAAGCTGAAGTACGTGCTGCAGATGAAGTTCCCAACTCCTTCCAACAACGAAGCAGAGTACGAAGCCCTGATCCACGGCATGCGGATGGCCCAGAACTGCGGCGCCACTCGCCTCATGATCTACGGCGACTCCTATCTGGTTGTGCAGCAAACCATGAAGCAGTGTGATGCCATCGCTGACAACATGATAGCCTACAGGGAGCTGTACAATCAACTGGAAGGCCTCTTCGACGGCTGCGAACTGCGGCACATCGGCCGCGAAAGCAACGAAGAAGCTGACGTCCTGGCCAACCTAGGATCGGATCGAGCTCCGGTGCCACCCGGAGTCTTCCTCGAGTGCATCACACAGCGCTCAATCAAGGTCCGGCCCCCGCCAGGACCCTCTACACAACAAGCACCGCCAACCCGCCAAGCACGGAGAAGGAGGTCATGGAGATAATGCTAGTCGAGCCCACGTGGACAAGCCCGTATCTGGCCTACATGCTGCACCAGCGGCTGCCGGAGAACCCAGTCGAAGCCAAGCGCATCGTCCGCCGTTCCAAAGGCTTCACCATCATCAATGGCGAGCTCTACAAGAGAAGCATCTCAGGAGTCCTCCAAAGATGCATCGATCCAACCAACGGCCAAGCCATCTTACTCGACATCCACGCCGGCATCTGCGGGCACCACACAAGTAGTCGAGCACTGGTGGCCAAAGCCTTGCGAGCAGGGTTCTACTGGCCCACCGCAATGCAAGACGCAGAAGAACTGGCAAAAAAGTGCGTTGGCTGTCAGGAGTTCGCCAACAAGCCACATGCACCAGCGTCGGCACTGAAGACAATACCACTCGCATGGCCCTTCGCGCAATGGGGGCTCGACATGGTAGGTCCCTTCAATAAATCCTCCCCAGGTGGGCACACCCACCTCCTGGTGGCAGTCGACAAGTTCACGAAGTGTATCGAGGCGATCCCAATCACAAGCTCAACTGCAACCTCAGCGGTCAACTTTATCAGGTCGATCATCTTCAGGTTCGGTGTGCCGCACGGCATCATCACCGACAACGGGACGAACTTCACAGCCGAAGAATTCAGGGATTTTTGCTCTGAACAAGGCATCAAGCTCAAGTTATGCAATCCGTCCTGCACCCGCAGTCCAAATGGGCAAGTCGAGAAGGCCAATGGCCTAGTCAGCAAAGGCATCAAGAAGCGTCTGCGAGTACCATTCAAGCGAGCCGCAGGAGCCTGGGTGGAGGAGTTACCAAGTGTGCTATGGAGCCTACGCACCACGCCAAACATATCTACCCAGTATACACCATTCTTCATGGTGTACGGCGCCGAAGCAGTCCTGCCCTGCGACATCAATTTGATGCTCCACGAGTGGGGCATACGACGAGTCTGATGTGGAAGAAGCACTTGAAGATGATGTGGATGTCTTGGATGAAGCACGCGACATCGCCCCAGCCGCACAGCCGTGTACCAGCAAGACCTGCGCAACTACCCACGGTCGGCGACTGCGGCCTAGAGCATTCGTCCCAGGGGACCTGGTTCTCCGGCTAAAGCAGAAGAGGTGCACAAACTCGCCTCCCCATGGGAGGGGCCATACATTGTGACAGAGGGCAATCGGCAACGGAGCTTACCGCCTGAAGGACTCGAAGACGGGGACAGTCTGCAGCAAATCCGTGGAACGTGGGCACAGTTACGCCGCTTCTACGCCTAATCGACCCCAGCTTGTAAACTTCACCTTGTAAGTAGCAGCAGGTTTCTTACGCACTCTTTCCCTCGCCAGGGTACCTAAGGGGACTGGAAGGGTTTAGGCGGCCTGCTTGCGAGAATCAATAAAGATATTTGAAGAAAAAGACTTATCATTTCTTCTTTTGCAAGCAATCAACTTAAATCCTAGGCCGCCACTCGAACCACTCGGGGGCTCGCGCCAGTACAGGTCTAAGTCCAGCCTAGCCGCCACTCGAATCACTCGGGGGCTGCGCCACACAGGCATAACTCGAAAATCCTAGGCCGCCACTCGAACCACTCGGGGGCTCGCGCCAGTACAGGTCTAAGTCCAGCCTTGGCCGCCACTCGAATCACTCGGGGGCTGCGCCACACAGCATAACTCGAAAATCCTCGGCCGCCACGTCGAACCACTCGGGGCTCCGCGCCATAACGGTCTAAGTCCAGCCTAGCCGCCACTCGAATCACTCGGGGTCTGCGCCGCACAGGATAACCCCGAAAATCCTAGGGCCGCCACTCGAACCACTCGGGGGCTCGCGGCCATACAGGTCTAAGTCCAGCCTAGGCGCCGCTAGAATCTCTCGGGGCTCGCGCCATACAAGGTTTTAAGTCCAGCCTAGGCCGCCATCTGTCGAATCACTCGGGGGCTGCGCCACACAGCATAACCCAAAATCCTAGGCCGCCACTCGAACACCACTCGGGGGCTCGCGCCATACAGGTCTAAGTCCAGCCTAGGCCGCCGCTCGAATCACTCGGGGGCTGCGCCACACAGGCATAACTCGAAAATCCTAGGCCGCCACTAAAACCACTCGGGGGCTCGCGCCATATAGGTCTAAGTCCAGCCTTGGCGCCGCTCGATACACTCGGGGGCTGCGCCCACACAGGCATAAACTCAAAAACCCTAGGCCGCCACTCGATTCACTCGGGGGCTCGCGCCATACAGGTCTACGAGTGCAAATCACACTACATACAATACATCATGGGCATACATACATGCATATTTATGTTACAAGCTAACATCATACAACAAACTGCTTTTTTAGTCGACAGGCTCTTCCTTTGGCGCATCCAGTGGCCCTACACGTCGCTCTGTATGATTCAGGACCTGTTGCATCACCTGACGTGCGGCCTCAAGGGATTCAGCATAATCAACATCTCTAGGCAAGCCATCAAGTATTCTGTCCAAGGGAACATGAGGTCGATGCAGTCGAACATAGGCAAACGCCGTGTTGGCCCCGGCAACAAGCTGACCGAAGACGACCCCCTTCAACGCCCTGCTACTGCGGAACCTCTCCAACAGCGCGGGCAACCCTTCCGGCTGCTCATCAAGGGGGAAGAACACTTTGTTGATTTGCCAGAGTGCTTTCCTGCAACCTTCAAGAATGAACGCAGCTCGCCAGGTGCGATCTAGCATCCGCGCGAGTACACGGCCCTCTTCCTTATGTACCCAGAATTGACGAGCTTCGACCGAGACACCGGTGGCTTCCCTCTCCACGCGCTCGTCCACTCGAGTGTTCTCGGCTTGCCAGGCGGGGTTAACAACTGCAATTAACGGGTCAAGATGCAGGACAACACAAGCATGAGAAATCAAAGCAAAGTAGCTAGAGTCCAACCTTGTAGCTGTCGACATATCAGATCAATTTGGTCAAGAAGGAACCGTTCGCGCTGATTGAACGGCCCAGCGGAACGCGCCCTGAGGCGTTCAAGCTCCACTTCAGCTATCCGCAGCTTCGACTCAAGTTCAACGATCTTGTTCCTCATATAGTTAAACACCCGCTGGTCGTTCACGCTTCGTGTGGGAGTTGGACCAGCTGGGTGCTGTTGGCGAGCAGGCACAGCAGAAGAGGTACCCTTCACCCTCATTTACACAGGTGGCCTCGGCGACTTCAAGAGCAGCATTTTCATCAGCTGCCAAGTTAGGTGGTGTCAAACAGAAGCCATATTCATTCTAGCAAAAGACTCGAAGAGGTACATTCACATGGAGGAATCAGAAAATGCATTGATAAAAAGACTTCATTAAGTTCACTACAAAAGGCGAATCAAAGGGAACCCTACTACAAAGACTACACTGCAGACTCCGACTACGAGCGACTCTTCTTGGAGGCTAACTCTGCAGCCCTGGCAAGCTTCCTCTCAAAGGTATCAATTAGCTTAACAGCTAACTGACTCGCTTTTGCCTTGACGCTGTTTAGCGACTTGGTCTTGCCATCGGGTTTTCGAGGAAAGTCGCTGACAACTGCCTCGAAGTCGCCTGCGACCTCATGGCCAAGCAAAAGCCGGAAAGTGAACTCTGAGCCGCGTACCGTCTGAGCACGCGTGTAGTCCGCTAGGGTGGTCGCCTCGCCTTCAAACGGGGCTGCAAGCGCATCAACATCGGCCGGCGATGGCTGGTTGGGGAAGATGCTCCGATGCACACTCGCCAGGGCATCTTTCGACTTCTGCAGCGCTGCCGAAGATTGTTGCAGTGCAGTCGAAGCGTACGCATGGGCGCGGTAAACGAAGCCAACAGCCGTCTCCAGGTCGACACTCTCACTGGAAGTCTCTTCTGGAGGAGCGCCTCCGCATGGCTCTGAACAACGAAGATGACCTCACTTGTGACACATCAGAAGTCGACACAAGACAAAGTAGGCAATGAGCCGAGATACTTACCTCCGATTACATTGGTGAGTGCGAGCAAGCGTTCAACCTGGGTCTTCTCTAGATCACCCCGGGTTCGCTCACGCTTTTGAGCTTCACCCAGGGACTTCTCCAGCTCAGCGACCCGCTTCGCCAGACTCTCCCTTTCGCCTGTGAATCACCGGATCAAAGTTAAAAATGAAGATAGTCGACACACCTCCTGAAAGCACGAATTGGTACTCACTGTTGGCTTGCTCCAGAGCAATGCGGAGTCGACCCCCCTCCTTCTCCATTCGCATGAAGGCCGTGGCTCCCTCCAGCAGCTGGCGACAAAACGGCTGTGCAAAGAACAGGATATCAATCGTGCCCGACTATTCTAGTCACGCACATCTTCGGGGGCTACTCCATCGGGAGCGCTGTTCGCGCACCCGACACAAGAATTTGCAGGGTTAAGACAGAATATACTTACGTGCCCAAGCAGCTCAGCATCCACGGTAGTCGTATCAGACAGCTCTTTCTGGCCTCGTAGAGGTTGACGTCTTCAGCGTCAAGGGATTATTGGCCTCAGGCGCCTCTTCGGGCGCCCCTAGTGGTCCGCTCCAGGACAGCCGCGGACTGATGTTCCTCATCGCGAGGTGAAGATCCGGCACCACCAGTGTGATGGCTATATAAAGAAGCAAAAATTCAGAAAAGCGTCCAAGGAGTCGAAAGAAGAACAAAGACAAAAAAGCGTACTCGCAAAGGCTTACCTGTTGACATCCTCATCCTCACTGCTCATGGGAGGAGATGCCATCTTCACAAACCCAGCGGGCGGCGCTAATTCAGTGGAGGCACGACAGAGGATCTACCGGCTCACTCGCATCGGAGGATGAGTCGCGGGCTTCCTTGTCCTCCACAACCACTTCCTTCAAAGGTGACGACCCCGAGGTGGAGTCGACATTCTTCGTCTTAGCCGCTTCCGCAGCGGCTCTTCGTCTTCATCATCCTCTTCCACTCCTCGTTCGGCGAGTGGCAGAAGGGAGTTCGTCTTCATCGTCGTCCTGCTCGACGACGTGGCCTCGTCGTGAGGTCCATTCTCCATCAGCGGAGGAAGGCTCACATAAGCCTTCGATCCTGACGAGCAGCGAGGAGAAAGACGAGTCAGGAAAACATTCGACTAAAGCAAAGCAAAAGAGAGTTCAAGGTACTTACCTCGATTACATTGGCGAGTGCGAGCAAGCGTTCAACCTGGGTCTTCTCTAGATCACCCCGGGTTCGCTCACGCTTTTGAGCTTCACCCAGGGACTTCTCCAGCTCAGCGACCCGCTTCGCCAGACTCTCCCTTTCGCCTGTGAATCACCGGATCAAAGTTAAAAATGAAGATAGTCGACACACCTCCTGAAAGCACGAATTGGTACTCACTGTTGGCTTGCTCCAGAGCAATGCGGAGTCGACCCCCCTCCTTCTCCATTCGCATGAAGGCCGTGGCTCCCTCCAGCAGCTGGCGACAAAACGGCTGTGCAAAGAACAGGATATCAATCTGCACCCGACTATTCTAGTCACGCACATCTTCGGGGGCTACTCCCATCGGGAGCGCTGTTCGCGCACCCGACACAAGAATTTGCAGGGTTAAGACAGAATATACTTACGTGCCCAAGCAGCTCAGCATCCACTGTAGTCGTATCAACAGCTCTTTCTGGCCTCGTGGAGGTTGACGTCTTCAACGTCAAGGGATTATTGGCCTCAGGCGCCTCTTCGGGCGCCCCAGTGGTCCGCTCCAGGACAGCCGCGGACTGATGTTCCTCATCGCGAGGTGAAGATCCGGCACCACCAGTGTGATGGCTATATAAAGAAGCAAAAATTCAGAAAAGCGTCCAAGGAGTCGAAAGAAGAACAAAGACAAAAAAGCGTACTCGCAAAGGCTTACCTGTTGACATCCTCATCCTCGCTGCTCATGGGAGGAGATGCCATCTTCACAAACCCAGCGGGTGGCGCTAAATTTAGTGGAGGCACGGACAGAGGATCCTCCGGCTCACTCGCATCAGAGGACGATTCGCGGGCTTCCTTGTCCTCCACAACCACTTCCTTCAAAGGTGACGACCCCGAAGTGGAGTCGACATTCTTTCGTCTTCGCCGCTTCTGCAGCGGCTCTTCGTCTTCATCATCCTCCTCCACCTCTTCATTCGGCGAGTGGGCAGAAGGGAGTTCGTCTTCATCGTCGTCCTGCTCGACGACCGTGGCCTCTTCGTGAGGTCCGTTCTCCATCAGCGGAGGAAGGCTCACATAAGCTCTTCGATCCTGACGAGCAGCGAGGAGAAAGGCGAGTCAGGAAAAACATTCGACTAAAGCAAAGCAAAAAGAGTTCAATGTGCTTACCTCAGGTACGGGGTTGTTTGGCCCGTATGGTTCGACCGGGCACTTAACGTTGCACGGATCGGCGACCCGGAGGCTGGTGATGTTCCTCACCTTAGTCGCGATCTGTGCATCATCAAGCGAGGTGTCGACTGCGAGCTCCCACATTGGTTGTTCGCGTCGACGCAGCGGCTGCACCTTCAGCCTGTGGAAAGTCGCGATAAGGTGAATGCCACCTGTCTCGCGTCCGAGTGTCTTCAGCAATCCGCGGAGCAGCGCCAGCAGTGGCTTGGTCGACTCCTTGTCCTCCTTTGAAAGAGAGTGCGACCAGGCATTGGTCCTTCGCAGAGGTCGATCAGCGGCGAACTCGGGAAGGCCTTCTTGGTCCCACCTGATGTAGAACCATTTCTTCCGCCAGTTCTGGACGGAGTCAGATTTCTTCAGCTGGAAGAAGGACGTGTCGCCGCGCAGCTGGATTCCGAAGCCGCCTACAGGGAACGTCTGCTTCGACCGCCCCACCATCCGTCGCACCATGAAGAGCGACTTCCAGAGGTTCCAGTTGGGTGCGACCCCCAGAAAGCACTCACATAACATAATAAAACTCGCGATGCTCAAGACGCTGTTGGGATTCAGATCATGGATCTGAATCCCATAGGCGAAAACAAGACCACGAACAAAATCATGGATGGGGAACCCGAAGCCCCGCGGAAGGAATTCCACGAAGCACACGCGCTCCCCATCGCGAGGAGAGGGGATTACATCCTTACCGTGGGCGCGCGTCGTCGCCGTGCTCGTCGGCGGCAGCAATCCCTGCTCTCGGAGGTTGTCCAGCTCCGCCGCCTTCACGGACGACTTCCCCCAATCACCCTCCAACTTCTTCATGCCGGCGTCGTCGCCGGCGGTGGAGCTTTCTGCTCCCTTTGCCCTCTTCTGGCCCATGGTGCTAGCGGAGGAGGGGAGAGCTTCTGGAGATCTCGGTGCAAATGGCAATGGAGATGAGGCAGCGGAGAAGACGGGAATGAAGGCTTGGTAAACTGTTCCCACGCCGCGGTGAAAATTATATATCGCGGGGGCAGTTCATCCTAGCCGTCATCCACAGAACCGTAGCCCGAAGCAATCATCCGGCCGTCCACGTGTCGCGCGGAGAGGGCAACTGTCACCCTCCACTACGCACGGGAACCAAGGCGTCATCATCACTTCGCGAAAGTTTCGCGCCCAACGGTCCAAATTCAACGGCAGCCGCTGCGACAGTGGGCCCCACTTCGTCACGTCCCGTCGGGCGCAGAGTGTGCCAGGAAGCATCATCACTGATGTCATCCCTGACGTCACTATGGATTCGTATCAAGTAAGCCAACGACCTGGCAGAGCACTCGACAATCCATTCGAGTGAGACATGTACATAGTAAGCTTTACAAAGCTGATGACACCCGAATTCATCATTCGAGTGGATGAACAACCAGTAAGCTTTCAGAGCTGAGTTTAAGTCAATTCAGTAGGCCATCAAGGCTGAGTACAAACTAAGTCGAGCAAGGCCAGTTTTGACTCGGGCATTTCGAGTCATCTTTTTTACTCCCATCGGGAGCGGACTTTTCGACTGAAGAAAAATTGAGTTTAACCTCAATCGCAAGCAATTCAGCTTAATCTCGGGGGCTACTCCCATCGGGAGCGCTGTTCGCGCACCCAATGACTAAGGACAACGACAGTCGAAAGTCGGCGAATCAAGAAGATCATGAGGCGCACCCGTTTATTCAAGACAATTGCAGCCGAAGGTTGACTAGTAAAGGAACCAGGTGGCATGCCCGGAGGAAGGAGTCCTTTACTCGACTCTGCGATTCGACTAAGCACTCGGGGGCTACTATCGTGGGGCTACCTTTCGGGTACCCCACGGTGGTGGTACCTGGGTCACGCCAAGGGAATCCCATTGAAGCCCATGAAGTGTACCATGTGGCCCAAGTAGCTGGTTAGGCCGGTGATGGCTTTCCTTATCCTGTAATGTGCAATCCGCACCGTCCACCCGAGACCTGGCCTGTGATATAAAGGCCAGGAGGGTGCGCCACCTAGGTCAAGAAACACACAGGCAAACCCTAGCGAGATTGCCATCTCTCCATTGTAGCCACCTCGATAATACCAGACAAGCAGGAGTAGGTCTTTACCTCATCCTGAGGGGCCGAACCTGGGTAAATTCGCCCCCTGTTAGCCGTCGCAGTCACCAACGTTCGTACTCTCTCCCCCTCAATCAACCCGGGGTACATAACCTTGGGATTTGCCGAGTCCACACCTCGTCAGCAAGTGTTACTCCAGCATAAAAGTCCTACTATTTTACTATTTGCACTTTAGCTATTTCAGTAGTATGCATGATAGGAGTATTACTAGTATGCTATGCAGACCTGTTTAGTATACCACCCTATATTCCTGTTGGTCTAGGTACCCATTAACTTGGTAGATGTTAGAACTGCAATGCTAAAATGTTTTATGAAAGGATAAAAACTCCACTAAGTTAATGAACTACCTGGGTGGCAATTGGTATTGCTTGGCTGACAGAGTTGAGTGTCTTCTCGGGGCCATTTCCATGGTTATACTCGAGATGTTCACTTGGGAACGGCCACCCAGGAACAAAGAGATTCGATGTCACTCTGTGTTTGGATTGCTTCCAGTGCAGCCACTAGTCATATGGGCTCTGTCTTGATTGACTAAGTTGAGTGGACCCGACCGGACGAACAAGCAGATGTAGGGGATGTAGCTGGGTATTGTTCGGACAGGTGTACGGGAAAGCTCTTCTGAAAGATCCCGTCTCGACTCTCTCCTTTCCTTCTCACTAATTGAGTGATAGGAAGTTTGGGTTAGTTGAGTCTAGTGGGGAAAGTGTCACAAACTCTCGAGAGTAATAAAACTATGATCATAGCCGTGTCCCCGGTTACGGACAATTTTGAGCAGCTGGACAAGGATGTCGATGGAGAATCTCATCATCCCAATTTCTTAAATAAAATTTTGATGGGTGAACAAGGGTAGAAATGGGACACTGGATATATTCCAAGAATTGCCTAATTTGGCACTGGAATGTATAGCAGGAATTGTCTCGGCTAGATGGAAAAGAAAATATTGTGAAAGCTAGGATAAAATTGGCTTTATGCAAAGAGCCTTGAGATCCACCAGCCAAATAAGCATATAGGTCTTAGAGTTTGCCATTATGAGTCCACAAGTGTCACTTGCCAGATCCATTCCAATGGTTCTGACCAATTTTTGGCTGCAACGCTTTTACTGTTGCAGATTGTTCGGACGATGAGTAAGGTGCGTGATAGGGCTTCGATTCTACAACCGACATGTTCGCCTGTGGCAGCATGAAGATGATGGAGACTCCACGCTTAATATTTATTTCCACTGTTTACTCTAAATAAAGCTAGCTCTGAGCTATGCACTTTGTAATCGCAACTACTTTGAATTCGGGATCACGCGTGTAATAAAATGATGCACTGTTATGGTATTTCATCTTGTACTGTGTGTGCTAGCGAGTCGATCCAGGGACTAGCACTATACACAGGTATCTTGTCTATTTTAAAAGGCAAGGTCACTACAAATGCCTAGCTCCGGAACCTTCGCAAGACTAGCCATCGACCACAACTATGCAGTAACCGACTAGACTTGCCAAGTGGGTAGCATCAAAAGAGGCTTGATAGGCTACTAAGCTATGGTCTGCCCATTTTAACGACGCATGGTTGTGCGGGTGGTGTTTGGCGAGTGGCACTATATGACTCAATCTAGTCGACGGAGGTGATTACTCACTTAGCATATTTCATACTTAGTGACCAAACAAGTAATAAACATTAGTCCACAGGTTACAATGAGCAATAATAATCACATAATAATCTAGCAAAGATGAATAATCTCAACCGGGCGACGAGTGTGCCGGCCACAGGTTGACCGAACGGAAGTAAAATAGCACAATAAACCGGGCGATGGCGGAGATACCTCTGACCAGTGACAGCCACAGGTTGAGTAAAAGGAAGTAAAATAGCACAGTCAACCGGGCGATGGCGGAGATACCTCCGACCAGTGATAGCCACAGGTTGAGTAAAAGGAAGTAAAATACCACAGTTGGTTAGCGTCAACCGGGCGATGGCGGAGATACCTCCGACCAGTGACAGCCACATGTCGACTACAATAGTTAGTGGAGGCGTCCACGCGATCCCGTTCATCCATTCCATTGACTGGGCGGTTCCCCTAGTCCATCGTCGCCGGAATGGGGAGTGGTGCATGGTACCGTCCAACGCAACGCCACAACTCTACAGAAAAGTAGCTGGTTCAATCCACTTGGGCAGAACCCAATGCGTATTTAGTCGAGCTACCGGAACTCAACCCACGTGAGATGGGTTTATCGTATTGCAGGAAATAAATAGCAATAGTAGATCACATGAAATAATAAGCATGAAATATGACATATGAGATGCAAACTAACGCGCCAACAAATAACAATCATAGCAAACAAAACATCGACAACTTGGAAACAGATGGTTGGGGGCTGATGGCTTACCTTCATGAACAGGTTCAACTTCCACTTCAAATGGAGGGTTTGAATCTATTAAAGAAATTTAAAAACAAGGTTAAAACCTCCCACAAGGCATTCAAAGGTTCAGTAGGCACATGAACTTCAAATAAATTGAAACCAGTGGTTTTCGATAGATATTTTCAAAACATAGCCAGTGCAAAAAGATTCATATTTTTCTGACCATTTTTTAGTGAGATATGGCTAATCAAAGTTGGGCTTCAAATCTGTCTTATAAACAGAAAATAAAATCAAATGGAAAAACATTTCAAAAATGTTTAAATATCTGACGGACCGGGCCCACGGGTCAGGGGCTGACCGAGCCGAACCGGTATGCGCGGGGGGTGGGGGGGACAAAGAGAAAAGAAACAGGGGACGGGGTCTCCGTCTCCGGTGAACTCACCGGCGGCCCTCCCCGGTTGACGCGGCGTTAGGGAGGAGAGGGATAGGAAGTAGGGAGGCTCGGGAAGGTGAGGTACCTACCGTCGGCGTGCTCACGGACGGCGGGGAAGCTTCGAGCAGCGGCGGCGTCGTTGACCGCGGCGGCCGAGCCACGGTCGAGGATGAAAACGACGTCTTCGGCCACCAATCACCCGGGTGAGGGCGGATTTGGTTCATGGCGGTCCAGGGAGGCTAGGGGTGGAAGGAATCGGTGGTTGGGATGCTATGCAGGGGGAAATCGACCGGAGGCCGAGCGGTGGGGGCTTGCTCATCGCCGGCGCTCTAGTGCTCCCAGAGAGCTGATACTGGATGGGGAGGGGGTTCAGGGGTAGAGGGAGGTGGTGCGGTGCTTGGCTGCTGCCGTGGGGCTCATTTTATAGCCCTCCGAGGTGGGGGTCCGGACGGGGACTCGTGGCGAGGTGGCAGGATGAGGAGGCCGGGGCAGAGGGAGACGACGGACAGCGCATCGTCGGGGTAGCATCCAGGCGGGGAATTGCACGCCTGTGGATAGGCACGGGTTGGCGTGGCACTAGCGGGCGGGTGAGGTGTCCAGGCGACCGTGGCGTGTCGACGGGCATCCCGGCGATGGTGTAGCAGCGTCGCGTCGCCGTGTAGGGTGGAGCATCAGCTGGACGACGGGATTCACGGGGTGGTGGATAGGCACGAGCGGGGACCTTGGCCACAAGCGAGGGGCCCCGCGGCGGTCCTGTGTAGTCGGCGCGTCGGCTAGTGGACGATGGGGCATGGGGGAGCAATGGCGACGATGCTTGGTGGCGGGGTCGCGTAGGAGGTGGGGAAGGCGGGGGACATGCGAGAGGGGGCTGCGGGAGGGCTGACGGCAGCGACCACAAACTGGGGCACCGTCGGGCACGGCCATGTCAGTGGTGACCACCGTCCTGACCATGCCGACATCGGCATCGGGATGACTCTCTCATCCTATGGCTCCAACAGAAAAACCGATCACGTCACCTTGTTCCAAAACAAAAACCCTACGACATTCCAGTTGTGAGGTTTTGCTGGTTTGCAACTTGGGCTATATAATAATTTCGTCAAACACTTCTGGCAGAAAAGGGAAAATGGATTTTTGGCTTTTAAAATAAATGGTTTTTGGCTAGGAAAAATCCCTGAGGTAGATATTGGTTAGGAGTATCTACTTTGGGGGTTTTTACAATTTTAGGAAAAGGTTTCAGGCTTTCAAAAATACTTGGTGTTTCAGGCAGAAAACAAATTAGGGAAAAAGTCCAATATTTTCTTAACAAGGTATTCAATATTTTTGCATAAATGGGTCTACACTGGTTGGGGATCCTCCCTGAATTTTGGAGAATTTTTTGGAGATGGTCTTGACATACTTCCTTTAGGAAGCTAGGGTTTTGGGGTTTTTGACATTAAAGAAAAGAAAATCAATCGAGAGGGCATTGGGTTTGGAAAAGAGAGGCAAAACCAAATTATCCAAATTCAAATTCAAATGTTTTGTTTTGTCAAGAATTTTTTTTAAAGGACCAATTTTCAGGATGTTACAAACCTCCCCCCCCCCCTTAAAATGAATCTCGTCCTCCAGATTCGGGTTGCTCATGGAACAGGTACGGATATTCTGCCCTCAACAAATCTTCTCGTTCCCAGGTTGCTTCTTCTTCGGTGTGTTTATCCCATTGCACTTTATAGAACCTTGTGATTTTGCTGCGGGTGCGGCGTTCTGACTCATCCAAAATTCTGATGGGGCTTTCCACATATGTCAGCTCTGGGCTTAGCTCTAGGTCCAGATAATCTGCTTGCTTGGTTGGTGGTGAGATGCATTTCCTTAGCTGGGAGACATGGAATACGTCATGAACTCCGGTTAACTTTTCTGGCAATTCCAGCTGGTAGGCTACTGCTCCCCTTTTTGCGAGTACCTTAAAGGGTCCAATGAATCTAGGGGCGAGCTTTCCCTTTACCTGAAAACTCTTCAGGCCTTTGAGAGGCGTTACCCGGATATAGGCATAATCGTCCACTTCAAAGCTGATCTATCAGTGTTTATGGTCGTAATAACTCTTCTGTCGGGACTGGGCTGCTTTGAGTCGGTCTTGGATTAGGCGTACTTGATTCTCGGCTTCTAGCAACATGTCGGGCCCGAAGATTCAGTTGTCCCCGGTCTCGGACCAGTTGAGTGGGGTCCAGCACTTCATTCCGTACAGAGCCTCGAACGGTGATATTTTCAAGCTGCTCTGATGGCTATTGTTGTAGGAGAATTCTGCGTAGGGTAAGCTGTCTTCCCAACTGGCTCCATAGGCACTAGTAGGAAAATGCTTATAGGTGTATGGTTACTAGTGGCGCACCGGGCTTTGGTGCGCCACTGGTAATATACCCGTGGCGCACCGAGACAGATGCGCCACTGGTAGGCAAATACCGTAGCGCACCTTTTATCCAATGCGCCACTAGTAAGTTCAAGTTAGGATGGTCGAGATTATATGGACATACGCGTGACGCACATAGTATCGGGCGCCACGGCGATGATCCTACTCGTGGCGCATTATAGGTCAGTGCGTCCCGCCGATGGAGGCCTTTATTTTTGGTTCGCGCGGGGGCTTCGTTTTTTGTTTCCGCCCGGGGGAGGCTTCCTATTTTCGTCCAGCGCGGGACCTGGATAGTGGATTAAAGAATTAGAGGGAAAGAAGAGAAGCTGCGGCCATCACGTGGTGTGCCGTACAAAGCTTGTCACGGGGGGCTTCGTTTTTTGCTGCCTATGCGGATGGCCTGGACATATCCATGGGACGTGGATCCAACGGTCGCGTGGGCCTCCGTGGCAGTATCTAACGGCTTGCAGCATACCCAAAGAAGCACAGGATCCGCACCTCCGCCCAGCCAGCCAATGAGACGCGGGGGGCTTCGTCCAGGGAACCAGCCGCGGGGGGCTTCCTCCCTTAGACTTCTCGTCGATCCGCACGCGTGCCCCTGCTACAAGTGGCGGCGCAGAGCGAAGCCCTTTCCCCGATGGTGGGCCGCGCGACGGAGCATCCCGATGGCGAGCCGCGCCGGCAGCAAGGCGAACGACGGCGGCTCGCGTGACGGAGCCCCCCCGGCAGCTGGCGAGCAACAGGACGGTGGACGAAGCAGAGAGCACCCCGCGCACGCGACGACCCAGTGCCAGGCCCTCAAAGTAGCCCCCCGCGGCGCGAAGCTTCCGGTCGACGGCACCTGCTCAGGACCACGGAGGCTGCGAGGCCTGCGATGCCTCCCCCGGTGCGCTTGTCGGGAGCCTGAAGCCCCCCGCAGTGGTCGACGATGCGGAAGCAGGTCGACAACGGCCGCCATCCTTGACATCTCCTGTTAACACCCAACCAGCGGGCCGCCTCTTCTTTACGCGCGTGTCAGCACTGCCTCCAAGCACGAGCCCAACATCTCGTCGGAGCTGCTCCACCAGGCACTGCCGCCAAGCTGCCCCTCCCGGGCCGCCTCCTCAGCACGGTCCACTTGGATCCCACGGCGTGGAGGACGAAGGCACCTGCGGAAAGCCCCCGTTGCATGAGCTCGGAGACCGCCGACATTGAGGATGAAGTGCACGCAGCGCGGACCGAAGCCCCCCGACGGCGGTTTTTTTTTAATTCATAAATGCTTACTAGTGGCGCATCTCCTATGTGCGCCACGGATATGTAATATTACTAGTGACGCATGTAGACGGTGCGCCACGGATAAAACTAACCAGTGATGTGGTACTAGTGGCGCACCATGGTGCGCCACGGGTAGCAAAAAGTGGTGCGCCACGGGTAGGCTTTTTCCTACTAGTGAGGAGAGTACACATGAGAGGAGCATATCCTCTAGGATTTGGTTGACTCGTTCAGTTTGTCTGTCAATTTGAGGGTGATAAGCTGTGCTGAAGGATAGTCATGTCCCCATAGAACGGTGCAAGCTTGTCCAGAATTTAGAGGTGAATTGGGTACCTCTATCTGACACGATGGTCTTTGGTACGCTGTGAAGCTTGGCAATCTTGTTTACGTGGAGTTGAGCAAGTTGGTCAGACCGATGAGTGGTCTTGACAGGAATGAAGTGGGCCACCTTAGTTAGGCGATCGACAATGACCCATATAGAGTCATTCCCCTTGCTGGACTTGGGGAGTCCGACGATGAAGTCCATGCATATATTGTCCCACTTCCATTCAGGTACCTTGAGAGGTCGGAGGATGTAACAGCCCTAGATTGGTACACTAAAATTTGAGCCAAATTTTCACTTTTGCTTTGCATTGCATCATGGCATACATATTTAAATTGCACTTAAATATTGCAAACATTGAAAATCATTAAAAGGGAGCAAACCCTTCCCAAATTTCCAACCCCAAATGAAATGGTTCAAATTGGCAAAACCGAATATTCTTGAGCTTCCATATTTGTCCAGGAAGTTCCAATAATGCATTTGATAATTATTTGGCAAAGTCAAACTCTTGCCAAACAATAAAATAATTGGGACTTCAAATTTGAGTTCAATCAATTCCTATTTTTTTGAAACCATGTTAAGCCGTTCAGATTTTCAAAACAATTTTATGGGAAGCTTCCCTATGATCTTAGGAGCCTCCCAAATTTTTCCTATAATTTCTAGATGTGTGTAAGTGCCTCAATTAATTATAGCAAGCCAATGTTTGTGAAATAAATTAAAAATACAAATTGCAAATCCATTGAACAAATGTTACGCAAAACTTTTTATTTTGTAGCACCAATTTTTGTGGAGTCTCTACATGATAAGGGGAGCCTACTAAAATATTTTCATAATTTATTTAATAGTTTAACGGCCTCAATAAAATCCCTAAAGTGCTACTGGTTTAAAAGAAACAGAATAAGAGGAAAAGAAGAGTAGGGGGCTCTTTGCAAAAACGTCATCATCTTCCCCTGTAGCGACCCAGTGCCGCCCGTCGCCACCGCACCGCCACTGGTGCCATGCCACGCTGCCTACTTCCTGCTACGGATAAGAGGACCCCGAGGCCCTCTGCTCCCCTGCAAACCCTAGTCCCTCTCCTTCCCTCGCGCCGCCGCCACCCTCCTTCCCCTTCTCTTCTTCCTCTCCCTCCCTGCTCTTTGTTCCTTCTCCTGGCCGGAACCTGAAGATACATCAAGACGTCGCCATGGTCACCGCGAAGGACCTTCGAGCACTGGAATCGCACCAGGACGTCGTCCGCATCAAGAACGCCACGGAAGCAGGAGAGGATCCAGCCGGGGATCGCCGCACGCATCGACTTCTTCCACGACGACCACCGATGGGGATCTTCGATTCCGACAACGACGGGCTTCCTCGAGCATGAACGACTACATCAGCACAATCCCAGTGAGCACCCAGTTCCATTCTCGCCGTTCCCCAGCTCTAATTCGTGTCATAGACGACGCAATCATCTGCCCCTTTCCGCTCCACCATGGCCGAGCTCGTGCTCGAGCTCGAGCTGCTCCTGCACCCACGCCCTGGCCACTCCAGTTCGTGTACACGTTGCACGCATCTCCTACACACACCAGCACGCCTCCACACCCCCAGCTTCCATCTGCTCACGCTCGTGAGAATCAGCAGCGGCAGCAACTGCTGCAGATCATCTCATCGCCATCGCTCTGAACCTGAACCTGAAACTCTGCATCTTTCTGTTCCAAGTTCAGTTAACAGCGCCGTGTTTCATTCATGTAAGACGCAAGCCTTCTCCTAACACAGCCGCAGCCGCAGCGCAGTGGCTTGCTCCCTGCTTCCTTGCCCAGCAGACCCAAGTTCGATCCCCACAGCCTCCAATTGCCCACCCCCCCTTTTTCTGTTTTATTTTTGTTTTGCAAACTATGTTTATGTCATATCTTGTGATCTATAAATCAGAAAATTACATTTGATATATCAAAATGTTTAGAATTTCATAACCTACCCAAATATGTAACTCATACATGTAATTGAATTGTAAAACATGAATTTAAATGTATAATGCAAATCATCTGTGAGTTATTCAAATTTTGTAAATTAAACATCTTTTGTTTTATAACTCAGAAAATTCCAAATGATATGTCATTTTGTTCAGAGAAATAATATCTACCTATTGGACCTAATTACATGTTAAAATGAATATTCTAAATTGCTGTTAATTAATAAATACTAAAATGGAAGATCTAAATCATTGTTTGGAAAATTCATAACTTGAAAAATATTGATCCAAAAATTATGAATAAGGTATCAAAATGTTCAGTAGACAATGAACTACAAGTTTATGCCATTTGAGAAAATTGTAGAATTAATTTTGGTGTTGTTTATTAAAATTAAATAAAATGGCAGATTTAAATCAATAATTGGAAATATCATAACTTGATAAATATTGATCCAAAAATTGCAAATGATATACCAAAATGATCGGGAGAACATTACCTATCTAATAATGTCATTTTCATGCATGTAGACTTCATATTCTAGTACTGTACATTTTGGATAACTAATTAAATCACTAAGTTAAAGATGGAGTTTTAACCCGTTAATTGCGATATTTATTTTAGTGGTTCCATTTAACTTGTGGGACATGCCCAATACAAATTCAGTGCATAATTTGACCATCTCATCATGATTGTGTATTGCACCTTGTCTCGTGTGATTTATTGTTCCTTTGTTATTTATTTTGGATATCGATAGATTCCGGAGTGGAGGTTAACCCTACCTACCCCGATGAGCCGTACTACACGCACCGGCAGCAAGGCAAGAGATAACCTAACCTTCTTGGCATCTAGCCTCCTATTGCTTTATAAACTTATTTTATCCACCATAATATTTCATGCATTTCCCATGTCAATTTTGGTCAATACTAGAGTATCCTATTAATGCATGTTTTTCCCCGAACCAATACATGTATCCCTACCTATGAACCATAGGTTTGATGTGTTGGCCTGAGACAAGTTATAATTGTTGTTTATATATATGCTTAGCCATGCTTAGTTAAATGCTATTTTTGTCCGTTGATTTAATTCCATGATGTTGATGTTGATGGAATGTCGGACATTGTGGTTACTTGTGGTTCCTTAATTAAAATGCTAAAAAGGCTTGGATGAGTTGCCATCAGGGATGGTGGGTTGCCTCATTCTTGCCCCTAGGTGCAAGTTCTTATCTCTAGACTCAAGATCGAGCGTGCTGCCATTGGTTGGTGTATGGGCGCCTTACTAACTGAATAACTTGTGTGGGCATATCCAAGGGTCCTTTAGTTTGCTATTTCCATTTGCGTGTGAGTGTGTGGGTGGAAAAGGAAATGATGAGGACGGTGGTGTTTGGGACGTGGCGATGGGGCAGGGTGTTGAAATAGGCACTGAACCTGTCCTGTGGCCACAGATGACTCTTGGATAGTCTCACGCAAGGTAAAGGTTTAACTGCGCCCACTCGCCGGCCTTCCCTGGAAGAGGGCCAATCAGGTGATCCGAACGGTACCAATGGGTAAAGTAGTACACCCCTGCAGGGTAAATATTTTCGAAAAGCTGTGTCCGCGGTTATGGACGACTTGGGAACGGATATACGAGACCATAGAGAATGTAAACCTAATTAAAACTTGGCAGCTAAAGGTTGCATTACAACATGTGATAAAAGGTTCATTTCCTCGAGGGTGATTCGAGGGAGTGCCTTTGGTGGAGATGAGAGTTGTTTTTGGCTACAAGTTGGTTCGACAAGAACTGAAGATGAAAGTTACTCTCTTACCCCTTTTTGGAAAACATTCTGAGTAGTCGATGCCATGGGTCTTTTATATATTTAAAAAAAGGAAATCTAGCTTTAGGCCAAATAGATACATATACAGCTTTAGAGCCTCCGTTAGCATCGGGCCTATATCGCCCTACTAAACTTGCAAGTACGTCGTACTCAGTCTCTCTTTGCTGCCTTTATATTTTGTTTCAGAGGAGGACGACACCGAGCAGACAGGTGGCTTCTTCCTGGACATCGACGAATAGTTCGGGGTTCCCAGGTGGCAGCTTGGGACATCGGAACAAGCTGGCAGGGTTATGTTTATTTGTAGGCCTCTTAGGCCATATGTTGGATCTTGTTGTACTAGACAACTACTTCGCTTCCGCTTGGTGTACTGTTGGGTCTGTGACCCCTTTTGTGTGTAATTTGTATTCTTCTCGTTATATGAGTTGCTATATGTGATCTTGGTGTCGTAGAGTCTGTGATGTGCCAGTTGTTCCACAAGTCTTGATCTCCTTATTATGCTTTGATAGCTATGCCAGTGTTTATGGCATGATCGATGTGTTACGTGGGAGCGGTAATCCCATGCCCTTCGATTGTGTAGCATAGCCTGTGGGTCACATAGCCTCTCAGCATAATTCCGGGGTCGGGGCGCTACATAGGAGTCCTGCCGGTTTCTGGTGCTCGGCCTTGACTAAGTTGCAGGTGTTGCAGCATGCGACATGGTATGCAATTTCCTTCTTCATGCCCGCCCACCAAAATATTTGCCTCAGATCCTGGTACATCTTGGTACTTCCGGGGTGAATAGAATAGGCGGATTCCTGAGCTTCCTTGAGGATCTTTTGTTTTAGTGCAACATCATCGGGTACACAAAGGCGGCTTCTATAACGGAGTATGCCTTGGTTGTCCACTGAGAATTCCTTAGCCTTCCCTAAAGGAATCTTGGCCTTGATCTCCGCTATGCCCGGGTTGTTGTCTTGCCCGAGTTTTATTTCTTCCTCAAGATCGGGCTTCACTTCCAAGGTGCTCAAGTAGGCTCGGTTTCCTACGCACAAATTTAGTTTGGAGAATTCACTTTCCAGACTCGGGGGTAAGGTAGTGGATTTCCGGCTTAATGCATATGCTACCACGTTGGCCTTTCCGGGGTGGTAGTGTATCCTGAGGTCATAATCCTTTATCAACTCCAACCACCTCCTTTGTCTTAGGTTGAGGTCGGGTTGGGTGAAGATATACTTCAAACTTTTATGGTCCGTGTAGATTTCACACCTTCGGCCGACAAGATGGTGTCTCCAGGTTTTCAAGGCATGGATGACGGCTGCTAACTCCAAGTCATGGGTGGGGTAGTTTGACTCGCGAGTCTTGAGTTGCCTGGACGCATATGCAATAACCTTTCCTTCTTGCATGAGTACGACTCCTAGTCCACTTCTGGAGGCATCATAGTAAACGGTGAAATCCTTGGTGTCCTCGGGTAACACAAGTATCGGGGCTGTGGTCAAGCGGGTTTTTAATTCCTCGAAGCTTGACTGACATTCTGCGGTCCAGGTGTATTTCCGGTTCTTCTTCAATAGGTCGGTCATGGGCTTGGCTATCTTTGAGAAATTCTCGATGAACCTCCGGTAATATCCTGCTAGTCCCAAGAAGCTTCTGATCTCGGACACATTGGTGGGTGTCTTCCATTCCAACACGTCGGAAATCTTGCTGGGATTCACAGCTATGCCGGCTCCTGACAGTACATGTCCCAAGGAACTCAACTTCCTTCAACCAGAACTGACACTTGCTGAACTTGGCGTAGAGTTGTTGGTCTCGTAGACACTGGAGGACCAGCCTAAGGTGTTGACCGTGCTTCTCTTCATTCTTAGAGTACATAAGAATGTCATCGATGAATACCACAATGAACTTGTCAAGATATTCCATTAATACTTTATTCATCATGCCCATAAAGTAGGCGTGGCGTTGGTTAGGCCAAATGACATGACCGTGCACTCATACAGCCTGCATCTGGTTGTAAAAGCAGTCTTGGGTATATCACTTTCTCGAATCTTCAGTTGGTAGTATCCCGTGCAGAGGTCAATTTTTGAGAATACCCGTGCACCTCGAAGTTGTTCAAAAAATCATTGATCCGGGGTAGGGGGTACTTGTTCTTGATGGTGACCTGATTGAGGGCTCGATACTCGATGCATAATCTGAGCGTACCGTCGCTCTTCTTGGCGAACAGAATGGGAGAAACCCAAGGGGAAACACTTGGGCGGATGAACTTATTCTCAATTAGATCGTCCAGTTGCCTTTTTTAGTTCCACTAATTTAGGACTTGTCATTCGATAATGTTTCTTGAATATGGGATTGGTTCCGGGCACCACTTCGATGGCAAATTCGACGTCATGGTCGGGAGGCATTCCTAGCAACTCATCGGGAAACACATGAGGGTATTCACTGACCACATAGATTTCACCTATTTCCGGTGCTTGAATCGAAAACATCCTGGCCTTCACTTGGTGTGGCTTATTTGGTAGATTGGTAGTGCGGATGCCTTCCGGGTTGGTGAGGGTAACCGATCTGGAAGCACAGTCAATTTGGGCGGCATGCTGCACTAGCCAGTCCATCCCGAGGATGGCGTCTAGGCCAGGTGTGTCGAGAGTTTTGAGCTGAGCTGGAAATTCCACTTGGTTGATGCTGATGGTTAATTGCCGGCAACCCGTGTTGGTCTTCATTTTTTAGGCGGGGGTTTGTATCACCAAAAGATGGTCCAGAGGAAAAACGGGAAAACGGTGCTTTGCAACAAAGTCCTTGGAGATGAAAGAGTGGGAAGCTCAGAGTCAAATAAAACTAGTGCGGGTTTAGTATTGATAGTACACATACCAAGCACCACTTTTGAAGCCTCGTATGCCTCCTCGGCGGACATGTGATGGACTCGGGCAACTTGAGGTGGCTTGGCGGTGCCAACGGAAGGATTGTTGGGGGCGCGGTGGTTGTTGGCGCCATTGTTGTAGTGCGCCAGGGGGCAGTCGGCTATGTAATGTCCAGTCTTTCCACACTTGAAGCACGAGTTGTCCCTCTTGCAGTCATCTACCCGTGGGCGCTTGTGGTAGAATTCATTCCGGATGTATCCTTCCCGTTTGGGCGGGTTCCAGGTGTCCAGATGAGCTAAGGCTTGTGATTTGGGTGGCCAGGTGCGTGGCCTAGAGTGAGTCCCCTCCGGCTGGTGTTTGCGAGACTCAAACTTCCTTTTGTGAGAATCATAAATGGTGCGGTGCTCCCTTTCGGTAATCAGGGCAGTGTTAACCATGGCTTGAAAATCCGGAAACAATAGGACGCTGAGTTGAGTCTTGATGGCCTGGTGCATTCCATGGAGGAACCTGTCTTTCTTCTTCTCGTCCGTGTTGACATCATCCGGGGCATAACGGGCAAGGTCGTTAAATTTGGTTAGGTACTCGCTTATGGTTGAGTTGCCTTGAGTGAGTGCTAGAAGTTCTTGCTGCTTCATCTTCATAAGACTTGAGGGTATGTAGGCTTTACGGAAAATCTCACGGAATTGGGCCCAAGGGATGGCTGCCTCACCCTCTCTCATAATAAACCGGTTGTCCCACCACACATCGGCTGGTCCTTCAAGATAGTGAGTGACGAAGGGCACCTTGTCCTGCTCGTCAACGCGAGCGATCTCTAATTTCTTTTCCATGGTACAGAGCCAAGCATATGCTTCGAGTGGGTTGGTGGCCTATGAGAACTTGGGCGGCTGAGTGCGCTGGAACTCCTGCAGTTTGGAGCGAGAGGGGCAAGGGGTGTTTTGTGCTTGCATGTAACTTCCAAACTATCTCATGATTTGAGTCATGTGTAGCTAGTGGCGCTCATCCATCATCAACATTAGCTGGCCTGGAGTTGGTTCCGATGGGGGTGGAGGAGGAGTTGGCGGCTGTGGAGGCATTGGGTCCACGCCGGCTTGTCGGGCTGAACGGCAGATTGGGGTTCCTTGGCTGCCACTTGTACCTGTGTTGGGCCTCACCCTGGGGGATCGAAGGGGGGACGTGCCATGAGCATCCATGAGGGAAAAGAAATGTAACATCCCATAAAATGAAAATAAGAGCAAGAGATAAAACAAAGGCGTTATTATACAGTGGAGAGTTGGGTTACATGGCATACATTACATGATATAATACAAGATACAAGCCATAACCACTACTTTATTCTTGCACGCGTTTGACTACGCGGTCATCGACTACGATACATGACTAGGATACACGTGCTATCGCTCCTGGGGCTAGCGCCTAAAACTCCATCTCGAGGGGAGTTGCTGGTGCGATGATATCGAGGCTGTCGGGGTCAGTTGCAGCAGGCGTCCCCAGGGTGTACATGGGAGTCGACGGGGCGGCAGTGGCGCGGCGTCGCTGGGCGGGAGGCTCTGGTGGAAGCTTGGTGGAGGCGCGGGGCTTGAAGCGAGGAGCGGTGATGGAACTACGGAACGGGGTGGCTCGGATAGGAGCGATCACGAGCCTCGCCCTAAGCTGATCAAGGGTACTACGGGGGTGAGGAATGGGGCGAGGAGGAAGAACTCCTGGCGCCCTAGCGGCCTCGGTGGCACTGAGGTTGGCACGAAGCACAGACATCTGGAAAAGGGTGTCCTGCAGATACTGGTGGAGGTGGGACGTGTACTGGAGAAGGGAGGTGAGTGCGGGGGTGGAGACTCCGGGGTTGGTGTTGGGGTTATGCCGAATAGGTATCCTGGCAGAGGAGACTAAAAGCCAGCATACCAGGGTGGCCCATAGTGGTGGTAAGCCGAATCCGGCTTAACCGGGCGGCCCAGTATGATGAAGCGCAGGAGGCCCATCCGGCTAAGGGAAGGTTCCAGAAGCCGGCCTGCATTGCGGAAGACGTAGCCCACAAGGCAGGGCCCAAGCCGGATTGGAGTAGAACTCTGTACTTAGTCGGTTAGGTTTCCTCCTGTAATCCCTAGGTCTGGACGCCTTTATAACACGGCCTACGGGACGCCTTACGGCACGCTCTCGATCTCAATCCACTATAACTCGGCGATATTGCCTTATAGTGAATTATAGCAGCACGTAGGGTCTCGCCACCGACGCGAGATCCGAAGCTGGGTAAACCCATTGTCACCCTGTCGCCGGAACACCCCACGTATCCAAAACCCCTATCTCTACCTAGCTCGATGGCACCCCTGCCGCGGCTAGATTCGACAATACCACGACAGTTGGCACCCACCGTGGGGCAGGAGATGTCCGGAGTTTCGATCCGTCCAGGAGCCACGGGCGGAGTCGGTGACACCATCGCGGTCGGCTTGGCGAGCTACTTCCATGAGACAGGAGCTGGCCACGTCTTCAACGACAGCTTCTGGACGGCGGCAAAGGAGGATCCTGCCGGCTGGTCCACGGTCTCCATCGGCGGCTTCGACATCTTCGTCAGCTTCACCGCCAAAGCCTTGGCCAACCTCGGCTTCACCTCGCCCTTGACCACCGCCCACCCAAGCAACTTCGACGAGGAATCTGATCTGGACTCTGACGAGATCACCGATCTAGATCTGGCCTTCGACGCCGACGACGAAGATTCAGAAGACGAAGCAAGTTCCAACATGGTGGCGCCGGACTTCCACTTCGTCGGTGTCTTAGGAGAATCCGGCTCTAATGAGTCGATGACAGAGCCTGAATCTATCCTCCCTGCTCTGCAGGCCGGGGTGGATTCGGAAGCAGGATCAGGGGACACCGCCCATATGGAGCAGGACCTCGAATCTGAAGGTGAATCCGACGATTTTAGTCGAAAAGTTGCATCCTTGTTAGGACGCCCTGCCGAGGTCTTGATGGGTGACGTCTCTGATCCTAAGGACGACCCCAACACCTCGAAAACCGCCAAAGGCGAAGAAAAAACTCCACAAGCCAGAAATCTCAAGGTGGATTTCGTGCCACCGCTGGCTCCATTGAAGGGGACAGGTAGAATGCCGGTTGAAGGAGCTGACATTGACGCTACGGCTGGCGAGGTAGCAGAGGAGCACGAAGAAAGGATGGCGAGGTACAAGCAACTGCTAACGCCACTTCCTCCTAACGCATCGCTGGACGACATTGAGAAGCGCCGCACCCTGCTAGAGGAGCAAGCAGCCCAGATAGTAGAGCGCGAGGTTGAGCTTACAAACAAGGAGACGGAGTTCATCCGAAAGCAGAGAGAAAAGGGGGCTGACGATGTTTTCCGTCCGGCTCGTGACAAGAATCTGCACAAGATGTTGGATTTCCGCAGCAAGTGGGAAGCCGACCACGTTGATTCGGTCTGGAGGAAGTACCACCACCGACGTGACCCGGTGACAAACCTCTGTTACTTCAACACCCTAGCCAAAAACATGGAGGCAGCCTAGGAGGTCATGTTCGACAAATCGTTGGATCGTGACGCCCGGCTCAAGTATTCGGCTTATCTACTGGAGGTTGCACAACAGCAGCAAAACGATTCGCAAGTCAAGTCAGGACGGCTTGTTGACGATTCTTGTCTTTGCAAATCGACTGCCAACAAGCCAATGGCTGCTGCCCCTGCGGATCCAGACGATGACCCGGCCGGCTCAAGTAGCCACAACAAAGGCGGCAAGGACCCGAAGGACAAGCAGCCTAAAGGCGCGGAATCCTGGACAGGTTCTTCACGCCATCGTGAGGCTGGCCGGGAAAGACATCGGAGCCGGGAGCAAAAGGAGGACCCTCGCAAGGAAAAGGCGGCACCACCCCGTCAGGAGCGACGACGTGAGGGGGAAAACCAACCCCGAAGGGAGGACAACAGAGATCATATGCCACCTCCACCGCCGCCTCCACCACGCAGAGAGGGAGATAACCCTTCCAAATATATACCCCCTCCACAATGGCAAAGGACTCCAAGCCCTGCGCGTAACACGAGTCGGGCGAGCCAAAGCCGTCACAGGGAAGAACCATGGTAAGAAAAGTCGGTTGGAAAACCGCCATCAGCCAATGATGTTCGAAGCCTAATCGAGGAGAGGAAGTCGGCCAGAGACGCCCAATACCTCGGCCCCAAGTGCTTTGGCAGAACAATCAGAGAGCAAATTCTACCTCCCACTTTGTCGAACGTACCAAAGATGGTTGAGAAGTATAGTGGTACGGCTAATCCTGAGACCTGGCTCTCAGATTATGTCAGTGCCTGTGACATATATCAAGGCAGCGCCGACTCCGCAGTGCGATTCTTGCCCCTGATTTTAACCGGGACGGCACGCATGTGGATTGAAGGTTTGCCGGAAAGGACAGTTCATACCTGGAGTGACATGAAGCGTGTCTTTATTCAGCACTTTCAGGGCACATATAAGCGCCCAAAGTCGATTTTTGACTTACAGTGGTGCATGCAGCAAAAGAATGAGTCTAGCCGTGAGTTCGTATCACGATGGAGTGAAATCAAGAACGCTTGCAAAGGCGTCTCAAAAACTCAGGCGATCCATGCTTTCAAGCAATCTCCGAGGAAGGGGACGACTTTTCGCTTCATGATCTACAGCGACGAATCGGAAACTTTGGGAGGCTTACTCGCTTGTGCAAACAAGTATGCCGCCGCTGATGATGACAATAGGGAGGATGCCGAAAACCGCCAATGCGAGTCCGGGAAAAAGAAGATTGAGGACCAGGCCGTCCCTTCTCACGAAGTCGCTGCCGCCTTTGGAAAGGGTGGTTCGAGCAATGGCAAGTGGCAGGGCAAGAAGCCGGCAAATAACCAGTCATCCCGGCCTCCAACGGTGAAGTATGATGACATTAAGCATAACCCCTGTGTTCATCATCTCAGGCCTGATGGGACGAGTTCCCACACAATCCAGCAATGTTACATCAATCGGGACATTGCCAAGGACCCCAAAGCCGGCAAGTCAAGAAACAAGCGCAAGTCCAGGAAAGACGACAAAGAGAAGGAGGAAGCTGCTTCAGAGTCGGATGACGCAGCCTCCAAAGAAAAAGGCAGCAAATTCCCTAAGCATGCCGAAAGTCTCATCGTCAACTTGGCAACAGATTCCTCTCGCAAAGAAAAGGCGGCTTGGCGAGAACTTAATGCTACGGTGCCTGCAGTTCCTCAATATCCGGATTGGTCCGACACACCCATCACATGGGATCACAGCGATCATTCGGACAGAGTTCCTGCAAAGCGCACCTACGCTTTAGTCGTCAGCCGTATAGTCGACAAATACAAGTTGACAAAGGTGCTCATGGATGGCGGCAGCAGTATCAATATACTTTATGCCGCAACATTGAAGAGAATGCGTCTCTCCGAGTCACAACTCACCCACAGCACTATGAAGTTTCATGGGATTGTGCCGGGACGACAAGCCTCTTCGATGGGGCAAATCACCCTGAAGGTCACCTTTGGTGAAGCTGATAATTTTCGGCCTGAAGATGTCTCCTTTGAGGTGGTTCCCTTTAAAAGTGTATATCATGCAATCTTTGGACGTCCGGCTTTTGCCAAGTTTATGGCTCGGCCCTGCTACATCTATAGCAAGCTGAAAATGCCGGGACCCAATGGGATCATCACAGTCAAAGGAGACTTCAAGAAAGCCAAGGAGTGCGAGGCCTCCAATGCCGTCCATGCTGAACAAGAAATCTGCAGGGAAGAGTTGGAGGATCTCAAGAAAACAATTGGTCCCGATGAGATGCCAGCAACAGAAAAGCCGTCCTCTAAGGTTGATTCAAGCTTCAAGCCAAAGGATGACACCAAGAAAATCAAGCTCTCAAAGGATGATCCGACAAAGGAGGCCATCATTGGCGCCGGTCTCGACGACAAATAGGAAGGCGATCTCGTCAAGTTTCTCCGTGAGAACCGGGACATATTTGCCTGGTCAGCATCCGACATGCCAGGTGTTCCGAGGAAACTTGCCGAGCACTCCCTAAAAGTCAATAAGGACGCAAAGCCGGTCAAGCAAGGCCTCCGCCGGCTCGGAACTGAGAAGCGCAAGGCGGTTGGAAAGGAGATCCTAAGGCTCACCGCCGCCAAATTCATTCGTGAAGTTGTCCACACTGATTGGTTGGCAAATCCCGTGCTAGTCCCAAAGAAGAACACCTCTGAGCTACGTATGTGCATTGACTTCACCGGCTTAAACAAAGCCTGTCCTAAAGATCCGTTCGCCTTACCGCGTATCGATCAGGTCATTGATTCAACTGCCGGCTCAGAGATGCTGTGTTTTCTGGACGCTTATTCGGGTTACCATCAGATTAAGATGAAGGAGTCAGATCAAATTAAGACGTCCTTCACCACGCCATATGGCAATTACTGCTATGTCACAATGCCTTTCGGCTTAAAGAACGCCGGTGCCACTTACCAAAGGTGTATGCAGCGGTGTTTGGACAAGCAGATTGGCCGCAATGTTCACGTCTACGTCGACGACATAGCGGTCATGTCGAAGAAGCGTGGCGATCTTATCGCCGATCTGTCGGAAACCTTTGCAAATCTAAGGGAGTACCAGATGAAGCTTAATCCGGCAAAATGCGTCTTCGGAGTACCCGCAGGCAAGCTTCTGGGCTTCATTGTTTCCCAAAGAGGAATTGAAGTTAACCCGGAAAAGATAAAGGCGATTCAGAACATCGAAAGGCCGTCTTGTCTAAAGGACATACAACGGCTTACGGGTTCCGCCGAGGCTATAAGCCGATTCATTAGCCGGCTTGGCGACAAAGCATTTCCATTATACAAGCTCCTCAAAAAGTCGGACAGTTTTGTTTGGACAGAGGAAGCAGAGGCAGCTTTGGCTTAGCTGAAGTATACGTTGACGCATGCTCCAATCTTAGCAGCTCCAAGGGAAAAAGAGCCGCTTCTCCTCTACTTGTCGGCCACGAATTTCGTGATAAGTGCTGTCGTTGTAGTGGAGTGCCTGGTGGAAGGGAAGCCATGGCCGGATCAGCGCCCCGTCTATTTCATTAGCGAGGTTGAAAGTGCATGGTTGCTCCCATGCATGGTTTTGGTAATTAATGACAATCTCTATGGACTAATGTTTGCATTGAGCTATATTTGTAGGTGTGTCCATTTGCATTGCTTGATCTCCATATGTTGGAATCAAGGCTAAGGGAAGAAAAAGAAGAAGAGTTTGTGTTGATCAAGCCTAAGTGCGGGTTGATCAACACTCATGTCCAAGTGAAGATGTGCCGAAGAGTGCTTCTCCCATATTGGTGTATGGGGGAGCAACATGTGAATCTTCACCAAGCGAAGCGCAATCAAGAAAGGTGGTGCGTCTTGAGGAGATGAATATCGTCTTCTTCGACCTCAAGTGGATTAATGCGCAAGGCAAAGGTATGATCTTGATAGGCTTTCTATTTTACCGGTCTCATGATGTTAGTTGAGAGACCGGGTTATAGGATAGATAGCCGTACTATCAAGAGGGGCTCTCGACCAAATATCTTGATCGTATTGTCGTAGAGAGCACAAACCTTTGCATCATTGCAATCATCTTTATTGGTTCTTATTTGTATCTTATCATGGTGTTGTCTTGGTGCCTGTCGTGCTCGTCATGACAAGGCCAAGGTCACCGAAAACGGTTTTCATATGCGTCCCCTATTGCGTTTTTGGTATTGGGGATTTTGTCGGTTCATCCTTATGGGAGGTCTCACTCTTCCAATTATTGCAAAATCTCCATTGCTTGTTTGCTATTTCCAAGGGTAGCATTTGTCGTCCTCTTTCCAACAAAATTGGTTTCACTTCATCCGGACTTCATTTGCAAAAGATATAGCATTTCCGGTTTGCGAGAGAAGGTTTTACCTTTCCACATTTGGTTTTATTCTCCCTTGTTGGACTATGATGGTTCTCTGTATATTCTTGTAGAGCTTTTCGTTGCGATTCTAACGAGCCCAAGATCATCGAAAACGGAGTTCGGATGATCATAATATGTTCGTTTTCGTGTTGGATGTTTTTCTATAGTTTGGCCAGCCCAGGCCGGGCTCAGGTCGGGCCAAGGATGGCCGCTTCGGGTTCCTGCCCAGCCAGGCCGGCCTGGGGCCGGCCTTAGGCCAGGCTGTCGGGGCTTGGAGCTTTTCTGCCCCCAACGGCCACATTTTGAGGCCCCATATAAAAGGGACTTGTTCCCCATTGTTTCAACAAGTTTTTCCCCTCTCTCTCCTCCATTGTTGCAAAACTTGAGAGCTCGATTCCTCTACTTCCCTCCGATGATTCTTGCCCAAATTTAGGGAAACTAGAGAGGAGATCTAGATCCACTTCTCCACCAAACAAAATCTCCTCTAAGTGAGGGGAACTAGTTGGATCTAGATTTTGGAGTTCTTGGTGTTTCTCCTTTGTTCTTCCTCCTAAATCCCTCCAAAGCATTAGTTGCTTTGGTTGGATTTTGGGGTGAAGAATTTGAGCACTTGGTGTGTTCTTGCCTTTTGCATTAGTTGCATCGGGTTGTGCTCCCCATGGTGATTCGGGAGATTGAAGGTTGGGAGCTTGTTACTCTTGGGTCATTGGACCCTAGATGGTGTTGTGCTGATTCTTGGGAGCCTCCAATTCGGTTGTGGATGCGTGCCCCAAGCTTAGTGGTGTAAAGGCTCCGGATTCCGCCTCGAAGGATTCCGATAGTGGAAGGTGAACCAAACCTTTGGGTGCGGTTCATCGGAGAATAGGGTGAGGCCTTTGTGGCATCTTGAGTAGGCCTTTTGTGGCGAGCTCACACCCCTCCAACGAGACGTGCTCCCTTAACAAGGAGGAACTCGGGAATACATCCTCGTCTCCGCGTGCCTCGGTTATTTCTATACCCGAGCTTTTATTTATGCAATTTACATTGTGATAGCCTTCGTGCTTGAAGTTTATATCTAGCTATCACCTTGTTGCTTGCCTTGTTTAGCATAAGTTGTCGGTGCACTTTAGGTAAACCTAGAATTTTAGGTTTTTGGCTTGTTAATTTAAACACCTAGTTTTATTCCGCAATTATCAAGCCCCTAAATAGAAAAAGTGTTAATCGCCTATTCACCCCCTCCCTCTAGGCGACATCCGGGACATCGTTTGTTTTTTCAATTGGTATCAAAGCCTCGTCTCTCTTGTTTGGCTTTACCGCCTAGAGAGTAAAGATGTCGTTTAGGGGAATAGTGCACGATTTCATGTTTACATTCAATGGCACAAATTTTAATGTTTGGAAAACTCATGTTCTTAGTCACTTGCGGGTCTTGGACCCTAATATTGAGCGTATCTTCGATATAGGTTTTTCTCCTCCAAAGGATTATGAAAGTACGACTTTAGAGGATGAGAAAAACTTATATCTAGATGCTCTAGCCTCTAATGAGTTTTACAAATTTGTGAGTATTGTAGTTTTAGAGTCAATCATGCCTCTCCGGGATGCTCATGAGCTTTGGACCAAGCTTCAAGAAAAATATTGAGCGTCCAACTCTTTTGAGGATGATTGCTCTCCCTCCACCTCCGGCCGTGACGAGCTCTCGTCTTCATCTACTTCACCAAAATGTGGTAAGCCACAAACTAATGTGATGGTGAGTAGTGATAGGTTTTGCAATATTGATAGTGAGCTCTTCTTTGATGATCTTTTATCTCTATCTTGTTGCAATGCCTCATCTTTGGACCAAAACACACATAGCACTATAAATGTCATACATGCTAGTGTTGATAGTCCTTACATATCATCCAAAAACTGCTTAGATAAATCTAATGATGATATGCTTGCTTTATCTTGTTCCCATGATGAAAATGCTTGTGTTCCCTCTAACTCTTGCATGAATATTAATGTATAGGAAACCAAATTAATTGTGGAACAAGATTTGAACTTTATTAGTTCAAAAATAAATTATTCTTCTTCATCCATCACTCATTGCCTTATGGCTAAATCTTCTTCTAGTGATGATAATGATAATAATAATGATAATAATGATGAAGAAGATGATGTGGAAAAGGTTAATTAATGCTCTCCTTCAAAATAAAGGTCTAATAGTTCTTAAAGCCCTTCCTAACAATAAAAATGCTCAAGCTATCCTCTTTGAAATTATGGAAACGCTAATTGAGCGCGGGGAAACTATTGAGGCCTTGGAAGCAAGCCTTGAAGAGAAGGGTACGATCGAAAGAGATGATGCTATGGCATCGTTAGAAGATGCTCTTGAGGAAGAGCAAGAGACTCGGGCCTCTCTAGAGGAGAAACTAGAATCTATCGAGGAGTCTCATAATGATATAATTGCTAAAATCATTAAAGAACGTGACCATTCTCATGCTAAATATAAATTCACGAAAAATGAGAATGCTAGATTAAATGATGAGCTTGCCAAGTTGACTTCTTCTATTCCTAATGTAAATGAAGCTTGTGCTACTAACTCTATTTCTTGTGAAGCATCTATGTCAACGGAGAACGTTGAGCTAAGGGCGCAACTTGAGTCGCTAACTAGCAAGTATAGAAAGTTGGAAGAAAGTCATAAAAAGCTATCTAGCTCTAATGATGATCTTCTAACATCCTATGCTAGTCTAAAGTTAGCTCATGAGGCCCTCACTACCAAGCTAACATCTTGTGAGCCTCATGTGGATGATTGCACAACCTTAACCAAAAATGCTATTTTGCCATGTGCTAGTCCTAGTAGTTCATCCACTAAAAATGTTGGTACATCATGTGATGAATTACTTGCTTTGCCTTGTTACTCTAACAATGAAGCTTCTACTTCCTCTAGTGCTTTTGTTGCCACTAACCATGTAGAGGAAACAAAAGACCTCAAGGCCCAAGTCGCTTCTTTGAAGAAAGGCTTGGAAAAGCATCATGAAGGGAAGAGTGCACTTGACAACATGTTGAGTGCGCAAAAATCCCCCAATGACAAGAGTGTACTTGGATTCAACTCCAACAACAAGAACAAGTCCAAGATTGCTAAGAAGAAGGGCCAAGTTCAAGTCAAGAACCCGGCCAAGATCACTTGCTTCAAGTGCAAGCTAGAAGGGCACCATGTTCGTGATTGCCCAATGAAGAAGAAGAAGCCTCTTAGTGAGAAGCAACTAGGGAAGCGGCCTCTTGTTCAATCTCGTGCTCAACCACGAGTTGAACAAAGGCCACCTCCTAAGAAGACTCAAGTTATTGCTCCTCAAGTTGAGGAGCCTATTAAGAAGAAGAGTCGGTGTTGCTACCTTTGCCGTGGCAAAGGTCATTTTGCTTCTTCATGCACTAATGGTACCGCAACCAACCCTATCATAATTGATGATGTTTATTCTCTTGGGAAGGATAGAGTTGGCAATGTGTTTGCCAAGTATGTGGGAGCTCAAAGTGGTGGCAAGAAAAGCACCATTTGGGTTCCCAAGCCTATTGTGACTAACCTCTTAGGACCCAACTTGGTTGGGGACCAACAAGCTTCAACTTGATCAATAGGTGATTGTGGATGACATTGGTGACTTGGCTATTTTTGAAGAATTAAGGGATCTTCATGGGTTTATTTCTCAAGCCAAGTCAATTGGATTATCTCATATCCAATGCTACCTCCTTGCGGTAACTTGTATTTAATTCATATATTCATTAAAAGTTGCTTGCTCCCTTGCATGTGTTAGTTTTGTTCCTAGCATGTGCTTGTATATGATATGCTACTTTCCTACTTGTCTTGTTATTCAAGGTTGTGTATGATAGTTGTATATCATGTATGTGTAATTTGTGTGTTGAGCTTTATTGAATCTTGTGTGGATTTCATTTGGCTCTTTTGAGATATTAATGGACTATCCCATTTTGGGAGAGTGATGTGCTTTGTGCACTTCACAAACCTAAAAATGTGTGTACATGAGGCACACCACCTAATATTGATATTTCAATATTATCTAGCTACTATGTGGTATGTCATATTCATGAGAAATTCAAATTCTATAATGTCCATTAATTTCTCTAGTTGGTTTTATTTGCCTCTTGCTTAGATAAAATGAATTATCACATTATGGGGGAGTAATAAGCTATGTGCATACTACAATCTCATAAAAAATGTGAACATTTGAGGTTTACCACTTAGAGTTGATATTGTAAATTATCTTATTCCTATGTGGCATGTTTGCTCGAACAAGTTCCAATTTTTCTTGTGGTTATCTTTTGGCTCTTGTTTGCGTGAGTTTGCTTGGGGTGGTTTTTCTCTAATATCCATTTCCATATATTAGTTGAGAAACCATTTGTTTCATCTTATTTTAACCATGGCTTGGCCGGTTGGTTCGAATAGTTGAAACTACCAACAAACCTTTTTCGAAATAAAACGTCATATTTCTCATTTCTTACGTTTTATTTCTTATCTCTTGCCATATGCTTATTTGTTGCGAAGTTGGTCTTGAACATCATTCCTTTATACCACCGAGAAATATCTCTATACTCCTTGTCCATGACAAGTGATACTAGTAATTGTGGTGGATTTTGTAGACCATCTTCACATTGGCTCTTGCATTGATTTGCTTTATCTATTGCCTTCCTTGTCTTTTGAATGGATCCTTTTTTCAATTGATAGTGTTTAGTGTTGTAAATAAAATATGAAGAGTAATGATCCCTTGTGCATGCATTTTGTATTCAAATGCAAATATCAAAGATAATGCATGAATATTGGGGGAGCATTCATTTTTATTTAGAACACTAACCTATCTATCAATTTTTTATCCTTTCAATTGGCATTTGATTGTTTATCTTATGTTTTGGTACCTTCAATTGGTATTAATTGGAATTTAATATCTCCTCCATAGATATTTGTTCCAATTGATATTTATTGTGGGAATCTTGATATCTTTTTCCTTATTTTACTTTACTTGATTTCGGTCAAGTATCACCCTCTTCTTGGTATCTTTTCTCCTAGTTGCTATTTTTTTGTTTTAATTGGTATCTTATTTTCAATTGGTGTCTTATCTATCATTTGCTGTGTTGATTTGATACCATTTGATATCACACTTCATGTGTTGATGTGTTATGGAATCAATCATATGTTGATTTGATTTTTCCTCAATCATGTGTTTATTTGGATTTTGGTATAATTTGGACAACCTTTAGTATCACACTGTTGTGTGCTCTCTTCTTGGTTTACTTGGTGTTTTGTCCAAATTGTATCTCTTTTGGTTCTTGTAAGTCTATGCATGCATATTTACTAATATATACATTATATAGCATGCTAGTCTTTCTAGTTCCAATATATAGGGGATACTCCACCGAATCCTAAATCGGCTAAGATGTGCATGAAATTCAAATTCATATCTATATGCACATATTTATGTGGAGTGTTTCCTATATATTGTAGTTTATCTAACTATTATGGGACCCAATGAGTTTGGGAACCATTTTGTGCTTGAATTTTGTTTTAGGTACAATGGATATGCATTGGATGCTTGTCTCATTCATAAAGAAGGTGTTCTCACCATGTGATTTTAGGAGTCAAGCTACGATGATTGCCAAAGTCTCATCTTCTTCATAACCAATGTCATATCGGTAACAAGTATCTATCTCAATGCCAAAGTCTCATTTTCTAGTATTCAACCTTGTGTAGGTTGCCTCTTGGCATGAAAGCTTTTATATGCAATTGTTGTGGTTTTGGCCTTTTCCTTCACTTAATATATCTTTGTGATATGTGTGTTGAATTTGCATAAACCTTTTCTTCAATTGATATTATTTCCTTGTGATACTTGTTGCATATCTCAAAGCAACTCCACTATCTCTTGTTTCCTTAGTGATATGTGTGATGCATTTGATATATTTGAAGTTCATTTATATACAATGAGATAAATTTGAGCTATGTGCTATGCTTTTAAGCAACAATCTCGTTTGTATATTTATGACTTACTTTTGGATACCTTGTTCTCTTTTTCCCGAACCATTTCGTATGTATATGTTTCTTTGCGGATGTATATCTTCAATAGTTTGTCTAATTAGAAACCTATACATATGAGAGAGGTCACCTTTTAGTTGGTATCTTAATTATTTTGAGCTACCTTGTTTTTATCTATAATTCTTTGGTGGCTCCAAATTTGTCTCATGAGTGCTTGTCTTATTGTTTATTGGTATCTTTGCACACTCATGTATTTCTTGAAGATCTTTGACCTCATGCCTACCATGGTGAGCATGTTGATTTTCATTTGACTAAATGCTCTCACTAGCTTTTGGCATTTTCAATTGGTTTTAGTTTCCAATTGGTATCCCTAAGCTTGTGAACATATTTCTTTAAAAGATCTCTTTTCTCGGTTGGGCCTATCTTATGATGAATTTTTGAAAATTGGTATCTTCTTGTGGCTCAACCACATCTTTGGTGCAAGTGCTATGATTTGCTTTTGCATTATGCACTCTTGCACTTGTTGCGGGTTCTAGATGATTTTGGGGGAGCGAGGATGCCATATTTGTGCACTCCTCATTTGTGCATGAACATTGGGGAGCTTCTCCGTTTTTATTTAGAACTCTCGCTTTGGATCTTTTTTACTGCTTTTCTGCTTTGTGGAGATGTTTAAAATGTTTTCATCTTTTTGCAATCTTTTGATCCTCGATATAGTTTGATTCCCTCCAATTATTCGTTAAAAGGGATTGTCATCACCTTTATGGAGGAACTCATATTATATTGGCTCTCTAAATTTTTTCTTCCCATTTCGGCAATCGATGCCAATGGGGGAGAAGTTTAGAGGGTTTAAGGGAATTTGGGTTTTATGTTTTTGTTGCATTTTCCATGCATGCGCTTGCATCCTTGCTCATTTGTCTTGCAAGGATGCTCTATTCGTTATATAAACCCTCTTAAAAAGGGATTGTCATCAATTACCAAAATGGGGGAGATTGAAAGTGCATGGTTGCTCCCATGCATGGTTTTGGTAATTAATGACAATCTCTACGGACTAATGTTTGCATTGAGCTATATTTGTAGGTGTGTCCATTTGCATTGCTTGATCTCCATATGTTGGAATCATGGCTAAGGGAAGAAAAAGAAGAAGAGTTTGTGTTGATCAAGGCTAAGTGCGGGTTGATCAACACTCATGTCCAAGTGAAGATGTGCCGAAGAGTGCTTCTTCCATATTGGTGTATGGGGGAGCAACATGTGAATCTTCACCAAGCGAAGCGCAATCAAGAAAGGTGGTGCGTCTTGAGGAGATGAAGATCGTCTTCTTCGACCTCAAGTGGATTAATGCGCAAGGAAAAGGTATGATCTTGATAGGCTTTCTATTTTACCGGTCTCATGATGTTAGTTGAGAGACCGGGTTATAGGATAGATAGCCGTACTATCAAGAGGGGCTCTCGACCGAATATCTTGATCGTATTGTCGTAGAGAGCACAAACCTTTGCATCATTGCAATCATCTTTATTGGTTCTTATTTGTATATTATCGTGGTGTAGTCTTGGTGCCTGTCGTGCTCGTCATGACAAGGCCAAGGTCACCGAAAACGGTTTTCATATGCGTCCCCTATTGCGTTTTTGGTATTGGGGATTTTGTCGGTTCATCCTTATGGGAGGTCTCACTCTTCCAATTATTGCAAAATCTCCATTGCTTGTTTGCTATTTCCAAGGGTAGCATTTGTCGTCCTCTTTCCAACAAAATTGGTTTCACTTCATTCGGACTTCATTTGCAAAAGATATAGCATTTCCGGTTTGCGAGAGAAGGTTTTACCTTTCCACATTTGGTTTTATTCTCCCTTTTTGGACTATGATGTTTCTCTGTATATTCTTGTAGAGCTTTTCGTTGCGATTCTAACGAGCCCAAGATCATCGAAAACGGAGTTCGGATTATCAAAATATGTTTGTTTTCGTGTTGGATGTTTTTCTGCAGTTTGGCCAGCCCAGGCCGGGCTCAGGCCGGGCCAAGGCCGGCCGCTTCGGGTTCCTGCCCAGCCAGGCCGGCCCCAGGCCGGCCCTAGGCCGGGCTGTCAGGGCTGGGAGCTTTTCTGCCCCCAACGGCCACATTTTGAGGCCCAATATAAAAGGGGCTTCTTCCCCATTGTTTCAACAAGTTTTTTCCCCTCTCTCTCCTCCATTGTTGCAAAACTTGAGAGCTCGATTCCTCTACTTCCCTCCGATGATTCTTGCCCAAATTTAGGGAAACAAGAGAAGAGATCTAGATCCACTTCTCCACCAAACAAAATCTCCTCTAAGTGAGGGGAACTAGTTGGATCTAGATTTTGGAGTTCTTGGTGTTTCTCCTTTGTTCTTCCTCCTAAATCCCCCCAAAGCATTAGTTGCTTTGGTTGGATTTTGGGGTGAAGAATTTGACCACTTGGTGTGTTCTTGCCTTTTGCATTAGTTGCATCGGGTTGTGCTCCCCACGGTGATTCGTGGGATTGAAGGTTGGGAGCATGTTACTCTTGGGTCATTGGACCCTACACGGTGTTGTGGTGATTCTTGGGAGCCTCCAATTTGGTTGTGGATGCGTGCCCCAAGCTTAGTGGTGTAAAGGCTCCGGATTCCGCCTCGAAGGATTCCGATAGTAGAAGGTGAACCAAACCTTTGGGTGCGGTTCATCGGAGAATAGGGTGAGGCCTTTGTGGCATCTTGAGTAGGCCTTTTGTGGCGAGCTCACACCCCTCCAACGAGACGTACTCCCTTAACAAGGAGGAACTCGGGAATACATCCTCGTCTCCGCGTGCCTCGGTTTATTCCGCAATTATCAAGCCCCTAAATAGAAAACGTGTTAATCACCTATTCACCCCCCTCTAGGCGACATCGAGGACATTGTTTTTTCAGAGGTGTTCTCAGATTCAAAGCAATGCTATCCTCACTACCAGAAGTTAGCCTATGGTGTATTCTTTGCCGCCAGGAAATTACGGCATTACTTTCAGGATCACACAATCACGATGGTCAGCAAGGCTCCACTAAGAGAAATCATCGATAATGCCGATGCAACGGGTCGAGTCGCTAAATGGGGCATCGAGTTAGCAGCTTTCGACATCCAGTACAAGCCGAGGACAGCCATCAAGCCTCAGGTTCTAGCCGACTTTGTTGCAGATTGGACAGAGGCAATGGAAAGCACACCTTTGCCGGATTCTCAGTACTGGATAATGCACTTCGATGGCTCAAAGATGAAGGAGGGCTCAGGGGCTGGAGTTGTACTAAAATCGCTTAAGGGTGATAAGCTCAGTTATGTCCTCCGAATCCACTTCAACGCCACCAACAATGTAGCAGAGTATGAGGCTCTCCTCCACGGCCTTCACATGGCTAAGGAGTTAGGAGTAAAGCGCATCCTCTGCTACGGCGACTCGGATCTGGTTGCACAACAGATTGATGGATGCTGGGATACAAAAAGTCCCACAATGGAGGAATACATGAGAACAGTCGATGAATTCGGCCGATGTTTTGCCGGCTTAGAGGTTTGACATATCTCCCGAGATGACAATGAAGCTGCTGATGCCTTGGCCAGAATAGGCTCCAGGAAAAAGGCAGTGCCACCAGACGTATTTCTCCATCACCTTCACAAGCCGTCCATCAAAGGTGGCGACGAAGATTACCCCTTGTCGGCAGAGTCAGTTCAAGTGTGCTTGGTAACCCCAGATTGGACCACGCCCTACATTGATTTCTTGATTATTAAGAAACTGCCCGAGGACGACGAGGTATTGAGCCGTCAAATTGAGCGCCGAGCAAAGGCGTACACGATTATTGACGGACAGCTTTACAAACGGAGCACATCCGGCATCTTTCAAAGATGCGTCTCTCTAGAAGAAGGACGGCAAATCCTGGAGGAAATCCACTTCGGCGAATGTGGGCATCACGTGGCGGCAAAGGCGTTGGTCGCCAAGGTGTTTTGGCACGGATTCTTTTGGCTAAAGGCTAAGGAGGATGCTATCAACATCGTCAAAACTTGTGAAGGATGTCAGTGCTACGCAAAGCAGGTTCACTTGCCGGCTCAGGAGCTCCGAACGATCCCTATTACTTGGCCGTTTGTGGTCTGGGGGCTCGACATGGTGTGACCTTTCAGGACGGCAAGAGGAGGCTTAACTCACCTGCTGGTGGCGGTCGACAAATTCACAAAGTGGGTGGAGGCAAAGCCCATCAAGAAACTCAACGGAGCTACAGCTACAAAGTTCATCGTCGAGATTACAACCCGATTCGGCATACCGCATAGCATTATCACTGACAATGGCACAAACTTTGCCGCCGGTGAGCTATCGAAGTTCTGTAGCCGATCAAAGATCCGGCTCGACGTGGTATCGGTGGCACACCCGCAATCCAATGGTCAGGTTGAGCGCACTAACGGCATTATTCTGCAAGGTATTAAGCCGAGGCTTGAAACTCCTTTGCATCGAGCAGCCGGCGTTTGGGTCGATGAATTGCCAGCGGTCTTATGGAGTATTCGTACTACCACAAAAAGATCAACCGGCTTCACCCCTTTCTTCCTTGTCTATGGTGCAAAAGCGGTGCTTCCATCCGACATGATCCACGATTCGCCTCGAGTCGCAGCCTACGTCGAAAAAGACGCAGTAGAAGCACATCAAGACGGCTTAGATATCCTCGAAGAAGAAAGAGAGCTAGCTCTCCAAAGATCCGCCATCTATCAACAAGATCTACGTCGCTACCAGAGCCGTAGAGTGCGGAATCGATCTTCTCGAGAAGGCGACTTAGTGCTTCGGCTTGTGCAAAGCCGGCAGCACAAATTATCCCTGCCATGGGAAGGAACTTTCGTTATCAGCAAAGTTCTGAAAAACGGGTCATATTATCTCCTCGACTTAAGGGATTCAAAGAAAGATCCCGGGAAGAAAGTTCGTAAGAGGAAAAGGCATGTAGATGACGACTTAGATGAGACAAAATGTCCGTGGAATATCGCTTAGCTACGTCCTTTTTACACTTCGCAAATTCTATTGTAACCATGTCAATGTGATCATGAAATAAAAATTGGCTTCTCTCATGTGAAATTCGAGAATCTGTACCATCCTTTATTTCCCTATGATCTTATTGTTATAATCTGTTTACCCGAAATTGCCTGTGTTGCTTGTTGGTAAACTCTTTCATGTTGAATCCGCCTTAAGGTGATGAAAAATCAACGTTTTGCCAAATTAATGTTTGTCTGCTAGCTTTTTGCGCCGGGTTGCTTCAAAGCGTTTCGACACCGAAAGGCGGCACTTGTTCTGAGTGTAAATAGATTGGTCATTGCGTACCCTGTTGCTCAGCGAGTTAGCTTCGCAATAGGTTTGCCGGTGCTTAAAGGCTAAGGTGTCAAGGCCAGAATAAACTGAGGCATAAAAATTGCAAGTTTGCAAACATAAAAGCTGATTAACATACAGCAAAAGGCTTAGTTGTTTCTAGACATATACATTGTTTGGACGGCTTTACATCTTGCTTATTACATTTTCAGGATGGCCGGCTCAGCGAGCAAATTCGGCTCATGACGATTTCTCCGCCTCCTCATTGTCATCGTCTGATTCAACAGGGTTTGGTGGGCACGGCATTTCCTTGAAGATGGTGGTCAAGGAGACCATGTTGGCAATTTTGCAGGCGTAGCCGGAGATGGAGCGAAGGATCTTCTTGCGATCTTCGTCATCCAGTGGCGTGCCATCCTCCTTTTCAAGTGGGAAGCCAGATGCAACGCGCCAGGTTTTCCGCCGTCAGCTCATGGCCATAACCCGTCAGAGCTGCAAAAAGGCGAAGTTCAATTATATTTGGCTAAGACAGAAAACAATGAGTTCGAGTTTTCTCAAAGGCTTACTCAGAAGCTGGTTGTCGATAGCCAGCGATTCGTCGAGGCGCTTGTCAAGCCGGTCCTGGACTTCATTAAGGGCATCCTTGTGGCTCTGCCTCTCTGTTTCTAGAAGTTGCTCGGCTTTGGCAAGGTTCTTCTTGGTCGTCTCCAGCTCCACCGCCATTGATTGATTAAGCTTATTCAGCTCAATGTTTTCGTTGCAGAGCCGGTCAACAATGCCAGCGTTCTCGGCAAGCTCCTTGGCTTTTATAATGGCGTCTGCAAGACAAAATGTCAGCAGTATAAAAATGCCCATTATAGAAAGTTAAAGTTTCAACATTAATACCTTTGTATTGAACCTGGTCTGCCTCAAGCCCTTCGATGATGGCGTCTTTGTTCGCCAGCTCAGTCTTTAGCCGGCGCATCTCCTGATTTCGCACACCCAAACAATTGATGGTTTCAGCGCCAATTTTTCGGTGGATCTGCGTAAGGAATTGCTAAAAGCCTAAAGCTATATTTACAAGTTAAGATGGCTACATGACGACATTTCATGGCTAGGGAGCTAAGTGTATGCATGTGCATTAACTCGGAACACTATGTCGGCTAGTTCTAATGACTTAACCCGGCATAGTGCTCGGGGGCTACTAGGTAATATGTTTACTTGGTAGTGCTCGCGGAGGAGCGTCATGCCGGCCTCAAAGCTATCAACAAAGTAATTCTGCTGATCTTCAAGGATCTCTATGACATCAAAGGTGTCATAGGCCTTGGTGTGATCCGGCTCGTCGTCCCGGACAGTTGTTCCCTTCTTCCGGGGAAGCCGAGGTGCCTTCATGAACCGGCTCATGAACTCCGGTTTGATTCGCCCCTCCTCGTCGAAGGCTTCTGCTTTGATTGAGGGAAAGGTTGGGGCATCATTAGCCAGAGCTTCAGCCCTTGGTGAGGAGGTTTCTGTCACTTTCCCCGTCATCTCCGTCCACTGTGGGGGAGGAATAACCCCGGCTCTCCCAACAGGTGGAGCCGTCACCATGGTGCGGGTGTTCTCCTCTGTTGGGTTCGGCTCTGGAACTGGAGGAGTTGGAGGAGGGATGGCAGGAGAGGCTTTCTTCCTTGTGGCAACTGTCTTTATTTTCAAGGGTGCGCCCTTCTTTATCCTGCAAAGGTAAAAGATGGAAGTTTAGCAAATCCGGCTTTGCTGCAAGGGAAGGAGGAGATGTTGTCAGTCGACTTACTTCTTGCTGGGGATGTTGAGCCCATCAAGAGCATCGTCATCCTCAGACGACTTAGCGCCAATCGTGGTCGACTGGCTCTTCCTCTTCCGGCTCTCTACGGTAGCCGATGAAAAGGAGATGGACCGTGTGGGCGCCTTGCTGGATGAAGGCTTGCCAGCAGGGCGGATGTCGAAAATTCCAAGAATCTGACATATTGCATGTTAGTTCGATAAAAGCAAACCCGAATCTCTCAAAGAATTGAACTTTGGTTCATCAAAGTACCTTTGGGGGAGGGTTGGTTGCTATATACATTGGCAATGATTCTTCATATTGCCGGCCTTCTCCAGGCCGGGCTTTGATAAGCTTGTTGAAGCGAGCCTCAAAGAGGTTTTGCTCCAGGTCTTTCTCGTTGATCCTCATGGGATCAGAGACGCCCGTGTACTCGCATAAAAGCCGAGCACGATGTTGGAGGGGCTGGATCCGTCTTTTCATCCAGCAGATTATGGTGTCCTCCCTAGTCAAGGGAGGAGTGCCGGATGTCAACTGCGCAATCCTTGCTTGGAGAGCGGCATGTTCCGCCGGCATTCCACCTGATGGCCTCTTTTTCTATGAGGGCAGCGGTGTGCCGGCTTCGTCTGTGAAAGGGGCAAGCCCCTGCAGCCGGTTTGGCGATGCCACGTCCTTACAGTAGAAGAAGGTGGACGCCCATCCCTTTGCCGAATCAACGATTGGCACTTGAGGGTACCAATCGATATCCCGGCGGCAGTTAAAGCTGATAGAGCCGGCCACCAGCAGCTCCTTGTTCATGTTTTGCCTCTTGACTAGGAAGCATCGTTCGAAGAAGTCTAACCTAGGTTTTATGCCTAAATAGCCTTCGAACAGTGCTACAAAGCTGGAGATGTACAACAAACTGTTTGGAGTAATGTTGTGAAGCTGGAGGCCGTAGTGGTCTAGGAGATCTACTAGAAAAGCCAAAGGCGGCAAGGAAAATCCCCTAATGATATGGGAAGAGAGAAGTACCCGCTCGTCGCTGATGGGAGTAGGAGCAGGGTCGCCGAAGGTGGATCGCCAAGTCGGCGCTGATTCTGAAGTTGGACGAATGGCTCCATCGGCCTCCATCCCCGTCAGCTCGATTTCATCCACAACGGAGCAAGCCCAGTTGTGGGACGGGTTGTTGGCTGCACCCTTGTTGTTGCCGGCTTCCTCTACTTCCTCCTCCTCGCCGACACTTACGTCTTCGACGGCGGCATCAGCAGCTGCGGCAGCAGAAGCCATTGTGGCAGCGGCTTCGGCAGCGGCTTTTGCCAAAGCCACTTCGTCGCGGCCCGAGGCAGCGGAGTAGCTCGCCGGAATCGGAGAGGATACAGGTGCAGCGGCGAATGGCTCGGAAACGGCGGCGGCGGCCGTAGATGCGGAGCCTCCCATCGGTGGAGCCGGATCGGCCGACACAGCGTCGATCGCTGGAGAGCTAGGGGCGCTTGATGCCATGGAGCTTGAGGGAGAGATGGAGAGGTTGGAGCTCGGGAGGAGATGAGATCTGGAGGAGTTTTTGTGCTAGGGTTGGGAATGGCCTGGAGGTCGCGACGGAGACAAAGCGATCACCATTTATAGCGAAGCGTCGAGATATGTGCAATGGTCAGGAGCCGAGTTTCTCGCCATGTGTCGCGGGATCGAGTTGTTGGAGACGTTTCCTTCCCTCGGACGCCTCGGTTCCAGCGCGGGAAAACGGAAACTAGCCCCTGCATTCAAAAGATTCTCCTCCACTCACACTGCTGGGTCTGACATAGCCGTCAAATCGGCGGACGCGTGTCATTACTCGTCCAAGTGCTTTTCGGCATACAAAGCCGGCACACTTAAATCGGCAAAGCTGTTCGACATGATTGCAGGTTTCTGGGAATGCTCCAAGACTGAAGACGGATGATGAATTTCCCGGACAACACGTTGCCGGAAAATTGAAAGCCAGCCGCTGAAGTACTTGAAGCTTTCCGGGGGCTACTGTTGGGGTTATGCCGAACAGGTATCCTCGCAGAGGAGACTAAAAGCCAGCATACCAAGGTGGCCCATAGTAGTGGTAAGCCGAATCCGGCTTAACCGGGCGGCCCAGTATGATGAAGCGCAGGAGGCCCATCCAGCTAAGGGAAGGTTCCAGAAGCCGGCCTGCATTGCGGAAGACGTAGCCTACAAGGCAGGGCCCAAGTTGGATTGGAGTAGAACTCTATACTTAGTCGGTTAGGTTTCCTCCTGTAAGCCCTAGGTCCGGACGCCTTTATAAGCCGGCCTACGGGACGCCTTAGGGCACGCTCTCGATCTCAATCCACTGTAACTCGGCGATATTGTCTTATAGTGAACTATAGCAGCACGTAGGGTCTCGCCACCGACGCGAGATCCGAAGCTGGGTAAACCCTTTGTCACCCTGTCGCCGGAACACCCCACGTCTCCAAAACCCCTCTCTCTACCTAGCTCGATGGCACCCCTGCCGCGGCTAGATTCGACAATACCACGATAGTTGGGGAAGAGAACGTCCCCGTTGCTCAGGTCCAACCTCGGGAAGCAGACGTAGCAGGTGCACACCTTCATGATGAGGTCATGGGTGCGAAGGAAGACGAGGGTGTCTCCAGAGACCTCCTGGAGGGCGCGGGTCACCTGGTGATGCATGTAAAATGCATACATGAACTTTGCACTATAATACTTATATTCCATTCATATTTGCATCATATAAGGGGTATATTACTGTTATTTATTGATTTTTGGTAATTAATAATGATTTCCCCTTTTTATGGAATTAAACCTGCGCAGGCAGAAAACCCCTATTTCTTTCCCTATTTGTTTCAGGACCTTAACGACGTCATAATGAGCTATAAATTTACGGGGATCATTATTTTGGAAGGAGGAAGACCTAGGAGCGAAAGAAGCAGGCGAACGGAGGCCGGAGGGGCAAAAGGGGGTGCCCCACGCGGCTACAGTACCGGGCCGTGTGGGCCCACCTCTTTTGGCCCTCGTGGCCCCGTTTGCGTCGATCCTTCGCCCTGAAGCATCCTCGTGACCTAAAAACGCCTATATAAAGAGCCCCCCGACGTTTTTCGAAGAGAGAGCCGCTACATGAGAGAAACAAGAAACAGAGACCAGGAGGCTGCAGATTGGAGGGGGGAAACTCCGGCGGAGCGCTGCCGGAGAGGTCTCCTTCTTCTCCATCGACATCTCCACCATCTCCATGATGAAGAGGGAGTAGTCCAGCTATGGACTATGGGTTTGTGGCAGTAGCTTATGTATCTCTCTCTCTCTCTTGAGCTTCACTAATTAGCACCGTATGAGCTACTGAACATGATTACGGTCATCGTTGTATTACCTTTGTGGTGGATCTTTCTATGAGTTAATATATGTTGAGATTGCAATGTTTATTTCAGTTATGAAAGTAGATGCATATTATGTACCCCGTTCTTGTATCCTTGTTTTGATCAAGCTTGTTTATGAGAGCGTGTGTGGGGGAACGTGTGCATTAGTTGGAGTAACGGGGGTAGTGATGTGATAAGCTGACAACTTAATATCATGATCCATTGGGTGTTTACCTTATTTTGTTGCCAAACTAGGGATAAACCAAAATACCATGTTGCAAGGTGTGAGGAGTTACAAGCCTCTACCTAAGACTAGATCCAACATGTGTTTATTTTCACTTCATGTCATTAATCTTAAAGCTATACTCTGAGTCATCTTAATTACTGAGGTTCTATGATTTAGTTCACATCTTGGTGGAGTATAAATGAGACTAATAATCAAAAGGTCTCTATGTTAGGACGTGATGCCCATATAATTAGTAACATGTCATTAAACTTGTTTGCAATCTCATATGTTAATCCTATGTCTACTTATTTGCCACACTATATTAAAGAGAGAGTGCATTTGTGAAACCATGAACCCCGGTCCATTTTTAATCATAAGAAACAACTTTCCAACCACTTTTAAGCATCATCTACATTCAGCCATTTTAAAATCAGAAGATACAAAAACACTTTTACTTCTTGCATTCACATATAAAACCCCAAAAATATCATCCATCATCATTACTATCATCCTTGCATTACTACTTACCACCATTGCATATTTATTTACTGTTTTGCATCCATTATTATCTTAATATCATTCTCACACCTTGTGCTTGACAACCACTTGGTGAGGTTGAGGGCACAAAGCAATCTACTTTGTTTGCAGGAAATCTAGAGAAGGACAAGAAGATAAAATCCCCACTACTGATTCCCCGAGAGTTCGATATTAAACCCTCGAGTCACCCTCTTGGGGAAAAAGCTTCCACTTCTACATACTCTGCACTTCGAGGCTCAACCTATCCCTAATATATTATCTTCCTTTCAGGGTATCAAGAGTACTTGTTGGCATAGTTGAGGGAGAGGAGAACGCACTAAGGATACATAAGAAGATTCTCCCATCAACTCCGACATCAAGGCTTTTTCTGGCACCGTTGCCGGGGAATCATAGCTGGAAGGTTTTATCCAAGGATATCACAACAAAGTCAACTTCATCACCAACTTGTGCTAACACATAAGATTGGGGAGGTTGCACCTACGTGAGTCCACCTTTACCTTTAAGCATTTTATTTTGTTTTGTTATTGTCTTGCCTATCATTTTTAGATTTCGGTTTGCATTTTTTATTTTCAGTTTTGCATTTTGTTTTGCATTAGTTAATTCGGTTTGCATTGTTTTAGTGTCATTTCATTTTCAGTTTTGCATAAAAAATTAAAAACACATAAAAACTTGCTAAAATGGGTGATAGGACTAAGTTGTGTGACTACACAAATACTCCAAATGATCAATTTATTGCTAAGCCTATTACCACACCTGAGATACAAGCTGATAGCTATGAAGTAAGTCCTAGTTTGTTGAACTTGATAACTAGGGAGCAATTTGGTGGTAGTGCTATGGAGGATGCCTCTATGCATCTTCATGATTTTGTTGAAATCTGTGACATGCAAAAATTTAAGAATGTTGAAAGTGATGTTCTAAAACTGAAATTATTTCCTTTCTCACTTAGAGGAAAAGCTAAGGAGTGGATGCATTCATTACCTACTGATAGTATTAAAACTTGGAATGATCTGAAAGAAGCTTTCATTAAGAAATATTATCCTCCTGTTAAAATTTTGCAAAATAGAAACAATATTCTATCTTTTAGGCAAAATGAAAATGAACATTTTTCTATGGCTTGGGATAGGATAAAACGTATGCTTAGAACTTGCCCATCACATGGAGTTAATGAATGGACCATACTACACTCTTTTTATAATGGCCTGAATTACATGTCTAGAAATATACTTGATTTTGCTGCTGGAGGTGCTTTTATGGGAAAAACTATTGTAGAGGCTAAGAATATATTGGAAAGCATTTTGCAAAACTATAGTCAATGGCATACTGATAGAGCACCTAGTTCATCTAAGAAAGTAAACTCCATAGAAGAAACTCATGATTTGTCATCTAAGATGGATACTATTCTTGCTTTGCTTAATAAACCTGGTGTTGAAAATATTCCTTTGCAAGAACTAGTTAGTGATAATTCTGAAAATATTGATGTCAACTTCATTAGGAATTATGGAAACAATGGGTACGGTAACAACAATTATAATTCTTATAATAAACCTCCATATGTTCCCAACAATCGTCCTTTTGTTCCATATCCTAATGCGAACGATAAATGGAAGCCTGTGACATCAAGTAATGATAATTTTGAGGCTAATAAAATTCTTATGGAACAAGTTGCTAGTCATAATACCATGATACAAGAGTTGAATAAGTCTGTTGCTTCTATTAGTTCTGATATTAAAAACTTACAACTCCAAGATGCAGGACTAGACAAAGCCCTTTCAAAACTTGCTGATAATCAAGCCACTTTATTGAGTGTGTCTGCTGGAAAACCACAAGCACCACCTGTGGTTGGATTGAATTCTATTAATATTGCTGAAAATGTTCCTCTTACCTTGGAGGAAACTCAGAATGAATTGCTAAATTATCCTGAATATCTGTTGCCTTTTATGTCTCATCTTATGGCTTTAAAAGAAGAAGTTAGTATAGCTGAACATGATGAAGTAAAAGTTGAAGAAGTTAAGATGCTTAGTGAAGTTAATGATCCTTTGCTTGATTTAGAGAATTGTAGCTTGCATGAATTAATATCTATCTTACAAAAATTTGCAAGTGATCCTTCTATTGATGTTAACCAATCTGGTTTTGGTTCCTATATTGCTAATCATGTCTTGAAAGAAAAAATTGCTATATACAATCAAGAAGCTATGATACCACCTAATCTTGGGTTATGGATCCCCAAGGTGCTAGTAACTATTGGAAAAGAGACACACCATGCCATACTTGATCTAGGATCTAGTGTCTCTGTTTTATCTAAAGAATTATATGAAGTACTTGAATTAAAGAATCTTGAAAAATGCTCTCTTGAACTTGCACTTGCTGATAATACCATTAAACATGCTTTAGGAAAAGTAAGTGATGTTATGGTAGAGTTACATATAACTTTTGTACCTGTGGATTTTCTAATCATGGATATGGAGAATAAAACCTCTAGTCCTATTATTCTTGGAAGACCTTTTCTTCGAACCACAGGGGCTATTATTGATTCAAAGGAAGGGAATGTGAAGTTTCAGTTTCCTCATAAGAAATGCATGGAACACTTCCCAAGGAAGAAGGGCACAACTTTTAAGCTCCCTCATGAGCTTCATCTTCGGTAAACAACAAGTTAGTAAGCCTAGCTATATGGCTATAAAGAAAGCGCTTTACGGGAGGCAACCCGGTTGTTTTTATTTGGATTTTCTTTGTGTCCTCTTGCTGTAACAAGAGAATTTTTTCTTAGCTTAGTATCTGAAATTTTTAATAAAGTGCCAAGTTGTACCTATTTTGGTTTGAAAAAGTTGCTATTTCTATTTGGAGATTTTATTCCTGCACGAAGTCTGTGCACGGTTTGATTTTTAGTTATTATTTTGTAACTCCGAATGAGCTGAGATTTTAAATGTAACTGCAACTTTTCATCCTCTGTATGACTGAATTGTTTCAGAATTTGTAGACGAGTTTAAGTAGGACAGAAAAATACGTTTGGCTGCTGCTGTTTTTCTAGACAGATTCTGTCCCATATTGTTTTATGCATAGTTTGAACTTTTGAGTTGAATCTTTTGATCCAATTGAGTTTATGAGTAAGCATACAAAATTATACACTCTCTGATCATTCATATGAATTTTAGTCCATGAATTATATGCAGCAAGAAGCCTATTTCTTTATCTCTACTAATATCACCCCACAGAAAAGAAATGGGAGAAACTGTGTTTTGAAGTTTTTCACAGGGATTGGAGGAGATGCACCATGAGTTATCCAAGGATGGTGAAAACCATAAGCTTGGGGATGTGGAGAACATCCCCACTGAACCAACATACTCTCGGTTTGCACACGTCTAACTTCTGTTTTTCATTTGAAACACTTTATCGCATAAACTTGGAGAGTCTTTTTGTTGTTTTTGTTTTGATTTTTATTTTGTGAGACCACCACACTATCATTTATATATGAGAAAGCTACTGGAAATATGGGTTGAAATATCTTGCATGCTTTTATTTTATTGGGAAAAGGGATGTCTAAGTTGATTTTTAATGACACATATAGTTGCATGATTCATGAGCTTCTTTATGAGTAATAATTTGCAAATGCTTTATCATGAGCTATCTTTTATTCATGTTTTGATGCTGTATGTTATTTCACCTTGTTTGACATGAATTAGTTAGTTCTATGGACACTCATGCATGCATCTAGGTGGTCATCTTTCTCCCTTTTGCTAGCCCAAAAATTCCAACAAGTAAAAACTTGTTTCCAACACCTTCAACCCAAGTTTTTCCAGTGAGTCCACCATATCTACCTATTAGCTTTATGCTATTCCAAGTATGTTTATCATGTTATTTGTGTTATCTATACCTCTAAATGAAAATGATTATGTTATTTATTGTATTGGGAAAAGTTGGTTAAAAAGCTCTCGCGAACTTGATGCACACTTTACTTTTATTGCATTCAATAAACATAAACCATTGTGATTAATATTATGATGATAGTGGCTTGATAATTGTTTAAGGTTGGGAGTTAGCCCATATGTGCTGTCATATGCAAAGCTTTCAACATGTTCCATCATTTATTTAGTTGATATCATGTACTTTTGTTTACGGATGCCTATCATGGTGAAATAATGTGGAAATAGAGTAAGTTTAAATGAATTTGTATAAATGGTTAGAGAGAAACATGGGCCGCTAATCTAAGCCATGCATCATTCATGGTGGAAATTTACTTACATGCTATTTTGAACTTTCTGTGATACACCCTACAATAAAAAGCTATATCAAGTGGTAAATAAAAAGGGTGTTGAGTTTGTTCATTATGTTTGTTTGTCTTGTTGTTTTGATGTGGGCTTGATCCATATCATGGGACAAGAGGTACCCCAGTTGAGGCTCTTGATGATACCATTATTACTTACAACTAGCATGGTGGCCCTCGCAAGTATGAGGGCATCGTTTCTATTATGTGGAAAGTCACCAAAAAATAAATTAACAGCCATATTATTTGATTTAGAGTGTATGAAAATTTTGTATTACGGAGACATCGTAGAATTGACCATGTGTGCTGTTGGTACATGATATTACATAAATACGTCAAATTAAAATTTGTTATGATTTGGACTATATTTCTTATGTGATTTTTCATGAGTATGCAATTCCACCATCCAGTGTATCGGTTTTTTTTTTTTTAATATCGGATGTAAAGATACAAAAATTCATATATTATTGTCCAATAATAATCACGTCCAGCAAATCAATGAAAATAATGATGTATACAATCTTTCTAGTAGAATAGGAAAATAAATTTGGATAATGAAGTGAAAAAACGAATTAATTATACTTCGTGCTCGCCGCTATCGATGATGCAGTCTCCGTTCGGCGCTGTGATGCTCGGCATCTTCTCCCTCGTGCTCGACATCTGCTGAAGGCTCTTTCGTATCCTGTTTTCCTCTTCGATGTCAAGCTATGTGCTAATTGTGGTGGTGTCTTCGCTGGTGGTCCGATCCTTCCTCTTGGCTGGCTGTTTTACGCAAGGACTTGGTGCTCGGCATAGTGCAACCCCCTTTTTTACTTTTAGCTTGCCCTTGGTCTGCTTTTTTTAGAGGTTCTCCTCAACACCTTGTTTCATCTGTAATTGTCGTTGTAAATCTCTGAGTTTTATTAATTCAAAACTGGACCTTATTGCCTGTTATCTAAAAAATGAGGAGGATGAATAAGAGATTTCATTGAGAGAGAGATGATGCTCTCCAAAGAAAATCAACAATATGTGAATGATCAAATGATATGTAGGACTTCTATAAACTATCAGTAAAAAGAAGATAACCGATGAAACTATAATAGCATGGTCACTGAATTTAACAGTTTGTAAGCTTCACGGTGAAATTTAAGAAATATTCACAAGAACAGACAAATCTTGTAAATCACAGGAGGTACTCGCTTGCTCTATTTCGTCCTTCTATACAATTCATGAAAACTTTCATCTCTGCATGCATCGAGTAACATATACTACCATAGAGGATATCTTTAGTGTGGTAAAAATAATACGAGTTTTTACCATGTCTAAACATCAACTACATATATTACGGAACTGCAGAATGACCTTCAGATATATCTCTAAAGGTCTATTAAGGAAATATAAGCATTCAGATTGATCTACTAATCCAACACAGACAACCACAATGCATACTTTTCTTTATGGAAACAATAGCAAGACAGCACATGGTGCAGCTTATCACAAATTGAGCATAATACCGAATGACCTATTGGTCATCTGACAGAACTGAACTATAGAAGAGACTGTAATACCAGATCAAATAATATTTATTCAACATAGCAGGTTAGATCCTAGCAAGTCATAAGATACATATCCGCACCTTAATTATGGACTGGGAGAACCACATTTATCATTGCAACTGCGTTCTTAAATCCTAATGCGACAGGTGAGAATTACACTTAACTTATTGCATCTCGTGCAAAATTATGGTTTCTGGATGTGCAAGCGTTCTATCGACGATCAGGTAGGAAAACTGGCCACCGTATAGGATCCTCCTGATACTGTGGCTTGCATGGACCCTTGTGCACACAGGCATGTTATCGGGTCCGTGCATGGTTAGCATCTTGATTGCCGGAGGTGCATAAATTAGCCACATCGGTCCATGGCTGCCTGGAATTGATTAAGATCGTGAACGGTGAGTCGCCGGCGGCAGCCTCATCAATCTGGATAAAACGATGCTGAGGACAAAGGGCGACAGGGCTTGAGGAGCTCGGGGAGACACCGTTTCATCTTTCATGTGCTTGCCCTGCGACATCCATGTGTAGTTTCTTTAGAACATTCCAAGTTCAGCATGAACTATTTAAAAGAAACCAAGAAAATACTCTAGTGATCATGCGAAAATGCTTTCTATGTCCATATTTGAAGCACACCATATGGGCCAAGGAGTTCCCTTTTTTAACATGTATTTGGCACGGACTCTATAGAAGCTGTAACATGAATTATCGTTCCTTTAGAAAACTGACCGCATTCTTGTTCATAAACACAAACCGTCAAAATCATTTGAATGCACACAGTTTAAATATCATCTGCAAAGTCATGAAGTAAATCTCACCAGAGGGAACAATGATACACACAAAGAACAGTAAGTGAAATATAAGATACTACAACTGTAGTTAACTCATCACCCTACTACCCAAGCGATTTTGATCATGTGCATTGCTACAACTCAATCATTGATTGTCTATTTTTAAAAATTTACGATCCTATTATATATTTTGGATACAACGACATTTGACAAGAAAATACTTCCAGGAAGTTAAACACTTGCACTCACCTTCGAGCAGCATTTTTTTCTATTCCTGCTGCACCACCTCATATATGTTCAGACTGTGCAGTCTGCAGTGCACCTCCATATGATCCTGCCATGAACTTTAACTCCCTTCACTTAGAATATCTGCAACACAAGAGTATGTTCGATCGTATGACTGTATCCAGTGATACTCATCAACTGACTACACCCTTCTTAAGAAAACTCGTCGAATTTACAACTGATGTGCAGGAATAAGAAAAATCATTGTGTAGCAAGCATCCATTGATTGGGCAGATCAGGCCAGACTGATTTGTGCTATTTGCTGGTATTGCAATCAAATACATGGCCATGACATGCATCACATGACTTTGAGGACTTGAACCTGGGTGATTAGGTCATACAACCACACTACTAAACAACAGAGTTATGCTCGCTTCTTTAATGCAATTACATGCTTTTGAATAAAATGTGAATTTGTTTATGTTGCGTAGCATAACCACATACTATTGACAAATTATTGGTAATGAAAAGTACACTATATATTTTGAAATGGAGGAGGTATTTGTAAGAGTCAGACCTATTTTAATAAACTTTACATATGCTATTTGACCATTTAAGCTATAATTTGCATACACAGCACATTGTCTCATCTTTAAGTTAATAGCGACGATGATCTGACGGATCATTCTTTGATCCCAACCTGGTAAAACGTTGGCATTGGAAGCAACAACTCGTATTAAATGAGAGTAAGAGATGATCATATGAAATACTAAAAATTCTTGGATGTCTTTTAAGGTTAATTTTTCCGGAGAAGCACACAACTTCATATAATTCTTCCAAGCTTGGGTTTCCATCATAAACTAAGAGTAAGCAATACAGATATTGACATCCCTCAAAGCTCCTTGCAGGTCCATCCGAATAAATAATAAATGATGTATATTAAAATATTGTGAATCCAAACTTTGTTTTTAAATGACGTAATCTAAACTTAGAAGTTTCATGAATGCTTACTTTTATGTTACCACAAAGAAAATAGATCTAAAGTTGACCGTTGGGACCCAATCCATTTGGATTGCACTCAAAACCATCCGTCATCTTCTCCCTACGCCTCCTTTCCTTTGGTTACTGCTCTCTACTCCTCCCACTTATGATTATTGTCATCTTCTGTACATGAATTTTATATCTTGGTATGATATATGAGGTTTTTAACAGGTCTTACAAATAAACATGAAGAAAATTAATAAAATATATTAGTTCATTTCTATCATGAATGTGTTGGAGAAATACCTTTGTAAGATCTAATAGTTTGCAGCAGTTCACCTCTCTTATAAAACGAATGGTTCATGTGGCACGTTGGTCGCACGGTTTGAAAACAGAACCTGCTCCACTATAGCTGCATGGCTTTGAATAAAGTAACATATGTTAGAATAAAAGTTCATGTCATCCAAATTTGTTCCCGCGTTTTCTTCAAATTTTCATCTCATCCAACAGACATTGTACTCCTTGCACTCTTTTGGAAAAGCTAGCTTGATCTCAACTTCTCCCTTTCACCGGAGAAGTAGCATTATTAAGTTCAGCATTTACTTGTACAATGCAGAAAGTGTAGCCTCATGCCTTAATTCACCCTCTTAAATATGTATTAAAAATTAACATATGTTAGAATAAAAGTTCATGTCGTCCAAATTTGTTCCCGCGTTTTCTTCAAATTTTCATCTCATCCAACAGACATTGTACTCCTTGCACTCTTTTGGAAAAGCTAGCTTGATCTCAACTTCTCCCTTTCACCGGAGAAGTAGCATTATTAAGTTCAGCATTTACTTGTACAATGCAGAAAGTGTAGCCTCATGCCTTAATTCACCCTCTTAAATATGTATTAAAAATTACCGCGGACGAATATTCATAAAGAATTTACAGGTCAGCAGCATAAGCATGCATAATGTCCAAGTGAAATGTGATTATACGTACAGATAATTACTACCCAGACTTGCATAGATTGATTACGCATAGCCTATATTAAATGAATAACTTAGGGCTACATTGACTTCATGGTAGGCATGCCTTTTCCATCATTGGATATGAAGAGGACTAAACTTGCTTTAGCACATGTGTAGTTACGTGTTGCTTTACCTGATGAATCAGCACGGGGGACGTTTTAACTTAATTAGGGCTGCAGCTGAATGATCATGCCTAGAATTTGGTTTAGGTACTTGATATATAAACACCTTACCTAGCTAGGAGCTCTTCTAGGGTACAGTACATCATTAATTAGCAGATGTTCCTAGCAACGACATGAAATTGCACAATGGGGGACGCAGTCCTGCTACCGTTGAACCACTCAGACTGAGTCCTGCGCAGCATGCTCGTGCTAGCGACCGAAGATGACGCGTCATAGAGCTGCCGCCGCTCTCGTCCCAGATGGACGCCAATGCGCTGGACCATGGTGAATCGGTGGCATTGTAGTTGTCGTGGACGTATCCGTTGTACGCTATCTCCCGCGCCGCCGTGCACACGGAGGCCGGTAGCCGCAGCCGCCTAGTGCACTTCTTCCTGCCACCAGCTGGCGTCGTGGTGCCTTTCTGTAGATGCTGATATAGCAGCTGGTTCCGTGAAGTATCGACCGGGAAACACCTAAAAATAGGTAGATCGCTTAGAGAATCCCCAGAGAAGATCGCCAAGAGCTCCGGAAAACGAAAAACCATCCCCATGAGACTCTGCTTCCTTGAACCTCACGGGTAACAGATTTGAGATATTGGATATTTTATCGGTATAGCATTAAGACTCTCCGTGTCAAACTGGAAAATCATGTTTTATGCATCTACTAACCGTAGAGCCTAGATCTAATCGTCTATTCTGTAAAGGCACCTGATTAATAGGTTGCATATATGTCTCCTTAATATGCACGTCATCTCTGGTTTTGCGCATGACTGGTTCGGATGGTTTAGCACAGATGGCTGGCGACCATGTACGTGACATGATTGGCTCGTTTATACATCTTCGATGTTGTACGTAACTTTTCGCTAAATCATAGCCACTAATTTTGGATCTAACCATCTAAATAATTTAGATGATGTGGCTCATTGTGGTGGCTCTATTTTAGACACCCGTATTGTGCTTTTAGTATATAATAGATGATAGATAACTTAAACTTACTTTGTTTCCCAAGTTGGGAAATCATGGTGTAGGTACTTGTATTAAAGGGGCATGAGACATCTAACCTTTACTTTATCAAGACCACTACTCATATTTGCTTTCACAATTAACTTTAATCATTCAGGATGCTATGATAGGGGAATGAGAGCTTTACACCAAGTATTATCATTGCAATCAATAACTTAACTAGAATAGTTTGGAGGATAGATGAAACTTATGCATGTTTTATTTCTACTCATTTATACATCTTTTCAAAGTGTCCACCTTTTATATTCAGATTTTCATCTACACTCTATGGACCACAAGTATGCAAAAGTAAGAACGTCCATATTACTATCTTTTATGTTACACTTTGTGAACTATCATTGAACATCCTTGCATTGAATACTTGATATCACTTTATAAACTGTTTGCATATTGCTACTTATTTTAATAATGAATCATTTGACTTTATGTAGCAATAGAAATCATCTTTTATATCCATGTTGTTATTATATTGCAAAGTTCATGTTAGTTTTATCACTTTCATACTCGAGGACGAGCATGAGTTAAGCTTGGGAATGTTGATGCATGTAAAATGCATACATGAACTTTGCACTATAATACTTATATTCCATTCATATTTGCATCATATAAGGGGTATATTACTGTTATTTATTGATTTTTGGTAATTAATAATGATTTCCCCTTTTTATGGAATTAATCCTGTGCAGGTAGAAAACCCCTATTTCTTTCCCTATTTGTTTCAGGGCCTTAACGACGTCATAATGAGATATAAATTTACGGGGATCATTATTTTGGAAGGAGGAAGACCTAGGAGCGAAAGAAGCAGGCGAACGGAGGCCGGAGGGGTAAAAGGGGGTGCCCCATGCGGCTACAGTACCAGGCCACATGGGCCCACCTCTTTTGGCCCTCGTGGCCCCGTTTGCGTCGATCCTTCGCCCTGAAGCATCCTCATAACCTAAAAACGCCTATATAAAGAGCCCCCCGACGTTTTTCGAAGAGAGCCGCCACACGAGAGAAACAAGAAACAGAGACCAGGAGGCTGCAGATTGGAGGGGGGAAACTCCGGCGGAGCACTGTCGGAGAGGTCTCCTTCTTCTCCATCGACATCTCCACCGTCTCCATGATAAAGAGGGAGTAGTCCACCTATGGAATATGGGTTTTTGGCAGTATCATATGTATCTCTCTCTCTCTTGAGTTTCACTAATTAGCACCGTATGAGCTGCTGAACATGATTACGGTCATCGTTGTATTACCTTTGTGGTGGATCTTTCTATGAGTTAATATATGTTGAGATTGCAATGTTTATTTCAGTTATGAAAGTAGATGCATAATATGTACCATGTTCTTGTATCCTTGTTTTGATCAAGCTTGTTTATGAGAGCGTGTGTGGGGGAACGTGTGCATTAGTTGGAGTAACGGGGGTGGTGATGTGATAAGCTGACAACTTAATATCATGATCCATTGGGTGTTTACCTTATTCTGTTGCCTCACTAGGGATAAACCAAAATACCATGTTGCAAGGTGTGAGGAGTGACAAGCCTCTACCTAAGACTAGATCCAACATGTGTTTATTTTCACTTCATGTCATTAATCTTAAAGCTATACTCTGAGTCATCTTAATTACTGAGGTGCTATGATTTAGTTCACATCTTGGTGGAGTATAAATGAGACTAATAATCAAAAGGTCTCTATGTTAGGACGTGATGCCCATATAATTAGTAACATGTCATTAAACTTGTTTACAATCTCATATGTTAATCCTATGTCTACTTATTTGCCACACTATATTAAAGAGAGAGTGCATTTGTGAAACCATGAACCCCAGTCCATTTTTAATCATAAGAAACAACTTTCCAACCACTTTTAAGCATCATCTACATTCAGCCATTTTAAAATCAGAAAATACAAAAACACTTTTACTTCTTGCATTCACATATAAAACCACAAAAATATCATCCATCATCATTACTATCATCCTTGCATTACTACTTACCACCATTGCATATTTATTTACTGTTTTGCATCCATTATTATCTTAATATCATTCTCACACCTTGTGCTTGACAACCACTTGGTGAGGTTGAGGGCACAAAGCAATCTACTTTGTTTGCAGGAAATCTAGAGAAGGACAAGAAGATAAAATCCCCACTACTGATTCCCCGAGAGTTCGATATTAAACCCTCGAGTCACCCTCTTGGGGAAAAAGCTTCCACTTCTACATACTCTGCACTTGGAGGCTCAACCTATCCCTAATATATTATCTTCCTTTCAGGGTATCAAGAGTACTTGTTGGCATAGTTGAGGGAGAGGAGAACGCACTAAGGATACATAAGAAGATTCTCCCATCAACTCCGACATCACCTGGTTAGTGATGCCGGAGGAGAGGACGTAGGAGGGTCCATCTTCTCCGGGCTTGGCATTCAGATAGACCGTGGTGGTGAACTCGGTGTGATGCCCATGAGAGCGGGAGTAGAACACGCGGAACTTCGGGGGTGGCGCGGATGGGTAGAGGTGACCCCAAGTCTCACGGAGGAACTTGACCATGCCAAGCTCGTGCACAGCGGTGGTTTCTACGAGGAGTCCGAACGTCATCTGCACCATGAATCAAAAAGGGTGAGTGGCAAGGTAGAGTAAACACAAGCAGGTAGGGAAGCAATTGAAAAATAACAACAAGGCAACGTTCATGTCTACGTTTTCCGCTAGAACTAGGGTGTTCTATAGGCAGTTAGGCTCTGATACCAAGCTCTGTGGCACCCCGATCCGAGGGATCAAGTTACCCCATATAGCAGTCCCAGAAGCACTGAGTATATGGCAACTTGATAGCAGAACATAACCATAACTTTATTAAGGTCTCGACGGTACATTACATGGGTCTCATTACAAGGTTGCGCCCTAGCGCACACATCAATATGTACATTATTTATCGAACATAACTCCTTCAGAGGGTGTCAGCGGAATGGCGGAAGCGTGTGACGAAGAGGGCCTAACTCCACGGGGCTCTGCCTGGATACCGGATCTAGTTCTCGTATAAGGGGTACTCGGCGACGGGGGTAGGAGGATCTGGCCACATGAAAAGCCAGGTGAGTACATGGAATGTACTCGCAAGACATCAATCCACAATCAACCGTAACCAACGATCCTATATGGCATGGCATGGGTGCAGTAGGGTAAAGTGCGAGTCCAAGCTTAACGGTTGGACTTAACTTACCTACTTACCTTTGACGAAAACCGTGGATTAAGAGAACGAGTCTCATTTCCACACAACAATATTCTCAACACTTAGGTTCTCAAGCTTGACCAACTCTGGTCCAACTCGAGGCTCAGCTTTTGACCAACTATGGTCCACTTTTCAGCTCATTCAACTTTAGCTAACTCTGACCACATAGTGAATTTGTTTCTCCGTGTTTGACTGGACTGACTCTAGTGTGACTGGACCCAACACCGTTCCTTAGGTAGGAACAATACTAGATTCTAGATTTGGCACTCTCGAGATGTTGCAACGTTTATCCACATGTTGGGGTCTAAGCTTGTACCGCCAGTACCGAAGTACTATACCCATCATGGCGACAACACAAACATATTCCCCCATAGCCGTCCGCTCTACCAAGACACTCCTTGTATAGCTACCGACTTACCACTCAGGCTAAGTCTTATGACGAAGTGAATCCGACATGTCCCCAACTCATGAGCAACGCCTAGCTCCGGAACCTTCGCAAGACTAGCCCCGACCACAACTATGCAGTAACCGACTAGACTTGCCAAGTGAGTAGCATCAAAAGAGGCTTGATAGGCTACTAAGCTACGATCTGCCCATTTTAACGACGCATGGTTGTGCGGGTGGTGTTTGGCGAGTGGCACTATATGACTCAATCTAGTCAACGGAGGTGATTACTCACTTAGCATATTTCAAACTTAGTGACCAAACAAGTAACAAACATTAGTCCATAGGTTACAATGAGCAATAATAATCACATAATAATCCAGCAAAGGTGAATAATCTCAACCGGGCGACGAGTGTGCCGGCCACAGGTTGATCGAAAGGAAGTAAAATAGCACTGTCAACCGGGCGATGGTGGAGATACCTCTGACCAGTGACAGCCACAGGTTGAGTAAAAGGAAGTAAAATAGCACAGTCAACCGGGCGATGGCGGAGATACCTCCGACCAGTGACAGCCACAGGTTGAGTAAAAGGAAGTAAAATAGCACAGTTCGTTAGCGTCAACCGGGCGATGGCGGAGATACCTCCGACCAGTGACAGCCATAGGTCGCCTACAAAAGTTAGTGGAGGCGTCCACACGATCCCGTTACTCCATTCCATTGACTGCGGCGGTTCCCCCAGTCCATCGTCGCCGGAATGGGGAGTGGTGCATGGTACCGTCCAACGCAACATCACAACTCTACAGAAAAGTAGTCGGTTCAATCCACTTGGACAGGACCCAACGTGAATTTAGTCGGGGTACCGGAACTCAACCCACGTGAGATGGGTTTATCGTATTGCAGGAAATAAATAGCAATAGTAGATCACATGAAATAATAAGCATGAAATATGACACGTGAGATGCAAACTAACGCGCCAACAAATAACAATCATAGCAAACAAAACATCGACAACTTTGAAACAGATGGTTGGGGGCTGATGGCTTGCCTTCAGGAACAGGTTCAACTTCCACTTCAAATGGAGGGTTTGAATCTATTAAAGAAATTTAAAAACAAGGTTAAAATCTCCCACAAGGCATTCAAAGGTTCAGTAGGAAAATGACCTTCAAATAAATTGAACCAGTGGTTTTTGATAGATATTTTCAAAACAAAGCCAGTGCAAAAAGATTCATATTTTTCTGACCATTTTTGAGTGAGATATGGCCTATCAAAGTTGGACTTCAAATATGTCTTTTAAACAGAAAATAAAATCAAATGGAAAAACATTTCGGAAATGTTTAAATATATGATGGACCGGGCCCACGGGTCAGGGGCTGACCGAGCCGAACCGGTACGCGCGGGGGGAAAAAACAAAGAGAAAAGAAACAGGGGACGGGTTCTCCGTCTCCGGCGAACTCACCGGCGGCCCTCCCCGGTGGCTGCGGCATTAGGGAGGAGAGGGATAGGAAGTAGGGAGGCTCGGGAAGGTGAGGTGCCTACCATCCGTGTGCTCATGGATGGCGGGGAAGCTTGGAGCAGCGGCAGCGTCATTGACAGCGGCGGCCGAGCCACGGTCGAGGATGAAGAAGACGTCTCCGTCCACCAATCACCCGGGCGAGGGCGGATTCGGGTTCATGGCGGTCCAGGGAGGCTAGGGGTGGAAGGAATCGATGGCTGGGAGGCTATGGAGGGGCAAATCGACCGGAGGCCGAGCGGCGGGGGCATGCTCGTCGCCAGCGCTGTAGTGCTCCCAGGGAGCTGATACTGGATGGAGAGGGGGTTCAGGGGTAGAGGGAGGTGGTGGAGTGCTTGGCTGCTGCCGGGGGGGCTCATTTTATAGCCCTCCGAGGTTGGGGTCCGGACGGGGGCTCGCGGCGAGGTAGCGGGACAAGAAGGTCGGGGCAGTGGGAGACGACGGATGGCGCGCCGTCGGTGTAGCAGCAGGGCGGAACTGGACGATGGAATTGTGTGCCTGTGGATAGGCACGGGGTGGCGTGGCACAAGCGGGCGGGTGAGGTGTCCAGGCGGTCGTGGCGTGTCGACGGGCATCCCGGCGACGGTGTAGCAGTGGCGCGTCAGAGTGCGGGGTGGAGCATCAGCTGGATGACGGGATTCGCGGGGAAGTGGATAGGCACGAGCGGGGACGTTGGCCACAAGCGAGGGGCCCCGCGGCGGTCCTGTGCAGTCGGCGCGTCGGCTAGTGGCCGATGGTGCACGGGGTTGCAGTGGCGGCGATGCTTGGTGGTGGGGGTTGCGTAGGAGGTGGGGAAGTCCAATATTTTCTTAACAAGGTATTCAATATTTTTGCATAAATGGGTCTACACTGGTTGGGGATCCTCCTTGAATTTTGGAGAATTTTTTGGAGATGGTCTTGACATACTTCCTTTGGGAAGCTATGGTTTTGGGGTTTGTGACACTAAAGAAAAGAAAATCAATCGAGAGGGCCTTGGGTTTGGAAAAGAGAGGCAAAACCAAATTATCCAAATTCAAATTCAAATGTTTTGTTTTGTCAAGAATTTTTTTTTAAAGGACCAATTTTCAGGTTGTTACAGCGCCGTGCCCCCCGAATAGTGCAAGTTAGGCATGCGGGCCACCCCTTGTCCCCTGGGCTCCCCTTTATAAGGAGCACCAGGGCAGCCCTCATTTCTCACGCCCTCATGCCCCGGAGGAGCTCCCGGGCAGCCGGCCAACTGCCGCTCCTCTCTCACTTGTAGCCGGCTAGCTTCGCCCTCCCTCTCAAACAGCTCAAGGAGCAAAGATGTAACACCAAGTATACTCCACCATATACCACCGATCATGCAGGAGTAGGGGTTTTACCTCCTCACGATGGTCCCGAACCTGGGTACGTCTCGTGTTTGTCATGCTCGTGCCCAATCCCGCCGGAACACCGTCGCTCGCGCCTTTGTCCCCACACCTTAAGCCACCCTATTGGCATATGTCAAACTCAGAACCCCGACATTTGGCGCCCACCATGGGGCATAGCGGCGACAGGAGTCCCGTTCCCGGTGGGACCCCTTTTACCATCATCGATGTCGCCGTCTCAAGGCGCCAACTGTCTTCCTCTCCCGGGGAAACTCGGGGACTAGGGGACTTGCGTCGCCACGGCCCGTGCTCACGTCCGCGTCATCCTCGTCTGCCCGAGCCTTCTGTCGGCGTGTGCGTCGCCGACCTCCTCTGTGTCGCCCTCGTCTGCCATGCCCGTCGTCCGTGTCCGCCCGAGCTCCTCTGCTGCTGCCCGCGCGTGCGGCCGCGCCCGTCGTCCGCGCCCGTCCCGAGCTCCTCCTCCGCGCAGTGTTGCCCCGCCCGCCAGCGTGCTTCGCGTCCACGCCCGCGCATGATCTGCGCCCGCGCCTCGCGCGCTTCTGCTCCTCCGCACCCCGTGCTGGCCTACCATGTTGGGTGCTCGCGTGGCCGCGTCCTCCGCTGTTGCTCGCGCGCCTCTGCTACCGTCCGCCCCGTCGTCCATGCCTCCGCAAGCTCTACCTCCGCGCCGGCCTCCGCTGCTGCCCGCACATGCGGCCGCGCCCGTCATCCGCGTCTGCCCGACCTCCACCTCGGGCCGACCTCCCTGCTGCCGAGCTCACCTCCGTCCGCACCTGTTGTCATCTCCATATAGGCCTCCTCAGGCTCCTGCGACCCAGCTCCTCTCGCGCCCACGCCTGGCCTCCTCCGTCTCCCGTTCGAGCTCGTTTTGCCCATGGAAGAGGTTCTGCCCAAGTTTTGTACTATGCAGTTATGTATGTTCTTTGCAAACGTTTAAATGTCACCTTACTTGACATCACTTCATCATCACATGATGAACATCAATATATTTGGTTGTAGTGTGAGACTTTTGTTTCCCCTTCATGCCTACATGACGTATGATCAGTCAAGTGAAGTTTCACATAGTATGTGCACCAGGAACTCACTCAACTTGGAACAAAATTCCTCAACAAAAATATTACTTCTTCTAATCCTTGAATTAATCATATACTCCTATATGTTGAAGACTCACAAATCGACAATGCAATACATATCACTTCGATATTTTCAGTCACGCTTTTGCTGCCCTTCTACGCTAACGAGATCTCCAATCTAGTTTGGTGTTATGACTTCATCCAAGTCTACCAAGTTCTAGCCATAATTCTCTTATCTCCATGTTCAGTAACTCCTCACCTTTAACATGTTCTTCCAACCAAGAACTTGGATTATATTTTGTCAAAACTACAAGATATGGTTCTTATATGTTAAAACTTATGACCAAGGCATAAAACATATCCTTCTGTAACATCCCAAATTTTGGAATGTTGTAAAAATCACAAAAATTTAAAACTTTTATTAATAATTAAATAAAGTCTCCAAAAATCAAAAAAAGCTTTTATAGAAGATTGTGATGACATCTTCAAAGTTATATTTTAAATTAAATATTCCTTTATCTTCCTATCTCAATTTTAAAGTCTTGGAAATAAAATATTTAAATGGGGTTTTCAATTAGTATTTTCCCCTTTGGTTTATTGTTTTAAAATAAATAATATGGGGATATTATAAACCCTATTTCATTTGTGGAAATAATTTAAATACTTTTGCAAGCTTTGTTTTATAAAAATGTTTTATCTTAAATTATTTGAATATGAAGATGAGTTATCATTTTGAATAATATTACTCATATTATCCTCTGGTTTTTAATTAAATATTTTGGGATATTTATAAACCCTAATTTAGAAAATTCTCAATTAGCCATATAAGGCATATTTGATCAAAAGGGTATTTTGGTAATTTTATTTTGGCCAAAAATAGTTCCTAAATGTCTATTTTGACTATTTGGAATTTTACAAATTTTCACAAATTTATTTGACTTGATTTGGAGGCCTAAATCAAAAGTTATAAAAGAAAACAGAAAAATAAATAAAAATAAATGTTGATGACGCCAGCATGACGTCATCGTCTTCAATCTCTTCCACGGCAGTTTCTGCCCGATCCGCTTCCCTCTTGATTGCGGACGTTTGAAGCCGCCATTAGCCACCCCAAGCCCTCCCCCTTATAGCCCTCGACTCCCTCTCTCTTTACCCCCTCTCGCCCCTTTGAATCGTGCCTCCAGGCTGCGGATCTCGCTCGCCGGAGTTTGTGCGGCCGCCGCCGTGTTTTTCTTCAATTCCGGTCACCCCGGTGATCCCCAGCCCCGAACCCCCTGCCTCCTCTCTTCCTCTCTACCTTGCACACCTCCTGACCCTTTCCTCTAATTTTTGGTGCAGCCAAAACGACGAATTCATCATCGACCCGAACGCGCCATCCGCCGCCGCACCTCCGGTCACCTCCAACCGCCGCTCTAGGACGCTCCTCCCGTCGCCATCGACGTCATCGTCTTCGCCGTGTCATCCCACGCCCCGTCGTCTACCTGCCCGAGCCCAAGACCCGCGGAAACATCGTCGACGTCCACGTCCGTGCCGCGCCGCCGCCGCCGCCAGGGTAAAAACCCTAGCATCTCCGCCGTCAGATCGAGAACCGACGGTCTCGATTAGATCGAGCCGATGCGAACCGGTACGGCTTAGCCGAGCCGTAGCCGCGGCTCAAGCCGAGCCCGACCAATCACAGCCCACCGCGTGGCCAGCCCTTTTCTGGGATTTTCCCGAAATAAAATTAAATGGCAGTTTTACAGAAAAGTCCCTGCAACTTCAAACCTTTATAACTTTTAAACCCTTTGGCCAAATTTAACAAATTTTATCTTTTTGAAAAGCCCTAGACTTGTAGAATCTTTTGGTTCTGTTAGTTTTAAGTTTTGACAAATCCAAATGTATTCAAATTTCAAATGTGTTATTTGAGTCATTTTAACATAACTTCATTTCTATATTTCCAAAAATTGCAAGAAAAATAGTTTTAGAAACCTTGATTTATGTGCAATATATTTCCTTTGTTATAAATATTTTTGAGCATTATTTCGATGATTTAAAAATCAGAGGCTCAATTTGAGTATTTTTTATATAGTTTAAATTCTATAAATCTTTTTAACTTGTTTTCTTTTAGAAAACTTCTTCAAATTTTTGTCTCTATCTAGAGAGACCAAAGCCATACCTAGCTACCACTTTTTGGAACATAAACATTGAAAGTGTGCAAAAGGCCATTTAAATGTTAATGTTTTGCAAACTATAGTTTCAAAATGTTTTAAAACTCTTTTGACCAACTTTCTTGTGTGATGACCTTGATCAAGACCAATCTTTCAAACCTTTGTAACACCCCTAAAACCTTTGAAACAACCCTTCAACCTATTCAAATTTGAAATGTTCAAATTTGATTTCAGACCAACCCCTGACCCAAATGGCAAACCCCAAACCTAATGCATTAATTCTTTTGCATATGGGATCATGTATTGAAGTTTGGACCACCAACCTAGTTTTGTTTGTTTCTATCTATGTTTGTTGGTATGTTTGTTTCTTTTGATTGTTGTATTGTTGCTTATTGTCAATTGCTTGCATTGTATAGATTGAACGGAGAGCTACGAGCTACGTTGAAAAAGAGTGTGTGAGCAACGACCGGTTCTAAAAGGCAAGTGATACTCCAGCATAAAAGTTCTACTATTTTATTATTTGCACTTTAGCTATTTCAGTAGTATGCATGATAGGAGTATTACTATTATGCTATGCAGACCTGTTTAGTATACACCTCATATTTTTCTTGTTGGTCTAGGTACCCATTAACTTGGTAGATGTTAGAAATGCAATGCAAAATGTTTTATTGTAGTATGAAAGGATAAAAACTCTACTAAGTTAATGAACTACCTGGGTGGCAATTGGTTTTGCTCTATTGGTGGTCAAAGTTGAGTGGCTGCTCACGGCCATTTCCATGGTTTTACCTGAGTACGTGCACTTGTGAACGGCCACCCAGGAACAAAGAGATTCGATGTCACTCTGCGTTTAGATTTATTCCAGTGCAGCCACTAGTCATATGGGCTCTGTCTTGATTGACTAAGTTGAGTGGACCCGACCGGACGAACAAGCAGATGTACGGGTTGTAGGTGGGTATTGTTCGGACAGGTGTATGGGAAAGCTCTTCTGAAAGATCTCGTCTTGACTCTCTCCTTTCCTTCTCACTAATTGAGTGATTAGGAAGTTTGGGTTAGTTGAGTCTAGTGGGGAAAGTGCCACAAACTCTCGAGAGTAATAAAACTATGATCATAGCCGTGTCCCCGGTTACAGACAATTTTGAGCAGCTGGACAAGGATGTCGATGGAGAATCTCACCATTCCAATTTCTTAAATAAAATTTTGATGGGTGAACAAGGGTAGAAATGGGACACTGGATATATTCCAGGAATTGCCTCATTTGGCACTAGAATGTATACCAGGAATTGTCTCGACTAGATGGAAAAGAAAATATTGTGAAAGCTAAGATAAAATTGGCTTTATGCAAAGAGCCTTGAGATCCACCAGCCAAATAAGCATATAGGTCTTAGAGTTTGCCATTATGAGTCCACAAGTGTCACTTGCCAGATCCATTCCAATGGTTCTGACCAATTTTTTGGCTGCAATGCTTTTACTGTTGCAGATTGTTCGGACGATGAGTAAGGTGCATGATAGGGCTTCGAGTATACAACCGACATGTTCGCCTGTGGCAGCATGAAGATGATGGAGACTCCGTGCTTAACGTTTACTTCCGCTGTTTAATATAAATAAAGCTAGCTTCGAGCTATGCACTTTGTAATCGAAACTACATTGAATTCTGGATCATGCGTGTAATAAAATGATGCACTGTTATGGTATTTCATCCTGTACTGTGTGTGCTAGCGAGTCGATCCAGGGACTAGCACTATACACAGGTATCTTGTCTATTTTAAAAGGCAAGGTCACTACAGCTTCAACCATTATTCTTGCTCTGAGTATCAACTCAATGCTTAACCTATTTTCACAAGTAATCAAACTTTCTTTACTTGCTCCATTTTGAACTCCTTCTGAATCTCATTTAGGTTAAAACATTCTGAATTAATGGTCATCAACAAAATATGCATATATCTCAATAGATATTTGACATTCAAATTAACTTCACAAGTTATACGTAGTTTCCTGTACTGACTTTATTTACAACATTCACAAAATGCCAATTTCATGTGTGCAAGATGTTGTAAACTCCCACTCAAATATACTCTATACATATTAAATTGTGAAACCACTTTGGCTCCCACTCAGAAATATCTTATCCTTATATTTGATTAAGAATGATTCACTAGCTCCCACTCAAACTCATGTCTCCACATATTTGATCATGGAAATTAGTTTCTGCTCTTACTTAAGATATGTCACCACATATTTCAATTAGATCCCACTCAGTTTCTCGTGCAGTTTATCGACATTTTGGACACCTCCAAAATTATTAATTAACTTTTAATATCGAGGTCATACGAAAAATACCAGCACCTTGCTAGTGTTAATCCCACAGACTTAAGCATCACTACACTCTGTAGTCAACAACTTTGAATATGTTAAAGAATTTTACTTCTTTAACAATTTGTGATTTCATGTCCATAAAGTTTTATTTATTCTATAAACCCTTTAAGGAATAAATATGTGAAATCATCACTTTCACAAAATCAAGTAATAATTACTTTGTGATTTAAAATTAACATAGGATTACCATGACACTCAGTCATTTTCGTATTCCAGGGCTTCTATTTCTTCTTTGTAGTTTGTAGGTATGTCTTGTTTCTTAAACATGGTAAGTAAATCATGAATATTATTTTGCAACTCGACAAAATTTTATATTCTTGAATCCTACTTTCTTTTAGAAAAGCTTAATCAAAATTCAATGATCATGATGATTAATTCCTTTTTCATGTGTCAAGCTTAAACCCAACGGAACACTTTCCACTTTGCTACTTAATACATTAAAAGGGCAAGGTCAATCACCTTGTTTCAGCTTCTCAATTTTATTTCAACAACTCTTTTATTAATGAAACCTTTTCATGATAAACTACTAAAATACTTAGCACAACCAAATTGGTCTGCCCCTATTAGTTTCATGTTGTGTAATCTCTATTCATAATCACACATGAATATACTCATATGGAATCGTTTATGCGAATCACTAATTAACCCTTATTTTTAAACGGAGTATCTTCTGTTTTAAAGATAAATCTACATGTTATTAATAAACCCTAATAACAATATCAAATATAGATTACAATTTTAGGACGCATCAAACAATTTTGGAAAAGTTCCAAATTCTGTAATTTGTGAAACACTTTACACAAGTCTGCATACTAAAATATAACTCAAATGTTTTGTCACCTTTGATCAAATCGCAGAGACTCAATTTCCCTGTTAATCTCATATCCCTTTTGCTCCAAAATTGATTTTGAACTTATCAAACATCATGACCCGAATAAATACATTTATTTACTCATATTATTTATGATTGAGCGCACAAAATAATGACATATAATATTTGCTGGAAAAATTAACCAACACTGTGTTTTTCTAGCAACTCACGACACACTTCTGAAGAGTGGCGTTTTAGTCATACTACTTAACATGGCGCATGTGTCAAACATCAAAATGTTCTTCACAATACTTAGCACGACTAAAGAGGAAATGTCATTATCAAGTTTTAGATATCCTTTTTAATAATACTCTCATAATCGAAATGTGGCCACCAAAAAGGATCCCTCATGAAAATAGAATGTAACGCCCCGACCCCAGAATTATACAGAGAGGCTATGAATCCAACACAACCATCAATGTATAAGACAAAGATTGAGACTTGTGGAACAGAACTGGCACAAAGCATGACTCTACGACACAAAAGTATAGCAACTCATATAACGAGAAGAATACAAATATTACAAGCAAAAGGATCACAGATCCAACAATTCAACAAGCGGAAGCGGGTAGTGTTGTCTAACAACAAGAAGCAAAATATGGCCTAAGAGGCCTACAATAAATATCATCCCAGCCAGCTTGTTCCACGGTCCCAAGCTGCCACCTGGGAACCCCAGACTAGTAGTCGACGTCAACGAAGAAACCACCTAGTTGCTCGGTGTCGTCCTCCTCTGAAATACAAAATCATAGAGGCAGCAAAGAGAGACTGAGTACGACATACTCGCAAGTTTAGTAGGGCGATATAGGCCCAATGACTAACGGAGGCTCTAAAGCTGTATATTTAGTTCTTTTGCATAAAGCTAACTTTCATAAACCGAACATAAATAGACACATGGCATTCGTCTACTCAGAATATTTTTATAAAGGGATAAGAGATTATCATTATCATCATCGGTTCTCAACGAACCCTTTGGTAACCATCACCACTCACATCTCCACCAAAGGCACTCCCTCGAATCACCCTCGAGGAAATGAACCTTTACACACACGTTGAGTTGCAACCTTTAGCTGCCAAATTAATTAATTAAGGTTCACATTCTCTATGATCCCGTAAATCCATTCCCAAGGCGTCCATAACCGCGGACACGGCTTTTCGAAAAGATTAACCCTGCAGGGGTGTACTAAGTGGAAGTCGCCAGGTTCCCGAGGGACCTCCCAGCTTCTTCTCCATTGGTACCGTCCGGCTCACCTGGTTGGCCCTCTTCCGGGGAAGGCCGGCAAGCAGGCGCGGTTAGACCTTTACCTCGCGTGAGACTATCCAAGAGTCATCAGTGACCACAGGGCAAGTTTACCCAGCCTCAGCCCCTGCCCCATCGCCACTTCCTAACACCACCATCCTCATCATCCTTTTTCCGCTCACACACACGGCAAATGGAAATAGCAAACTAGAGGACCCTTGCATACGCCCGCACAAGTTATTTGGTCAGTAAGGCGCCCATACACCCACCAATGGCAGCATGCTCAGACCTTGGTTCCGAAGACAGGAACTCGCACCTAGGGGCTAGAGTGAGGCAAAACACCATCCCCGATGGCAACTCACCCAAGCCTACTTAGCATTTTAATTAAGCATCACCATATCCACCATGCCCGAATCACTCCAACATCATCAACAGTTATGGAATGTAATAACGGACATAACTAGCAATTCAACTAAGCATGGCTAAGCATAGCTAAGCATATGAATACAACAATTATATCTTTATCTCGGCCAACACTTCAACCCTAGGTTTCATAGGTAGGGATACATGTGATCGGCTCGGGGAAATAACATGCATTCATAGGATATTCTAATATTTACCCAAAAAGGATATTTGAATCGCATGCAATATTATGGTGGACAAAATAATTTGATCAAAACATAGGATGCTAGATGCCAAGAAGGTTAGGTTATCTCTTGCCTTGCTGCCCGGTCGTGAAGTACTGCTCGTCGGGGTAGTTAGAGAGACCCTCGACTCCGGAATCTATCGATACCCAAAAGAGAAAAGCGAAGAACACATAAATCACAAGAACACACGGTGCAATGCTCAACCACATGATGACATGTCCAATTGATGCAATAGATATTATTATATAAATTAAATAGCAACATTAAATGGGGAGCCAAATAATTAGTGCAAATATTTGGAAACAACCCCATATTTATCTTAGTGACCACATTCTTCATAAATTAACAAATTATTAGAGAAGTGGCTCAATTATGCATGAACATGACATGAATGGATAGGTTTCGTTCTTCCGATCGTTTCGGTAATTTATTTGTAATTTTTGAAGTACCGATGAATAAATGACAAATTAATTAAATAAATCAATTTAATTCATTTAATCAAATTATGAATAACATCAAGTAAAAGTTTGTGATCATGATGTGATAAGTGCATGGTTTGATAGCATTTGACATGTTGATCACTTTGATATTTAAATCATAATTTTGGACAATTATTTAATAAGTTATGCATTTTCCTAATTTGGGATTTAAATAACCCATTTTAGGAATTCTTAAATAACCAAAATAAATCAATTCCAAAAGAAGATTACAATGACTCCAAGGGGTAGAGGTTGTTTTTCTGAACATTTGGAAACTTTATTTGTCGAATTTGAAGCATTATTCGAAAAGATACGAATTATTTAAACTTCAATTTATATTTTCCAATTTGCAGAAATTACTGTACGGGCCGGCCCGTAAGTCGGCCCAGGCCGGTTTCAGGCCGGGACAGCTCCAGAGGGGGCCGGCCTCAGAGCCGGCCCAGGCCGGAGCCAGGCCGGGCTGTGGCCCGAGGGAACCGGCCTCACGGTCGGTCCAGGCCAGGCGCTAGGCCGGCCACGCAAGCGCGAGTGGCGGTCAAACGCCACGACCGGCGTGGCAGGGACGGTGACCACGCGCGGCCGGCGGCGAGCGCGTACGGTCCAGGCGCGGACGCGCACGCGCAGCGACGGGAGGGGCGGCCCTGCACGCAGCGCATCGCGGGGGCGTCGGTGGCGGCGCCACGGACCTACGGGTCGCCGGGAGGAGCCCCGACGACGAGCTACAGCGGCGGCAACGGTGGCGCACGATGGGGGCGCGGTCCAGAAGGGGAGGAAGAGGGAGGAGGGCACGGGAAGGTGCGCAAGCTCACCCTGGAGCGGTTGCCGTGGCCGGCGACACACGGGGAGCGACGGGGACGCCGGAATCGTCCCGGGCGGCGGCTGCCGCGGTTGAAGACGGCGAGGACGCACGCGTCGGCTACGGGCCTCCCCGGCCCGATTCCTTGCGTGGGGAGGGAGAGGAGCTCGAGGCGGAGCTCATGGAGGCGTCGGCTTGGCTCCGGGCAGCCGGAGTCGTCGGCGATTGGAGCGGCACAGCGGCGGACGGACAGGGGCTCGGTAGCAGAGAAAATTAGGGTGAGGGTTTGTGGGGAGGAGCAGGGGAGAGAGAGGGGGAGGAGGAGAGCAGCAGGGGGGCCTCTCGGTGTGGTCTTGGACCTCCAAGGGAGCAGGTGGGCGAGGACCGCGTGCGCGGCATGGCGCCAGCGCCCATGCCCGTACTGTGAGAAGAGGGGAGAGAGGGAGAAAGAAAGTGGGGGCCACTGTCAGTGATTTGATCTTTTCCAATTTTTCTTTTTCCTGATTTTTAAGCAGCTAGGTTTGGCTATTTAAAAGGTCTATTTAAGCAATTTTGTAAATTCTGGAAAAATTCATGTGGGCTCCCTATGTCCTAAGGAAACACCACAAAATTTATTGTCCCAGAATAAAAAGGTTTGCACCATATTTAGCCATAGGGTTTAATTAAGGCAAACTTTAATAATTTCCAAAATTCATTTATTTGGAGTATTTAGGCATTTCAATAAATTATGAAAATATTTATGGAGACTCATATTATAGTAATGAATCACCCCATATGTTTATTTTGAAATTTTGGGGAAGTTTACCTTGGTTCCAAAATTAGAAATTGAAATAAGCCAATTTAAGCCCTCATATTTATTTCTCATTTGACAAAACTTGGAAATTGAGAATTGGGGATAAGAAGCAAATTAGGAACTTCCTAAACAATTTGGAAGTTCAAGAAGACAGTATGTTGCCAACTTGAGCTTTGCATTTGGTTTGGCCAATGCATTTAGTTTGGAAAATGTGAGGAAGGGTTTTGCTTCCTTTGTTTTCATTTCTAGGTGTTGCTTTATTTCCATATTAGCAATTTTAAATGGATGCCATGATGCAATGCACACAAAAAGCGAAAATTTGGCCCGTATTTTAGGGTACCAAATTGGGGCTGTTACAATTCTACCCCCCTTACAAGAATCTCGTCCCGAGATTCTAGAGTAGAACTAGGGATGAAGGAAACATGACAACTCTTACTTCAACAATCTACTCGATCCCACGATGATCTTCCTAGTTGTAATGATTGGGCTAACCAACAATACATGCCAAAATGGCGGAAGGATAGGAGGCAGCTTGAGGTGTCAGACAAAAATAAACCTGCCCACAACCATAAGCCATTGGGGAAACTAGAACGACTTGACCAAACAAAGGTCGAGCCGAGGGTAGGACAACTGACCACTTGTTCAGGATATTGGTCCAAGACCAAGACAATACTTTAAACCACCAAGAGGTGTAGATCATCGAAACTTGAAGCACCGCGAGGAGAAAGGACACCTTCCGGACTCCACGCCCTTGACCTCCCAGACGATTCCATAAGATTAAAAGCTTGGCCCTAACGGAACTGAAGGATTTCTACAATGTCAGTGTGATTGAGCCAACCTTGATTTCACCAAGGTGGAAAAGATGTAGCATTTGATCCACAATTAGCTAGAGAGGTAAAACCTCATAACGAGATACTGTCACGAGATGGAGGGAGTAGAAGGATTGACCGATAGATATTTTAGCAACACCGTAGTGAGGTTCTCCTTGAGATACTAGGCGTCACACTCCGGCTTCAGAATAGACTTCAATCAATCCTCAAGCGAAAGTCGTACTTGACATAGAGAAAAGACCATACGGAAAACTACCAGGGTAAATTACACATTACCCTTAGGAATGGTGGTTGAGGTTAAAGATTTGAGAGATCTCGTCAATAGGCCTTCCGGTGAGGTGAAGGAGCCACAACATTGGACTCATCGGTCTACTAAAAGGTCTAGGTCATGCTATTGATAGACTCCAAGCATCACTTCATCAAGCTGATCATGAGACTAAGCACGATGGCTCGATATAAAAGAGTGTGACACTCCAAGGGGAACGGAACAAAGGCTGGACAAGCTCTCACTCCGCGAATTACAAAACTTTGACCTGGCCGAGAAATGGACAAGGTACCGGAGTTTGTTTCTCCTGGCATCCCGAAGTGGAATGCCTTGACGAAGCACAAGAATAGCATGCATCAGAACACCCCAATGCACGATACACTTGATTGTCTTCATGCAGATGGAGGACGGATAACAGATGGGGTTTAAGGAGCGGGCTAACAACATTTGCAAGCTATTGCAGCAGCCCTTGGTTGTACTCTTCCGACAACTAGTGCCGAAAGGGTTTCAGGAACGGTCGTTACCGGAGGAAACACAAGTATTGATGGGAAAGCTCGCTAAGAGCAATCCCGTCGTGATTCCGATGATTCCATAACAGAGGGCCTAGATAAGCTAGTGAAGAAGAAGAGCATCATCGAGGAACCCAATTACGGCTGCAACCTCGAGTTTGAAGACCAACTTCAATTTTTGCCGACCTGATGTAGGGTTCGACCTTTAACACCAGGATTCAACGGGAAAGATCTTGGGTTAAAGATCAGCTTCATGCACCGGGACCCACAATAGCATAATACTCACAAGGGTGACAGCCCTCATGAATAATTACACCGGAGCCCTAGCACAATCCGGGACCTTCGGTTCAAGATCTTGGGCTAAAGCAAAGGAACATCTTGACGAACCATCATACTTCCTTTCTTCATGTTTTAGATTGGCAGAGGAGTAAAGTTGACCACGATCTAAAGATAGAACCCAACCTCGTGATCCTAGAGATTTAGGAGTTGCCGACGATCAGAAAGCCGTTAAAATCAAATAGAGGTAAGATGACACCGAGATCAGAGTGAATTGGATAAGGAGTAAAAAGAATCCTAAGAAGGTTTTTACAACTCATTTTTAGGTTAAAAATAATTTTCACGAACTAGACTCGACATCGACCAAAAGAACGGGTTTCCTACCGGAAGTCCTGCTCTGATACCAACTTGTAACGCCCCGACCCCAGAATTATACAGAGAGGCTATGAATCCGACACAACCATCAATGTATAAGACAAAGATCGAGACTTGTGAAACAGAACTGGCACAAAGCATGACTCTACGACACAAAAGTATAGCAACTCATATAACAAGAAGAATACAAATATTACAAGCAAAAGGATCACAGATCCAACAATTCAACAAGCGGAAGCGGGTAGTGTTGTCTAACAACAAGAAGCAAAATATGGCCTAAGAGGCCTACAATAAATATCATCCCAGCCAGCTTGTTCCACGGTCCCAAGCTGCCACCTGGGAACCCCAGACTAGTAGTCGACGTCAACGAAGAAACCACCTAGTTGCTCGGTGTCGTCCTCCTCTGAAATACAAAATCATAGAGGCAGCAAAGAGAGACTGAGTACGACGTACTCGCAAGTTTAGTAGGGCGATATAGGCCCAATGACTGACGGAGGCTCTAAAGCTGTATATGTAGTTCTTTTGCATAAAGCTAACTTTCATAAACCGAACATAAATAGACACATGGCATTCGTCTACTCAGAATATTTTTATAAAGGGATAAGAGATTATCATTATCATCATCGGTTCTCAACGAACCCTTTGGTAACCATCACCACTCACATCTCCACCAAAGGCACTCCCTCGAATCACCCTCGAGGAAATGAACCTTTACACACACGTTGAGTTGCAACCTTTAGCTGCCAAATTAATTAATTAAGGTTCACATTCTCTATGATCCCGTAAATCCATTCCCAAGGCGTCCATAACCGCGGACACGGCTTTTCGAAAAGATTAACCCTGCAGGGGTGTACTAAGTGGAAGTCGCCAGGTTCCCGAGGGACCTCCCAGCTTCTTCTCCATTGGTACCGTCCGGCTCACCTGGTTGGCCCTCTTCCGGGGAAGGCCGGCAAGCAGGCGCGGTTAGACCTTTACCTCGCGTGAGACTATCCAAGAGTCATCAGTGGCCACAGGGCAAGTTTACCCAGTCTCAGCCCCTGCCCCACCGCCACTTCCTAACACCACCATCCTCATCATCCTTTTTCCGCTCACACACACGGCAAATGGAAATAGCAAACTAGAGGACCCTTGGATACGCCCGCACAAGTTATTTGGTCAGTAAGGCGCCCATACACCCACCAATGGCAGCACGCTCAGACCTTGGTTCCGAAGACAGGAACTCGCACCTAGGGGCTAGAGTGAGGCAAAACACCATCCCCGATGGCAACTCACCCAAGCCTACTTAGCATTTTAATTAAGCATCACCATATCCACCATGCCCGAATCACTCCAACATCATCAACAGTTATGGAATGTAATAACGGACATAACTAGCAATTCAACTAAGCATGGCTAAGCATAGCTAAGCATATGAATACAACAATTATATCTTTATCTCGGCCAACACTTCAACCCTAGGTTTCATAGGTAGGGATACATGTGATCGGCTCGGGGAAATAACATGCATTCATAGGATATTCTAATATTTACCCAAAAAGGATATTTGAATCGCATGCAATATTATGGTGGACAAAATAATTTGATCAAAACATAGGATGCTAGATGCCAAGAAGGTTAGGTTATCTCTTGCCTTGCTGCCCGGTCGTGAAGTACTGCTCGTCGGGGTAGTTAGAGAGACCCTCGACTCCGGAATCTATCGATACCCAAAAGAGAAAAGCGAAGAACACATAAATCACAAGAACACACGGTGCAATGCTCAACCACATGATGACATGTCCAATTGATGCAATAGATATTATTATATAAATTAAATAGCAACATTAAATGGGGAGCCAAATAATTAGTGCAATTATTTGGAAACAACCCCATATTTATCTTAGTGACCACATTCTTCATAAATTAACAAATTATTAGAGAAGTGGCTCAATTATGCATGAACATGACATGAATGGATAGGTTTCGTTCTTCCGATCGTTTCGGTAATTTATTTGTAATTTTTGAAGTACCGATGAATAAATGACAAATTAATTAAATAAATCAATTTAATTCATTTAATCAAATTATGAATAACATCAAGTAAAAGTTTGTGATCATGATGTGATAAGTGCATGGTTTGATAGCATTTGACATGTTGATCACTTTGATATTTAAATCATAATTTTGGACAATTATTTAATAAGTTATGCATTTTCCTAATTTGGGATTTAAATAACCCATTTTAGGAATTCTTAAATAACCAAAATAAATCAATTCCAAAAGAAGATTACAATGACTCCAAGGGGTAGAGGTTGTTTTTCTGAACATTTGGAAACTTTATTTGTCGAATTTGAAGCATTATTCGAAAAGATACGAATTATTTAAACTTCAATTTATATTTTCCAATTTGCAGAAATTACTGTACGGGCCGGCCCGTAAGTCGTCCCAGGCCGGTTTCAGGCCGGGACAGCTCCAGAGGGGGCCGGCCTCAGAGCCGGCCCAGGCCGGAGCCAGGCCGGGCTGTGGCCCGAGGGAACCGGCCTCACGGTCGGTCCAGGCCGGGCGCTAGGCCGGCCACGCAAGAGCGAGTGGCGGTCAAACGCCACGACCGGCGTGGCAGGGACGGTGACCACGCGCGGCCGGCGGCGAGCGCGTACGGTCCAGGAGCGGACGTGCACGCGCAGCGACGGGAGGGGCGGCCTTGCACGCAGCGCATCGCGGGGGCGTCGGTGGCGGCGCCACGGACCTACGGGTCGCCGGGAGGAGCCCCGACGACGAGCTACAGCGGCGGCAACGGTGGCGCACGGTGGGGGCGCGGTCCAGAAGGGGAGGAAGAGGGAGGAGGGCACGGGAAGGTGCGCAAGCTCACCCTGGAGCGGTTGCCGTGGCCGGCGACACACGGGGAGCGACGGGGACGCCGGAATCGTCCCGGGCGGCGGCTGCCGCGGTTGAAGACGGCGAGGACGCACGCGTCGGCTACGGGCCTCCCCGGCCCGATTCCTTGCGTGGGGAGGGAGAGGAGCTCGAGGCGGAGCTCATGGAGGCGTCGGCTTGGCTCCGGGCAGCCGGAGTCGTCGGCGATTGGAGCGGCACAGCAGCGGACGGACAGGGGCTCGGTAGCAGAGAAAATTAGGGTGAGGGTTTGTGGGGAGGAGCAGGGGAGAGAGAGGGGGAGGAGGAGAGCAGCAGGGGGCCTCTCGGTGTGGTCTTGGACCTCCAAGGGAGCAGGTGGGCGAGGACCGCGTGCGCGGCATGGCGCCAGCGCCCATGCCCGTACTGTGAGAAGAGGGGAGAGAGGGAGAAAGAAAGTGGGGGCCACTGTCAGTGATTTGATCTTTTCCAAGTTTTCTTTTTCCTGATTTTTAAGCAGCTAGGTTTGGCTATTTAAAAGGTCTATTTAAGCAATTTTGTAAATTCTGGAAAAATTCATGTGGGCTCCCTATGTCCTAAGGAAACACCACAAAATTTATTGTCCCAGAATAAAAAGGTTTGCACCATATTTAGCCATAGGGTTTAATTAAGGCAAACTTTAATAATTTCCAAAATTCATTTATTTGGAGTATTTAGGCATTTCAATAAATTATGAAAATATTTATGGAGGCTCATATTATAGTAATGAATCACCCCATATGTTTATTTTGAAATTTTGGGGAAGTTTACCTTGGTTCCAAAATTAGAAATTGAAATAAGCCAATTTAAGCCCTCATATTTATTTCTCATTTGACAAAACTTGGAAATTGAGAATTGGGGATAAGAAGCAAATTAGGAACTTCCTAAACAATTTGGAAGTTCAAGAAGACAGTATGTTGCCAACTTGAGCTTTGCATTTGGTTTGGCCAATGCATTTAGTTTGGAAAATGTGAGGAAGGGTTTTGCTTCCTTTGTTTTCATTTCTAGGTGTTGCTTTATTTCCATATTAGCAATTTTAAATGGATGCCATGATGCAATGCACACAAAAAGTGAAAATTTGGCCCGTATTTTAGGGTACCAAATTGGGGCTGTTACATAGAACAACCACTTGTCTTTTACATGAATGACCGTCTCACAAAAGCAAGACACATTAATGAAAGATCACACCTAGTTCGATTACAAAAAATATTCAAATCCTCTAATCAAAAAACGATAAATGTAGAAGTAGAACGTTGCCAGCATCAACTCCTTGATTGCCACCATCACGCGACATCTCCTCAATTCCTCCATGCAAACCTCAAGTAGCAGGCCCTGTTTTCATAAAACAGAATGAGTATTAAATACTTATAAAACCGCCACAACTGCAATTGGACTTAAGCATTTATAACTTGTATATCAATATATACCTTCTGGATTGACGACTTCTCTTGCTATGTACTTTGACATGATGCAACTGAGATACGAACTCACAGAAAGTGATCGAATCCCTTCCCATAACATAGTCTCTGACATACTTCTTGAAGCTGGAGGGAAGCGAGCGCAACACCCCATCAATCGCCAAGTCGTCAGTCATATCGTAGTCCCAAACATGCACGAGGCGATAATGTATCTCATGCATTTTCCTCAGGTGCTGTTCGAAGCAAGTGTTTTCTTCCATCTTGAGTGAAAGGAAGTCATCCAGACATTCAAACCTCGCAACTCTAACTTGAGCTATGAACATCTCTTTCAGCTCATCAACAATCTCATTGGCACTCGAGTTTTTGAATCGTCCGCTTAAGCCATCATTCATGATAGTGCACATCAGCCACTCGACTTTCAAGTAGGTGGTTTTTGTTCAAGCCACTCCATGTAATCCTCATGATTTGCAGAAAATATCAGGTCTCTCTTGTAATGGTTCATCTAACACGTAGAGCAGCGCATTGGTGTGTAGGACTTCCCTCAGAAGCAGGTACCATTCGAGACGCAGCTCTTCAGCAAGGAAGAGACGATCATAATCGAGAGGCATGATCTACAAGGATTTTGCAAAGACATTTTAGGACTAAGTTTATGATAATTTTCATTCAACTTAATCAAAATTACTACATGAACTCCCACTAAACTTAACATCTCTCTAGTTGTTTAGTGACACACGATCCAAATCCACTACACCAGATCCGATCATCACGTGATAAGATGCAGCTTCAATGGTGAACAACTCAGTGTTGATCATATCATTCATATGACTCGTGTTTAACCTTTTGTTCTGTGTTCCGAGGCCATGTTTGTACATGCTAGGCTCGTCAAGTAAACCGTAGTATTTCCGCATGTGTAAAAATTAGCTTACACCCGTTGTATGTGAATGTAGAGTCTATCACACCCGATCATTGATAATCCCCAAGAACAAGGAATCACTGTAGCACAATTCGATAAGTATTTGAGTGTCGAACCCACGAGGAGCTAAAGGTAAACTATCTATTCTCTAAAGCCCTATAACCCTCTTATATGGCCTTTTATGCAAAGCAATAAATTTGAGTATTAAAGGAACTAACTAATGGAAGCAAGTATTGTGGAGTAGGTTTATCTAAAAACAAGTTTCTAAGAGCAAGTTTTCTAATGCAAGTTTCTTAAAGTAGCAAGTAGCAAGGATCTCAAGTAGAAAATATCTCAAGGGAGCAAATGTTCTGGCAATTCTTATTTCATTCGTGTGGTTGTCACAATTAGTGAAGCACATGTTTTAGTCTTAATTATTTCTTCTAGGGGGAGCCATAAATAGGTGTAGCCAAGTAAATGAGAAAATTACACAACTCTCATGATGGATCTCATGGACAATTAAATGTGTAGCACAAGAATTATTAAGACATAATTTTCCCACCATGGCCTTAAGTTCTAGGGTCCCCCATATATATTCCCCCAATAGAGTAACTTCATGATTCGATCTCGGGTTTACATGTCCTCCCAAGTCTCCTCACTCCATTACCTTACCGGTGATCACCTTACATGCATTCCCCAACATATGCGTGCACTCATACATTGTACATCAAGACAATCATAAAAGATAACAACACTTGTATGCAACCAATCAACAAACTATTTCACTAATGCCATGAACAAATCACTTCTCAAACATAGATGGAGAGACACAATAGATTATGGGAAAAGTATATTGCATCATACATCATGTTTGCCAAGAGTTTACAGTGGAGAGATGAGATGATCTTGCTGTAGGAGTTGATGATGAACATGCCGGAGGGGGTGGAGCCCTCCGGAGGTGGATTCCGGCGGCGTTTCCCCCCTCCGATCTTCCCTGACGACAGCCTTCTGTCTTTTTGTTTCTGGTTTTGTGTTTCTGCGCCGCCCCCTTGCGAAACTCCTCGGGGGGCTCTTTATATAGGAGTTTTTAGGTCACGAGGAAGCTTCGGGAAGAAGGATCGACGCAAACGGAGCCACGAGGCCCAAAAGAGGTGGGCCCACGCGGCCAGGTACAGGGGCCGCCTGGGGCACCCTCTTTTGGCTCTCCGGCCTCCGTTTGCTTGCTTCCTTCGCTCCGAGGTCTTCCTCCTTCCAAAAAAATGATCCCCGTAAATTTGCAGTTCATTATGACGTCGTTAAGGCCCTGAAATAAATAAGGAAAGAAATAGGATTTTTCTACCTGCGCAGGATTAATTCCATAAATAGGGGAAATCATTATTAATTACCAAAAGTCATTAAATAACAGTAATATACCCCTTATATGATGCAAATATGAATGTAATACAAGTGTTATAGTGCAAAGTTCATGTATGCATTTTACATGCATCACATCCCCAAGCTTAACTCATGCTCATCCTCGAGTATGGAAGTGATAAAACTAACATGAACTTTGCAATATAACAACAACATGGATATAAAAGATGATTGCTACTGCTACATAAAGTCAAATGATTCATTATTCAAAGAAGTAGCAATATGCAAACAGTTTATAAAGTGATATCAAGTATTCAATGCAAGGATGTTCAATGATAGTTCACAAAGTGTAACATAAAGATAGTAATATGGACCACATGTATGCAATATGATAAGTAAGAACAACCTACATAGGTCATAGAGTGAAGATGAAAATCTGAATATAAAAGGTGGACACTTTGGAAAAGATATATAAATGAGTAGAGGTAAAACATGCATAAGTTTCATCTATCCTCCAAACTATTCTACTTAAGTTATTGAATGCAATGGTAATACTTGGTGTCAAGCTCTCATTCCCCTATCATAGCATCTTGAATGATTAAAGTTTAATGTGAAAGCAAATATGAGTAGTGGCCTTGATAAAGCAAAGGTTAGATGTCTCATGCCCCTTGAATACAAGTACCTACACCATGATTACTCATCTTGGGAAACAAAGCAAGTTTAAGTTATCTATCATTGTAAGTAATAATGGTATTATCAAGAGCCTCAACTGGGGTACCTCTTGTCCCATGATATGGATCAAGCCCACATCAAAACAACAAGACAAACAAACATAATGAACAACCTCAACACCCTTTTTATTTACCACTTGATATAGCTTTTTATTGTAGGGTGTATCACAGAAAGTTCAAAATAGCATGTAAGTAAATTTCCACCATGAATGATGCATGGCTTAGATTAGCGGCCCAGGTTTCTCTCTAACCATTTATACAAACTCATTTAAACTTACTCTATTTCCACATTATTTCACCATGATAGGCATCCATAAGCAAAAGTACATGATATCAACTAAATAAATGATGGAACATGTTGAAAGCTTTGCATGTGACAACACATATGGGCTAACTCCCAACGTTAAACATTTATCAAGCCACTATCATCATAATATTAATCACAATGGTTCATGTTTATTAAATGCAATAAAAGTAAAGTGTGCATCAAGTTCGCGAGAGCTTTTTAACCAACTTTTCCCATTACAATAAATAACATAATCATTTTCAATTAGAGGTATAGATAACACAAATAACATGATAAACATACTTGGAATAGCATAAAGCTAATAGGTAGATATGGTGGACTCACTGGAAAAACTCTGGTTGAAGGTGTTGGAAACAAGTTTTTACTTGTTGGAATTTTTGGTCTAGCAAAAGGGAGAAAGATGACCATCTAGATGCATGCATGAGTGTCCATAGAACTAACTAATTCATGTCAAACAAGGTGAAATAACATACAGCATCAAAACATGAATAAAAGATAGCTCATGATAAAGCATTTGCAAATTATTACTCATAAAGAAGCTCATGAATCATGCAACTATATGTGTCATTAAAAATCAACTTAGACATCCCTTTTCCAATACAATAAAAGAATGAAAGATATTTCAACCCATATTTCTATCAGGTTTCTCATATATAAATGATAGTGTGGTGGTCTCACAAAAATAAAAATCAAAGCAAAAACAAACAAAAAGACGCTCCAAGTTTATGCGATAAAGTGTATTGATCAAAAAACAGAAGTTAGACGTGTGCAAACCGAGAGTGTGTAGGTCCAATGGGGATGTTCTCACATCCCCAAGCTTATGGTTTTCACCATCCTTGGATAACTCATGGTGCATCTCTTCCAATCCCTGTGAAAAAACTTCAAAACACCGTTTCTCACATTTCTTTTCTGTGGGGTGACGTTAGTAGAGATAAATAAATAGGTTTCTTGCGGCATATAATCCATGGACTAAAATACATTTGAATGTCCAGAAATTGTATAATGTTGTATGCCTACTCATAAACTCAATTGGATAAAAAAGATTCAACTTAAAAGTTCAAAACAAGCATAAAACAATATGGGACAGAATCTGTCCAGAAAAACAGCAGCAGCAAAACGTATTTTTCTGTCCTACTTAAACTCGTCGAAAAATTCTGAAAAAAATTCAGGAATAAAGAGGATGAAAAGTTTCAGTTACATTTAAAATCTCATCTCATTCGGAGTTACAGAATAAAAATGGAAAATCAAACCGTGCACAGACTTCGTGTAGGAATAAAATTTCCGAATAGAAATAGCAACTTTGTCAAACCAAAATGGGTAAAACTTGGCACTTTATTAAAAATTCTAGAAACTAAGCTAAGAAAACATTCTCTTTTTACAGCAAGAGGACACAAATAAAATCAAAAGTAAAAACAACCGGGTTGCCTCCCGTAAAGCGCTTTCTTTATAGCCATATAGCTAGGCTTACTTACTTGGTATCAAGATGGTTGGAGTTAGGTGGCTTGGCATCCCCAAGCTTAAATTCTTGTATGTAGGGTGAGCTTAGGGGTTACATCCCCAAGCTTGAGTGTTTGTACCTCTTGATCTTGTTCATCACACTCAATTCTTCCACCTTAAAATTTATCTCATCATAAACTTGATTAGAGGGGTTAGTGCCTTCATAAATTAAATCCACATAGGTACAGCAAAGAAATATCATAAATTGATTCTAAACATTAGCTACTGTTACTATGGTTGTGTAATGCTTCTTGATCAAAAGAACCGCACAAAACACAAGTAATGAGAGCAATGCGAAATAAAGACAGAATCTGTCATAAACTGGACAGCCCGTAAAGAGTGAATTTTCAGAGGCACATACGTTGCTCAAACCAATAAACTTTGAACTAATGAATTGTGTATTAATAACTGAAGATTGCGGTCGTAAAATATCAAGTCAATATTCCTCTTCTGTGATGTTTAACATTTTTTGCAGTGAAGCTCAGGAATCTGTTTTCTGGACAGCAAATCACTATTGTTTAATCCTACCTCTGAAAAGAGGTTATTCTTGCCTTTTAAGATGAAAAACAAGATACAAAGGTGATTTTAATCTTTTTATTTGGTTTTAGCTTTGGGAAAAGTTTTAATGATAGGGACTTTGCAATGGTTCCATTGGCATGAACAACACATGATAGGCATCATTTACAGTTTGCAGCTTTGCATCCGCTGAGGTTCAGGTTGCATCAGTTCATGTTCAGTTCTGCATCAGGTTGCGTTCAGGCATAACTGTGAGTTTAAAATTATCAGCATCCAAATCTTCAAAAAGGTATCAACCATCGGCATGAAGAAAAAAAACTGAGGAAAAAAACATCATCCTTGCATCGATAGCTCACATGGATCCAGTGACCGAGAAAAAATTGGTGGCCACCCCTGATGCAAATCAACCACACTTCTAGCAACGGCTTTAGAAACTGAGCTAGGGTAAATATGTACTGTAATAAGCATCATGATAGATACTCAGAGAGACTGACATCTCCTTCTAGCCGCCGATGCTGCACGGGTAGTAAAAAACCTACCAATAACGCAAAAAAAAGAGGATCGAAGACTCAGATAGGAAAGACATCCATGACCAGATCTGAGGTGAGATATTTACGGGGAGGATCGTCCTTTTAGATGATTGGATCTCTAGAGCGGACGGAGAACACAAGCAGCTTACAAAAATATGAACGAAGTGCAAAGAAGGCAATCCCATAACGACGCGACGGCATTGGCACTGTGCAGTGGGGAGAATCTGTAGCAACGGTCGGCCTTGGCGTCAGGCGATTTCGAAGGGAGAGGCGGCGAGCGGCAGCCCTCTGTCCCTTCCGGCCTCCTTGCGAGATGAAGGGATGGCCGATGCGGGTAGCTGGAGGAGAGGCGGCGCCGCACACTAGCGCCCTGCCACCTGGAGGATCTTCCCTGCCTGGACACCTCCATCGCAACGCTGCTGTCACCTCTCACCTGGTGGATCTCCCCCCGCCTGGACACCTCCATCGCCACGTCGTTGTCCTGCGGCACCGCCACAGACACGAAGGCCCCCGTCGCAGCCCTGGCCCGACGAGTACCAGTCGAGCTGGTCTCCTGCGCCTCTCCGCTTGTCCCGTCGAGCGGTAGCAGAGGCAGGGGATGGGGGGGATATTTCCCTGGCGATTCGTTGGGACGTGAGACCCTGCAAATCGTTAATTTGACTTAACGATGGCAGTGACTGTAATTATGCTCAAAATAAAGGGTAATAAAAAAGTTCGACGAAAAATTTGGGAGAAGCAACCCTTCCTTTATTATTAGGTAAAGATTCCATTCATATTTGCATCATATAAGGGGTATATTACTGTTATTTAATGACTTTTGGTAATTAATAATGATTTCCCCTATTTATGGAATTAATCCTGCGTAGGCAGAAAAACCCTATTTCTTTCCTTATTTATTTCAGGACCTTAACGACATCATAATGAGCTGCAAATTTACGGGGATCATTTTTTTGGTAGGAGGAAGACCTCGGAGCGAAGGAAGCTAGCAAACGGAGGCCGGAGGGCCAAAAGAGGGTGCCCCATGCGGCCCCTGTACCTGGCCGTGTGGGCCCACCTCTTTTGGGCCTCGTGGCTCCGTTTGCGTCGATTCTTCTTCCTGAAGCTTCCTCGTGACCTAAAAACTCCTATATAAAGAACCCCCCGAGGAGTTTCGCAAGGGGGCGGCGCAGAAACACAAAACCAGAAATAGAGAGACAGAAGGCTACCGTCGGGGAAGATCGGAGGAGGGAAACGCCGCCGGAATCCACCTCCGGAGGGCTCCACCCCCCTCCGGCGTGTTCATCATCAACTCCTACAGCAAGATCATCTCATCTCTCCATTGTAAACTCTTGGCAAACATGATGTATGATGCAATATACTTTTCCCATAATCTATTGTGTCTCTCCATCTATGTTTGAGAAGTGATTTGTTCATGGCATTAGTGATATAGTTTGTTGATTGGTTGCATACAAGTTTTGTTATCTTTTATGATTGTCTTGATGTACAATGTATGAGTGCACGCATATGTTGGGGAATGCATGTAAGGTGATCACCGGTAAGGTAATGGAGTGAGGAGACTTGGGAGGACATGTAAACCCGAGATCGAATCATGAAGTTACTCTATTGGGGAATATATATGGGGGACCCTAGAACTTAAGGCTATGGTGGGACAATTATGTCTTAATAATTCTTGTGCTGCACATTTAATTGGCCATGAGATCCATCATAAGAGTTGTGTAATTTGCTCATTTACTTGGCTACACCTATTTATGGCTCCCCCTAGAAGAAACAATTAAGACTAAAACATGTGCTTCACTAATTGTGACAACCACACTAATGAAATAACAATTGCCAGAACATTTGCTCCCTTGAGATATTTGCTACTTGAGATCCTTGCTACTTGCTACTTTAAGAAATTTGCATTAGAAAACTTGCTCTTAGAAACTTGTTGCTAGATAAACATACTTCACATCACTTGCTTCCATTAGTTAGTTCCTTTCATACTCAAATTTATTGCTTTGCATGAAAGGCCATATAAGAGGGTTATAGGGATTTATAGAATAGATAGTTTACCTACAGCTCCTCGTGGGTTCGACACTCAAATACTTATCGAATTGTGCTACAGTGATTCCTTGCTCTTGGGGATTATCAAGTACTTTTCTGGCGTCGTTGCCGGGGAGCGTTGTGCTAAACTTTTATTCTTGTTTGCAGTGCATACTAACATATATTTCAAAAGACAAAAAAATTATAAAATGAAAAATTATTATGAAAATGCCATGATAGCTGCTGAATTTAGAAAATCAAATGAAGAGAAAGATTAGGAGGCTACATAGAGCTTCTATATAAAATTGCTAGTGAGCTGCTTGATTATCATGAGGAAGAAATTTGTTGCTCTAAATACTTTAGACACTTTGAATTCCAATGCCCTTCCAATAAATACGAACCTGTTCTTGCAACTTATCATACATGGAATTATGCTCACTTAGGGATGGAAGAAGTAGAGCAATTTGTTGTTTTTATGGGAGCCTATGAATTATACACCTTCATTGATGAACATGAAACCTTCCCTATAGCTTCTCATTATAAAGTTTTTATTGCCAATCTCCTTGAAATTTGCATACGTGAATTTGATGGAAATATCTATGTTGTTGACACAAGGAAGAGATTTACCCAAGGTAGTACTGATGTTTTGCAGGAAGAAGATGACAAAAGCCTAATCTTGGGGATGCCCGTGAAACCCCATGAAGATGATGAAAATGATGAAAAACTAGAGAATGAAGAGAAGGAACTTCCACCTTCACCACCTAAGGATGAGGGTAACACTCAAGATTTTGCTAATGATAAACTTTGCTTTTATGACTCTGATTATGAGGAAGAATATCAACCTATGCCTAATGAGAACATTATTAATAATGATGAAGAATATGGTTTAGACATGCTATATGATAATGCTTTACATGATGATCCATTATGCTCATTAGATGATAAGTCTTTATATGGTGATTCTATTCAAAACTATGTGGTTATGTTTAACTTTAATGCTTGCAACTATTATGAGAGAGGAAGAAATAAGAATACCCTTTATATATCTATGTTATTTAAAATGCAAGCTATTGATTATTATATGCATTGGTTACCTCAAGTTTGCCGTTATTTATTCACATATAAAACTCCAATGCATAGGAAGAGAGTTAGACTTAAAAGTAAATTGTTTAATATTCTGTGGTGTGTTCCTTATATCTGTGTTGTTCATGCCAATGGAACCATTGCAAAGTCCCTGTCATTAAAACTTTTCCCAAAGCTAAAAAAAATAAAAACAGTGACATCACCTTTGTATCTTGTTTTTCATCTTAAAAGGCAAGAATAACCTCTTTTGAGAGGTAGGATTAAACAATAGTGATTTGCTGTCCAGAAAACAGATTCCTGAGCTTCACTGCGAAAAATGTTAAAAATCACAGAAGAGGAATATTGACTTGATATTTTACGACAGCAATCTTCAGTTATTAATACACAATTAATTAGTTCAAAGTTTTTTGTTTTGAGCAACTTATGTGCCTCTGAAAATTCACTCTTTACGGGCTGTCCAGTTTTTGACAGATTCTGTCTTTATTTCGCATTGCTCTCATTACTTGTGTTTTGTGTGGTTCTTTTGATCAAGGAGCATTACACAACCATAGTAACAGTATATAATGTTTAGAATCAATTCATGATATGTCTTTGCTGTACCTATGTGGATTTAATTTATGAAGGCACTAACCCCTGTAATCAAGTTTATGATGAGATAAATTTTAAGGTGGAAGAATTGAGGGTGATGAACAAGATCAAGAGGGACAAAAACTCAAGCTTGGGGATGTAACCCCTCAGCTCACCCTACATACAAGAATTTAAGGTTGGGAATGCCAAGCCACCTCACTCCAACCATCTTGATACCAAGTAAGTAAGCTTAGCTATATGGCTATAAAGAAAGCGTTTTACAGGAGGCAACCTGGTTGTTTTTACTTTTGATTTTCTTTGTGTCCTCTTGCTGTAACAAGAGAATGTTTTCTTAGCTTAGTTTCTGGAATTTTTAATAAAGTGCCAAGTTTTACCCATTTTGGTTTGACAAAGTTGCTATTCGGAGATTTTATTCCTGCACGAAGTCTGTGCACGGTTTGATTATTCATTTTTATTCTGTAACTCCGAATGAGCTGAGATTTTAACTGTAACTGCCACTTTTCATCCTCTATATGCCTGAATGTTTTCAGAATTTTTCGACAAGTTTAAGTAGGACAGAAAAATACGTTTTGCTGCTGCTGTTTTTCTGGACAGATTCTGTCCCGTATTGTTTTATGCTTGTTTTGAACTTTTAAGTTGAATCTTTTTGATCCAATTGAGTTTATGAGTAGGCATACAACATTATAAACTTTCTGTACATTCATATGTATTTTATTCCATGGATTATATGCAGCAAGAAACCTATTTATTTATCTCTACCAACGTCACCCCACAGAAAAGAAATGGGAGAAACGGTGTTTTGAAGTTTTTTCACAGGGATTGGAAGAGATGCACCATGAGTTATCCAAGGATGGTGAAAACCATAAGCTTGGGGATGTGAGAACATCCCCACTGGACCTACACACTCTCGGTTTGCACACGTCTAACTTCTGTTTTTTTTTATCAATACACTTTATCGCATAAACTTGGAGCGTCTTTTTGTTTGTTTTTGCTTTGATTTTTATTTTGTGAGACCACCACACTATCATTTATATATGAGAAACCTACTGGAAATATGGGTTTAAATATATTGCATGCTTTTATTGTATTGGGAAAAGGGATGTCTAAGTTGGTTTTTAATGACACATATAGTTGCATGATTCATGAGCTTCTTTATGAGTAATAATTTGTAAATGCTTTATCATGAGCTATCTTTTATTCATGTTTTGATGCTGTATGTTATTTCAACTTGTTTGAAATGAATTAGTTAGTTCTATGTACACTCATGCATGCATCTAGATGGTCATCTTTCTCCCTTTTGCTAGCCCAAAAATTCCAACAAGTAAAAACTTGTTTCCAACACCTTCAACCAGAGTTTTTCCAGTGAGTCCACATCTACCTATTAGCTTTATGCTATTCCAAGTATGTTTATCATGTTATTTGTGTTATCTATACCTCTAAATGAAAATGATTATGTTATTTATTGTAATGGGAAAAGTTGGTTAAAAAGCTCTCGTGAACTTGATGCACACTTTACTTTTATTGCATTTAATAAACATGAACCATCGTGATTAATATTATGATGATAGTGGCTTGATAAATATTTAAGGTTGTGAGTTAGCCCATATGTGTAGTCACATGCAAAGCTTTCAACATGTTCCATCATTTATTTAGTTGATATCATGTACTTTTGCTTGTGGATGCCTATCATGGTGAAGTAATGTGGAAATAGAGTAAGTATAAATGAGTTTGTATAAATGGTTAGAGAGAAACCTGGGCCGCTAATCTAAGCCATTCATCATTCATGGTGGAAATTTACTTACATGCTATTTTGAACTTTCTGTGATACACCCTACAATAAAAAGCTATATCAAGTGGTAAATAAAAAGGGTGTTGAGGTTGTTCATTATGTTTGTTTGTCTTGTTGTTTTGATGTGGGCTTGATCCATATTGTCGGAGAACTGTCCCAGGAACTGGGTGTGTCTTGCAATGATCAAGTAAGGGGCTGAACACGGAATCAAACAACCCTCAACGTGCCTCGGCGACGATGCTCGTCGAGCTCGCTGTGGGACAGCACTGCAGAGATGAACGCACGGTATTACCCAGGTTCAGGGCCCTCTGGGAGAGGTAAAACCCCTACGTCCTGCTTAGGATGTATTGCACTTGCTTGGAGAGGTTTTAGTACAAAGGGAGCTTGGTGAGCTCAAGGTGGCTAACAATGGCTAACCCTAGAACTCAGAACTTCCAACTTAGGGTTTTGTCTAAGCTCCAAGATTGTGAACCGGGGAGGAAGAACCCTTTTCCTGGACGTGCTCCCCCTCCTTTTATAGGTGTCTCGGACCTCTTCCCCCAAATATCTTGGCGGGAAGGGCTACCACATGGCGACGAAGGAGGAGGACAGGTGCACGATAAAGGTGGAGTCCATGGACGCGGTCCATAGCAGGGGGCGGTGTCACCAAAGCTGGAAAAGCCACCGTCCAACCAGGACGGTGGGCTGGCGCCGCTGAGGTGGGGTGTGTCCCACGGTGACGTCACCCTTGGAGCCTAGATGCAGACGGTCCCCTTATCACCAAAGTGGCAATTCTTGGGGCTCCTTTGCTTGGTGCAGCGTTGTTGACTGCTTTATACATAAGAACGGCAACTGCGGCACTGCCGTCACCGCGCGCTGGCGCAGTCGTCACCGCGCGCTGGCATGCCCATGACTCTGCGGTGGGTGCAGAGCCCATGTGCGCTCTGCCGCGGAGGCAGAGCTGGCTTCGTGAGGAAGGAACCCCGCGAGGCAGGAGGCCTCACCGAGCCCTTCGGCTTGGTCCTTATCAGAATTTGCAGGTAGCATCCGAGATGCCCTCTTGAGGAGAGGCCCCTCGCCGAGGGAAAAACCCTTGGCGAGGAGGAGAGGTCCCTCGCGAGGGAAAAAACCCTCGCGAGGCTCGCCAGGCTTGGAGAGCCTGGTACTTAGCGAAATCTTCTGAATAATGTTGTGGTCCTTGGCAGGCCGGCCCGTGGTACCCTGGTTTCCACTGTGCCTACAGTAGCCCCCGGGCCCGCGATGGGCATGCCGAAGCCCATGGACGAAGGCGAAACGTCGCGGGTCCAACGATGCCTGCCTGGGACGTGATACGTGGGGCGTAGCGGTTGCGCCCGAGGCTACGATCTCCTCGGCTTCAATGGGCGACCCGGTGGGGCCCGCCACGTCCTCGGTTTTTGGCCAATAAAGCCTGCGCACGCAGACAACGCCCATCACTTCTCCCATTACTCCTCCGCTCACTTCCCCCAAACATCTTCTTCTTCCCAGAGTGCTCCGCCTCCAAGATCTCCTTCTCCTGCGACCATGGCGCCCAAGAAAGTAACCGTTGACCAGAAGGGCAAGGCCACGGCGCAGGCCGGCAAGTCTGCGGTGATGGCGAAGGGTGCTGCGCTCGAGGGGGCGCTGCCGAAGACCCGCGTCCACTCGGCGGCGATTGAGAAGGTGCGCCACCTGGCGGCCGCGAGCACCAATGAGCACGGCGCCACCGACATGAGACCGGCCGACAGCAGGCTTCCCGAGGGGTACTACCCCATCTTCCTTCAAACTCTCTACGCCGGTCTTGTTCCTCCTTTCTCCGACTTCCTCCTGGGGATTTTGGAGGTGTACCAGATCCAACTCCTCCATCTTCATCCCAACTCCATCCTCATCCTCTCCATCTTCGCCTACCTCTGCGAGGCCTACATTGGCATCCGTGCCTCGGTGGCGCTCTTCTGCAGCTTCTACTCCCTCCGGTCCACCGCGCAGAACGAGCGGATCGGATGCGTCTCCTTCCGCATTGCTGACGCCAGGAGCAGGAACTTCATTCCCATCGCATTGTGTGGTGAGAACGCCATCACCAAGGTGACGAAGAAGGTGGAGGACTTCTGCCAGCGGTGGTTCTTCGTCGACACCAAGAGACGCAACCCTCTCCTGGAGGTGCCCGTGGCGCCCCCGAGGAAGTGGGCACGCTGGGCGAGCGCAGGCTTCGAGGGCCCGAAGCTTGACGCGGTGTACGAGTGCATACGGAGGCTTCACGACGCCGGACTCACCGGCCAGATGGTGGCGAAGGACTTCACGAGGCACCGAATCGCCCCCCTATAGTGGCATTCAGAGCCGGTGTGGCAGTACATAGGCAGGGAGGATAGGATGCGCCTATGCGCGGATAGCTTCACACCGGAGGTGCTGTACCAGGTCATGGGGATCCTCTTCGCCACGACGTACATCCCATCCCCCACCTGCGACGAGGCCAAGACGCTCTTCAGCTTTGTCGAAGAGAGTGTGCACGAGCACCGCAGGCGCCTGCCTATATTCGACGAATGGGGGATCGTGCCCGCAGGACACCGTGGGCCCCGCACCAACCCATGGGCGGCGGAGTCGGAGCATATGGACGAGTCACCGGAGCCGGACGAGGTCGAAGACTCTGGCGAGGTCAAGGCCTCGAGAGGCGCTGACCCCTCTGGCGAGGAAGAGGCCTCGAGAGGCGCTAACCCCTCGAGAGGCTCCGCCTGCTCCCCAAGGAGCGCACCGCCTAAAGAGGACCTCCAGGTGATTTCCTCCAGCGACGACGGGGATGCCTTTCGCGTAGCTCCCTCTCGACGCTGTCGGGGATATGAACCCCGGGTATCCCAAAGAGATCCATTTCTTCAGAACTCCACGGGCCGTTTAACCAAGTGCCGGCTGCGCGGTGCCGCCTGAAATCTGCCGGCTGAATCAAGCCGCCTTCGTCTACCCGGACACAGGCATCCGGCTGGGCTGGAGCCGGACGCACCAACCGACAACTCCGGACAGGTGGGCCAGGCCCGTATAACCGCTGCTGGTGAACAGTACCCTCTGTCGGGCATCTCCTGTACAGAATCATGGCAACAAGCTCCAGCCGGCTCAGAAAGTAGATGATGTCATATGGATAGACTTGTAACTTCCTTGTAACCTAAAACCCTAGCCCGCTGCCTATATAAGGAGGGCTAGAGCCTCCTGCGTGAGGCATGCAAGATAGACACTGAACAGAGAAAAAAGTAGATCATCATCTTAGACCTCCAGCCGGCTCGGACTTCTAGCCGGCTGCCACCCGAAACAGCTCCAGGAGCACCATTTGTAGCCCAATTCTGTGATCAAGCAATAAGAACAAGAAGAGCAGGACGTAGGGGTGTTACCTCCACAAGAGGGCCCTGAACCTGGGTAACTCGTGTGTGTTTGCGTGGTAGTTACCCAATCCCGCGCAAGCATCCATCGTCGCCTGCCCCATATTTCTTTCCATCTCTGATGGATATGCCGTGCAACCCACCACAACATTTGGCGCCCACCGTGGGGCTCGCGACGAGCGGAGTCACGTTCTGCGCGGGATCCCAAACCGTAGATGATCGGCGGATCGTCTCCGGCCTCGTGCTCTCCATCGGCTCCATCGGATGCGTCCTCGACAACACCAAGAGCTTCACCGACGTGGGCTTCACTAGCGGAGGCACGGTCGTCACCCTTGGCGATTTCCACGTCTACGTCGCCGTCGCCGCCAAGGAGTACCCGGAGGTGGTCTACTCGAGCTTGGCTCCTTCGATCTTCGACGCCAGCACCTGCGACGATGATTCCGCCTTCGGCTACCTCAACTCCGGCGACGCCGACCATGACGACGTCAAGCTCAACGTCTACAACGAGGTGCACGTGGTCGAGCACGTGGCGGTGGGAGGCGCCGTCGCCGCTACTGTTCATGAAGCTGGAGAACCCTCTCGCTTCCAGCGCAACCTGGAGGCCGACTTTGAGCTGCTAAGCACCCCCATCGCGCCGGGTGCGGATCCAGCCAAGGTGGCGGCTGAACTCGAGAGGATGCGTCAACAGATATATGACAAGGCTCTTCACCTCGCATCGACGCAGCGCCGACTCAACGCCACGATGCGCGAGTACAACACCGTCCACGGTTTCGAGCTGGCAAGAGGCAACACGGAAAAGCTGAATAAAGTCCGACGCAAAGGAGGGGATCTCGGCGGTGTCCTGAACCGTGCCGGCCAGCCGCACGAGCATTCAGACATCATCTTGCCCGAGTACGGCAACCCAGTGCAGAACATGAAGGCTGCGGAGGCGGCCGCAGCAGAGCTACCCCATCTCCAAGGCGAGGAGTTACGCCAACAAGCACGCCGGGTCCAGGAGCTCATCGCGCGGGGACCCCGGACTAGCTGTCCGAAATACCCGATTATGGTTCACACAACGATCCCATGATCAGTCTGTCGTTGCCCATAATCCGAATTGGATACCAAAGTTTACATCCATTTCAGTACCGCATTAAAGTCTTACATAGTAGGTCGCTTAGACCAAGTCTTACATAGGTGCCTTCAAGGGCCAAATCAAAAGCATTCAGCGGAAGCTACGTAGTAGAAGTCCAACGCGTCCTAGCGACGACCGACAGGCAGTTGACTCACGAAGATCCCTAGTTCGCATAGAAGTCTCCATACTCCGCTTCAGCGTAGTTTTCCTCGGGATCTGGCTAAGACAATAGCCAGAGACGAAACCAGTATGAGTACAATTTGTACTCGCAAACTACTCCTCTACTGAGTATGCACCAGTTTTAAGTTGTTCTCTACAGCACTTTTAGTTATTACTCTATCTCTATATCCTTGATGAAAAAGGTAAGAAGAGATTTACTACTATCTTTAGAGAGAACCACAATTTTATTATTTATCCAAAACTCCTCCTTTTTCCCGACCATGACTCATCATGGTCCCTTTGTACCTCCACAACTCATACCACTCCATTTGGTATAGTTGGGTAACATTACTTCCTTATTTTTCCAATCTTGCACATTTTATCAAAAGCTTTTGCTTTTGCACATGGTCTAGTAGGGCCTCCCAACTGTCCATATCCGAGGACTCGGCTATTCGAATAGTTTTTACCCTCTGCAGAGGTAGCACGCTTTTCCCACACCCATCCGGTAGCTCATCGTGTCTGCCACGTCCCGCCATACAAGGTGTATGCGAAGTTGAGCCACCGGCCATAGCCTTTCCTTTGCTCATGCTAGTATAGGACCCTGCCCTTACGATTTCACCATTCCTTCAACACCTAGTACAGGATCCCCCGTCGAGGAACCTAGATGTAAGGACTCGCAGTTTTGCCCGGCGAGCGCGAAGCTCTTCAATCCCGCAAGCCAACATATTGCCGGGACCCAGGTCAGGGGTTAGAGTCGCCATGCTCATCCCCTCATGCATAACGGAGTCGTCTCCGTCGATGAGGTATCCAGTACTAACACGAGCAAACTATATGACTACGCCCGTTCCCATATTTGGGTAGATGTGGTCGCACAGGTTATCGGCTGGTCGACGTAAGTACTAGGACACAATGTGCATTCTTTTATAAACAACTCCCTTTATCACTTCTCCACTTTAACACCGATAACTTGGCATTTCATCATCAACTAGGTACTTTAAAAAGGAGTTTGGAATAATCATATTTGTCCCATCCTATAGTTTTAGGTGTCTACTCTACATGCTACATAGGGTGATAAAGCAGTTTTCATATCTTTTGTGAAAAGGTTTTTCAGAAAATCAATACCACTACTTTAGGAACTTGCATGTGATTAAATTAGAGGTATGTAAATGCAAGCTCAGCGAAGTAGCTTGCCTTGCTCAACAAGGTGCTCGGGTTCCTGCTGCTCGAAGTAATCTCCTTCCTCGTAGTCTCCGTCAACGTGTCTAATCGATAAACAAACAATACAAGCAAACAATCACTAAACTAGACAAGCAAACATCGCATCACAAGCAACATAACATCACACTTAGCTACTGAACACACAAGATAACACAATTGGGTTTCAAATTGATTTAATTAACAATTATTCATTTGCATCACAACTATGGCAGAAACTAGGGTTTTAGGTTTAATTGCATAACTGGAGTTCTGTTGGTCATAAAAATACAAACTAAAATTCTATAGATAGCTACTGATCTCTAGAAGACAACCTAATTGGATTCAAATCAATTTGAGTTATTAAACTCCCTGTAGAAATGTTTTAATCCAGAATGTTGGTTTTCTTTTTTGTGCTACAACTCAAGTTAATTGTATTCAAAAATTAAATCCTTTTAGGGGTGACTAGTATTGCTTAAATGTGAGCTAACAAAATTGGTTTGACCTCAATTGGAGTAGTAGAGTATCAGAAACAAACAAGTTTAGGTTTTATACCTTCTGTGGCATTTTGATTATCATTATTTATTTATTAACCTAAATGGGGTGAAACCACTTTAGTTAGTTAGATAATTTCATAAGCTTTCCAGAACATTTTCACTTGCTATTTTTTAGATTCCTAGATCTCAAGATATTGAATTTCAAAGTTCTAATCAAATTTCTGACAGAGAAATTATCTATCCATTTTAAGGTTATCAATTAGCACATTTGGCATTTTCATTTTAAATCAGGGAATTACTCTTAATGATCATGTCTTGCATCACTATGAAGATTACACGTTTTATTTGCTACAAGATTTTAGTTTGCCATTTTTAGGCCTCTGGTCCAATAGCAATTTGCATGGGATGTAGGCTATGTTCTGTTATTGCAGTGTTGAGCTAACTGATTAGCTATATTGTCCAATTTAAATCTTTTAGCCAGATTTTAATTCAGGGTTCAAATCACTTGATCATGACTGTATGCTATCTATACTAACATGCTGTGCTAAGAATTACTCCTAAATAAAATTAAGTGAATTAATATCAACAACTAAAGACAGAAATAAATATCTGTTTCAGAAACTTTTCTGAAACAGATAGGACATAGCTACTTTGTCCAATTATTTGAGGATGCTAAGCTAATTATTTTGGACATACAAGACTTGCAGATGAATCTATGAATCGAGCTCTTTCCAACCATATAAATTTTGTAAATGTTGGCTCAGTAGATTTTTCACAATTTAATTGCAAAGTGAGCTAATCAACTCTGTTAATTCCAGACTTAGCCGTTTTTTCAAAAACTAACCGAATCGGTATCTTGCCGTTGGATCCAGATCCAACGGCCCACGTTCAAAGCAACGGCGACGACCACTTTTTGGCGGCGCCACCGTGCTGCCGGCGGTGGGGCGGTGGCTAGCGGCTCACCTAGGGCTCGGTTGACGGCGGCGACGGCGGGAATCGACGGCGGAGGCTCTGCAACGGCTACGGGCGGAGTTGCGGGTGCTAGGACGGCCGGGTTCGTCGGCGACGGCGGTGTGGCCTTCACGGACACCGAACGGCGACGGCGAGCTCCTGGCGGCGACCCTGTGCACAGAACGACGAGGGAGTGAGCGTGGGGTGGTGGTGGAGTGATGCAGAGGTGTAGAGGAAGAAAAGAGAGAGAGGGAGTGGCCGCACGGCCACGGATTGGTCGTCGACCTCCTCGGCAGTGGCGGCGCTCCGAGGACGACGCAGGGCGGCAGCGGCTCTCCGGCAGCGATTCCGCCCTCCAGGCGGTGCACGAGAGAGAGTGGAAGGGAGGGGAGTGGAGTGGCGAGGTGGGGTGGAGTGGTGCGGGCGAATTTGAGCTCGGGGCGGCTCGGTTTTATAGCCGGAGCTCCGGTTCATGGTGGACAGGGTGCAGGAGTGGTCCAGCGGGCGGCCGAGCGTGTCCGTAGGGTTGGCGCGAGGCCGGCTACGGTGCTGGGCTACGGAGGGGCACGGCGGGTGGCGTGGACGGCGTGCTGGGCGAGCTCGAGTGGGGGACGGCCGTGTGCGCGCTCGGGCGGCGCACGGCGTGCACGGCCACAGGATGTCGAGGGCGGCCAATGCCCGTGTCCAGGGGGTGTGGTGCTCGGCTGGGAGAGACAAGGAGCGGCGCTAGGCTAGGTGGGCGGCTACGGTGTCGGGCGACTGAGGGGCACGGCTGTGGCGTGGAGGCGAGCTGGGCGTCGTCGATGGTGGGAGACGGCCGCTTGCGCGCTCGGGCGGCGCACGGGCACGCACGGGTGCCGCGTCTCCGGTGGTTTAGGGCTGCTGCTGGGCACGGTGCAGGCGAGAGAGGGGGCAGACGGGGTGTAGGGTGCGGCGTCGGGGTAGCTAGGGCTGCGGGGTGGTCTCCTCCACGGCACGGCAGGGCGGCATGGCGACAGTGGCCGTGCTCCCTGGCGATGGCGGCGATCAATACGACGGCTAGGATGTTTCCCGCGTGCAATTGAGGTGCAAGGCAGGTCCGTGAGGTGGAGAGAGATGGTGTGGTGCAAGGAATTGAAGAACAAACGACCAAATCCATGGATTTGATCCTCAGTTCTTCGGTTTTGGGGAAGAACAGGGTGGTGCATGCCACCTGTTCGACCAAATGCCTCAACAGAATTTAAATTCGAATTTTTGAATTTGGTTTCCACCTCTGGTCTCATATAGATTAATAGTGATTTGTGGTGCTATGATGGTATTTTTTTGATAAGTGCATCATAGCACATTTTGTGGTTTAAGATGATTAAAGAAAGAAATAGAATTTTATATTTTGGAATTTTGAAAATATATTTTGAAGAGGGAAAAGTTATGAGAGCTAAGTGGGAGTGAGCACTATGTCACCCCACTGGTTTTTGATTTAAAAGAAAATATTTATTGCTCATTTAGAGAAATTTTTGTGTGGCACTTGTCCCATTATTTCATGTGGTGGGGTTGTTTTCATTTTTCTTTCTTTTTATTCATACCTTTGCTTAGCAATCACACACATCAAACAACAAAATGCAAGCAAACACACATAAGATAATAAAAATTTTTGTTGGCCCACATTTTTGGAATTAATAATACTTATATTAATTCTGGGATGTTACAAATCCTCCCCCCCTTAAAATAAATCTCGTCCCGAGATTTGCTAGGCTTAGGAGCTAAGGAAGTCTGGGAATTCGCGTCTAAGATAATCCTCACGTTCCCAGGTTGCTTCTTCTTCAGAATGGTTAGTCCACTGGACTTTGTAGAACTTGATCGCACGTCTACGGGTGAGACGAACATCTTCTTCGAGAATCTTAAGGGGTCTATCACGATAGGTCAGGTCATTGTTCAGGTCGATGGAGTGGTGATCAATGTGCTTGAAAACATCCGGCTGGTCCGGAACTTCAAGACACTTCCGCAGTAGTGAAATGTGGAAGACATCATGAAATTCAGACAGCTCTGGGGGTAACTCTAGCTGATAGGATACTTCTCCTCGGCGGCTAAGGATCTTGAAAGGTCCAATATACCTTGGTGCTAACTTTCCTTTGACATGGAAACGTTGCATTCCCTTAAGAGGTGTCACTCGGAGATACACAAAATCTCCGATGTCAAAAGTGAGGTCACGGCGTTTAGGATCGGCATAACTCTTCTGGCGGGATTGGGCAGTTTTGAGACGCTCGCGAATAAGCTGGACTTGCTCTTCGGCTTCACGGAGGGTGTCAGGTCCAAATAATTTCCCTTCTCCGGTGTCGGACCAATTCAGGGGTGTACGACACTTCCTGCCATACAGTGCTTCAAACGGGGCCATTTGCAAGCTAGACTGGTAGCTATTGTTGTAGGAGAATTCTGCAAAGGGGAGACAATCTTCCCACTTGGAACCATAAGATAGAACACACGCACGAAGCATGTCCTCCAAAATCTGGTTCACTCTCTCGGTTTGGCCATCAGTCTGAGGGTGATAGGCTGTGCTAAAAGTTAGCTTGGTTCCGAGGGTCTCGTGAAGTGCTTTCCAGAATCTCGAGGTGAATTGCGTGCCTCTATCAGACACAATCTTCTTGGGTACTCCATGCAGGCTTACTATTCTGGACATGTATAGGTCTGCTAACTGGTCTCCACGGTAGGTGGTCTTGACCGGAATAAAATGAGCAACTTTGGTCAGTCGGTCAACGACGACCCAGATTGAATCATGACCTCGGTTGGACCTGGGCAGTCCGGTAATGAAGTCCATTCCAATCTCGTCCCATTTCCATTCAGGAATTTGCAAGGGTTGAAGCAATCCAGCGGGTCGCTGATGTTCAGCTTTGACTCGCTGACAGATATCACACTTGGCTACGAATGAACCAATCTCTCGTTTCATTCCATGCCACCAAAATCTCTCACGAAGGTCTTGGTACATTTTGGTTCCTCCAGGGTGGATTGAGTAGGGGGTTTCATGGGCTTCTCTCAGGATCAACTCCTTTAGTTCACTATTGTTGGGCACACAAATACGACCATTGAATCTCAACACTCCTTCAGCGTCTTCGGCAAAACCAGGGGCTTTGTCGAGAGACATTTTCTTTTTAATCCCTTCAATGCTCTCATGACCTCTCTGGGCTTCTTTGATTTGATCCATTAGGGTTGGGGCTAACTCAATATTGGCGAGATACCCATGGCTAACGAGTTCGAGTCCAAAATCTTCAAACTCCTTGAACAAGGTTGGTTGTTCGACTCGAATCAAGGCATTCAGGGTACAGGGCTTGCGACTAAGGGCATCAGCAACAACATTAGCCTTTCCCGGGTGATAATGGATTCCAACATCGTAATCCTTTATCAGCTCCATCCATCTCCTCTGTCGCAGGTTCAACTCTTTCTGGGTAAAGATATACTTCAAACTCTTATGATCTGTATAGATCTCACAGCGATGTCCCACAAGATAGGAACGCCATGTTTTAAGAGCAAAAACAACGGCTGCTAACTCCAGGTCATGGGTTGGGTAATTCTCTTCATGCGGTCGCAACTGTCGAGACAGATACGACACCACCTTGCCTTCTTGCATCAGAACGCAACCAAGTCCAAGACGTGATGCATCGCAATACACATCAAAACTCTTGGTGACGTCTGGCATTACTAGGACTGGGGCTGTGGTTAACTTCTTCTTCAACTCCTGGAAACTATCTTCACACTTCTGGGTCCATTCAAATTTCTGATCCTTCCTCAATAACTGGGTTATGGCTTTGGCTATCCGAGAAAATCCTTCAACGAACTTGCGGTAATAACCCGCTAGTCCGAGAAAGCTACGAATCTCGGTCACATTGGTAGGGGTCTTCCAATCAAGAATGGCTTTGATCTTCTCCGGGTCAACAGAAATTCCTCCGGCAGATATGACATGTCCGAGAAATGCCACCTCCTTAAGCCAAAACTCACACTTGCTAAGCTTGGCATAAAGTTGGTGCTCTCGGAGTGTCTCCAAAACTAGGCGTAGGTGAACAGCATGCTCCTCTTCGGTTTTGGAATAAACAAGAATATCGTCAATGAAGACTACCACGAACTTGTCGAGGTACTCCATGAAGATCTTGTTCATCAGGTTCATGAAATAGGCGGGGGCATTGGTCAGACCAAAGGACATTACGGTGTACTCAAACAATCCGTAACGGGTAGTGAAGGCAGTCTTGGGAATGTCTGATTCTCGGATTTTCAACTGGTGATATCCTGTCCGTAGATCGATCTTTGAAAAGACTCGGGCTCCGTTCATTTGATCGAACAGATCCTCGATCTTGGGAAGAGGATACTTGTTTTTGATGGTCACCTCATTAAGCTTACGATAATCCACACACAGTCGTGTGGTACCGTCTCTCTTGTCCACAAAAATGATAGGTGATCCCCAAGGTGAAGCGCTTGGGCGAATAAGACCTTTGCTGAGCATATCAGCCAACTGCTTCTTCAACTCCACTAATTCTTCCGGATTCATCCGGTAGGGTCTCTGGGATATAGGAGAGGTTCCAGGGATAAGTTCAATCACGAACTCAATATCCCTGTCTGGCGGCATACCAGGCAATTCTTCCGGAAAAACATCTCGGAATAGGTGAACAACACGGATCTCATCAAGGGTGGGTCGAGCTATGCCCTCATGGCATCCTGGTCTGGTTTGGCTAGTCTCAGATACGTACTTCACTTCAGCTCCATTATCAGAAGTGAGGGTAATGGCTCTCCTCGCACAATCAATTCGGCCGTGATACTTGGCTAACCAATCCATTCCAAGGATCACATCTATGCCTTGGGTTCCTAAAATGATTAGATTGGCTGCAAACCTTTCTCCTCCAATCTCTATGAGGGTTTCGGGACACATCTGGTTGGTCGTGGCTAACAAGCCTGGGGTTTGTATCAACATGGGTTTGGGTAAAAGACTTCCAACTAAACCTCCCTTAACAACGAATCCTTGGGTAACAAACGAATGGGTAGCACCAGAATCAAATAGAACGGTTGCAGGTACTGAGTTGACAAGGAACGTACCCAGCACAACATCTGGCGCCTCCTCAGCTTCCTCAGCATTGATGTGGTGCAGACGGCCCTTGACAACAGCAGCATTTCCACGGGGTGCGACATTCTTGCCATTCCCATTTCCATTTCCATTTCCATTGCGGTTTTGACCCTGGTTCGGTGCAGGCTTCTTGGGATTGGGGCATTCTCTGGAGTAGTGACCTTTGGTGCCGCATTCAAAGCAGACAACATTGGCCTTGGGATTGAGATTGTTGGGGTTTCCTCCTGGACGATTGTTGTCATTAGGACGGTTGGGGTTGTTTGGGCGGTTTGGAAAGGTAGGACGTGGGGGTTGAGGTGGCCTATAAGCAGGCTTGGGTGCTGGTGGGAAGGTACGAGGCTTCTGGTTGCTAGAACCTTCTGAAGCAATCATCCTTCTCTTGCGGCCTTCAAACATGGACTTGCGCTTGGTCTCCAGCTGGATAGCCTTGTCCACAAGTGACTCCAGATCATCGAAGTCATGGATCACCAAGGCGCACTGAAGCTCATCATGCAGTCCACTCATGAAGCGCTCAATCTTCCTCTTCTCTGAGTCCACATCATCAGGAGCATACCGAGATAAATCGGTAAACTCATCAAGATAGCCAACCACGTCTTTGCTTCCCTGTCTCAGCTTACGGAACTCATCCTTCTTCCTTTCAATAAGTCCACGAGGAATGTGCTTCTTGCGGAACTTCTCCTGGAACTCAGCCCAATTGATCACATAGCCAACCTGCTGGAGAGCCTTGGTAGTGTCCCACCAAGCTCGTGCAGGTCCAGCAAGATAGTGGGTTGCATAAAGAACCTTCTCATTTTCTCCCACTGCGGCAACTTCCAAATTGTTGTTAATGGTGCGAAGCCAGTCATCGGCCTCTAAAGGGTGAAGTCCCTTGGAATAGGTGGGTGGGTTGGTCTTCTGGAAATCGCTCAAAGTGGACCTCAAGTGTCCATCTTCATTGCCATTGCCATTGCCATTGCCATTGGGGTTGTTCTGGTTGGGGTTCTGGGCATTAGCGGCGAGTTGCTGGAGAACAGCAAGGTGTGCCTGACGCTCCTGGCGAACAGCCTCGCGGTCCTCCATGATGATCCTAAGAAGTTGGGCCGGGGTAGGTTCAGGTGGTGGTGGTGGATCATTGCGACTGTGGCTTCCTCCTCGGGTGTCAACCATCCTGAGATTAGACGGGCGCAAGAGTCAAGAACAGACTAAGGATGTGCCTTACTCTAACAGGGTAGAAGAGTAGGATTTTTGAATGGTTGGGGTGAGAGTCTTTACTTCTTATAAGTTTTCGAAAAGACTTTGCAACTTAGAGAGCTTCAAAGCACACATCAATATCAAACAAAAGCATCACAACATAGCTCCACACATCATACATAGTTGCCACAAGCATATGGTTTCATAGGAACCATTACACTACTCAAAAGCGACTACAACTGGGTGGTCCTAATCCCTACGATAACTCGAGAACGACTAAGTGATCCAACTACTATGGTGGAACACTCGGCACAACGTCGTCGTCAGACTCGAAGGCATGCTTCTCTGGGTCCTCCTCGTCCTCGTCAAGAAGGGGCTCAGTCGGCTCCTCCTCCTCGTCGACGATCTCCTCCTCGTTGTCCTCCTCCTCGTAGTCCAGCTCCTCCAAGTAATCCTCATCATCACTAATGAAGGCGCTGTTCTCCCTGCGGAGATCCTCGCCCTCCTCCTCCATCTCATCGGCTCGACGCTCAAGGTCCTCTATCATCTCGTCCTGCTCCGCCACTCTCTTGCGAAGCTTGGCGATGGTCTTCTTCAGGCGGATCCCCTTCTGGTGAAGGTTGGCCTGGTCCTGCTGCAGGTGCGCAACTCGGTCACGGCTCGCCTTGAGCGCGCTGCGCTCAAAGTGGGACCGGTACCTCAAGCTGCGTAGGTCCTCCTGGGTACGGTAAAGTAAGACCTCCATATCCACAAGGTGCTCACCAAAGGTAGGGTGGCGAACAGTGGAAGTAGGACGTCCCTCGGTGTCACGCCTCCCGTAGAACCTGAAAGGCGAGTTCACTAACTCCTCCTTGTGCTCCTCACAAAGTCGGGCCAGCAGCCTCTGCATGGCACGACACAGTCCATCGTCCCAACTGGCGTCCATCGTGGTGAAGGACAGTGTCCTGGAGTGGGGAGACTTGATGTTCCCCCGGACAGACGACTCGATGAGCCAACACAGGTTGTCCTTGTCGTGGGCATCAACCTGCGCTCCACGGAACTCAGGAGCTGGGCGACCCAAGATGTCGCTCAACTTGTACAGGTCCTTCTCGAACATGAGGTTGCCCTTCTCCTTAACTTGCAGAAACTCGGTGAAGTGCAACGCCATCTACAAATTTTAAGCCAAATTTTAAGTTAGTTAAGTGACTTGGGCGCAAACTTTAAATTTTTAAGTGAGGCAACAAGTGAGTCCTAAACTTTGTGGAATTATGAGTACGTAAAATTTTAAGGATTCCGAAGAATTTGTAATATTAGTGAATAGAATTTCGCAAATATGAGAGGGTTGGGAGATAAGAAGTTTTCGAAAATATTTTCACTCCTTTGTTTTAGAAATTACTTTTGTAACTCCTATCTAACGGCCATGCTAACTAAGGTCTCCTATGGTGAAGATGCGCTCTGATACCAACTCTGTGGGGACCCCGGACTAGCTGTCCGAAATACCCGATTATGGTTCACACAACGATCCCATGATCAGTCTGTCGTTGCCCATAATCCGAATTGGATACCAAAGTTTACATCCATTTCAGTACCGCATTAAAGTCTTACATAGTAGGTCGCTTAGACCAAGTCTTACATAGGTGCCTTCAAGGGCCAAATCAAAAGCATTCAGCGGAAGCTACGTAGTAGAAGTCCAACGCGTCCTAGCGACGACCGACAGGCAGTTGACTCACGAAGATCCCTAGTTCGCATAGAAGTCTCCATACTCCGCTTCAGCGTAGTTTTCCTCGGGATCTGGCTAAGACAATAGCCAGAGACGAAACCAGTATGAGTACAATTTGTACTCGCAAACTACTCCTCTACTGAGTATGCACCAGTTTTAAGTTGTTCTCTACAGCACTTTTAGTTATTACTCTATCTCTATATCCTTGATGAAAAAGGTAAGAAGAGATTTACTACTATCTTTAGAGAGAATCACAATTTTATTATTTATCCAGAACTCCTCCTTTTTCCCGACCATGACTCATCATGGTCCCTTTTTACCTCCACAACTCATACCACTCCATTTGGTATAGTTGGGTAACATTACTTCCTTATTTTTCCAATCTTGCACATTTTATCAAAAACTTTTGCTTTTGCACATGGTCTAGTAGGGCCTCCCAACTGTCCATATCCGAGGACTCGGCTATTCGAATAGTTTTTACCCTCTGCAGAGGTAGCACGCTTTTCCCACACACATCCGGTAGCTCATCGTGTCTGCCACGTCCCGCCATACAAGGTGTATGCGAAGTTGAGCCACCGGCCATAGCCTTTCCTTTGCTCATGCTAGTATAGGACCCTGCCCTTACGATTTCACCATTCCTTCAACACCTAGTACAGGATCCCCCGTCGAGGAACCTAGATGTAAGGACTCGCAGTTTTGCCCGGCGAGCGCGAAGCTCTTCAATCCCGCAAGCCAACATATTGCCGGGACCCAGGTCAGGGGTTAGAGTCGCCATGCTCATCCCCTCATGCATAACGGAGTCGTCTCCGTCGATGAGGTATCCAGTACTAACACGAGCAAACTATATGACTACGCCCGTTCCCATATTTGGGTAGATGTGGTCGCACAGGTTATCGGCTGGTCGACGTAAGTACTAGGACACAATGTGCATTCTTTTATAAACAACTCCCTTTATCACTTCTCCACTTTAACACCGATAACTCGGCATTTCATCATCAACTAGGTACTTTAAAAAGGAGTTTGGAATAATCATATTTGTCCCATCCTATAGTTTTAGGTGTCTACTCTACATGCTACATAGGGTGATAAAGCAGTTTTCATATCTTTTGTGAAAAGGTTTTTCAGAAAATCAATACCACTACTTTAGGAACTTGCATGTGATTAAATTAGAGGTATGTAAATGCAAGCTCAGCGAAGTAGCTTGCCTTGCTCAACAAGGTGCTCGGGTTCCTGCTGCTCGAAGTAATCTCCTTCCTCGTAGTCTCCGTCAACGTTCGCGTCTAATCGATAAACAAACAATACAAGCAAACAATCACTAAACTAGACAAGCAAACATCGCATCACAAGCAACATAACATCACACTTAGCTACTGAACACACAAGATAACACAATTGGGTTTCAAATTGATTTAATTAACAATTATTCATTTGCATCACAACTATGGCAGAAACTAGGGTTTTAGGTTTAATTGCATAACTGGAGTTCTGTTGGTCATAAAAATACAAACTAAAATTCTATAGATAGCTACTGATCTCTAGAAGACAACCTAATTGGATTCAAATCAATTTGAGTTATTAAACTCCCTGTAGAAATGTTTTAATCCAGAATGTTGGTTTTCTTGTTTTTGCTACAACTCAAGTTAATTGTATTCAAAAATTAAATCCTTTTAGGGGTGACTAGTATTGCTTAAATGTGAGCTAACAAAATTGGTTTGACCTCAATTGGAGTAGTAGAGTATCAGAAACAAACAAGTTTAGGTTTTATACCTTCCGTGGCATTTTGATTATCATTATTTATTTATTAACCTAAATGGGGTGAAACCACTTTAGTTAGTTAGATAATTTCATAAGCTTTCCAGAACATTTTCACTTGCTATTTTTTAGATTCCTAGATCTCAAGATATTGAATTTCAAAGTTCTAATCAAATTTCTGACAGAGAAATTATCTATCCATTTTAAGGTTATCAATTAGCACATTTGGCATTTTCATTTTGAATCAGGGAATTACTCTTAATGATCATGTCTTGCATCACTGTGAAGATTACACGTTTTATTTGCTACAAGATTTTAGTTTGCCATTTTTAGGCCTCTGGTCCAATAGCAATTTGCATGGGAAGTAGGCTATGTTCTGTTATTGCAGTGTTGAGCTAACTGATTAGCTATATTGTCCAATTTAAATCTTTTAGCCAGATTTTAATTCAGGGTTCAAATCACTTGCTCATGACTGTATGCTATCTATACTAACATGCTGTGCTAAGAATCTTATATATTTACTAATTGGAGGCACCATACCAGCCTCCATATTGATCCTGGAAACTACAAAGTTATATCCATCCGATCTCCCACAAATTCATCTACAACCGTTTGATTACGCACGGTCCCGCTGTGACCCCTCTCCTAAATATCTCTCCTCCCTAAAAAATTCTAATCGAGATCTGGCGTCCGGCGAGATCGAGCTTCGTGTGGTAGAGACGTAGCCTCGATCTGCCTCCGTGTGGCGTCATACGCATCATGCAGGTCGTGCCGTCGTGCGCCTCCTCCGGCCAAAGATTGCGCTATTTGACCTCTGCCGATCAGCCAGCTTGGAGACATCAGCGACAGCAGTAATTATGGTGATACGAGGTATGCAACGCCCTCTGCTCTTTCTATCAGATTAGCTTCTAGACTAATACAGACTGATCCCATCACCAGCTATCTCCTACAATAATTTAATCAAACAATCAAATTGCATGTGGCATTACATACGATCCTTGGTCATCCGGTGATCAATATGGCGAACTCAACTACTGGCTATTGCACACTTTTAATTTTATCCCACGCATGAAGGTCATATATCAGCAGTCGATTCCCGGACAGTGCTATGGTGCCTACGACACGATCACACATCAAAAGTGCATGTAGGAAATAGTTGTCGGCCGACAGATTTGTTTTTCTCTGCACGAAAAGGGAAATTCTCAAGCCGTCCTAACAGGTGCTCGGCGTCAAACTCTCGATCGATTACCCGCTGCTCAATTAACATGTTTCCATGCAAGCGCTCCTCAATTAACTGTAGGTCTCACGTATGACCAGCAAGATTCGCCATGCAATCGATAATTTGGTGTCCAAGTCAAAAAAATAAAAAATTTTGGTGTCCCTTATCGGATGTATATCATGCCTACATGCAAAGCAAGCATCAGGTATAGTACTTAATCTTTATTCCCAGTTATTATGCTCCTCCCGCCCATACGCATGTTTCCAACTATGGCTACATGTATACACGTCTACAACCGTTGTCTTTTGGACTATGGATGCATGTGGAACATATGGAGGTGTATAATTTTCTCTTGAAGTTGTTCCGTATATATACTCTCTCTCACTCTCTGTGTGCGTTTGATTAGTTTTAGCAATGTCTAATTACGACCCCATCTGTACGCTACTGATCTCCATGTGTTTATATACCTACTTCATCTGTAATCTGTTCATCTAGCAAAGTATGTCACTACTCACGTGGGCCAGCTTACAGTGTTTTGTTTCTTTAATACTATCATTTTTTTTTTGTCTTTAATACTACTCATCAGTTCATTAGGTTTAGTCATGTGAGCCAGCTTACAAATTATAGCTATAAATATATGGATTTATCTCCTAGGTGTGTCGAGTGTGTACACGAAAACCCCCAAAAGATGATGTGCTACTCTGCTCGGCTACCGTTCTCCGGTAGAAAGAATAAATGGGCATAAGGACGGCGAGAATCGGAGCATGGTGGAAACCAGAGGTAATATTGTTCAGTTATGTTGCTGCTAAACACATATATTATGTTGTTTTTGTTGTTCGTCTATGGAATTTCTTAGAATAAAACTAGAGTTTTGTTTAGTTTTTTATAGGGTATTGCTTGGAAAGTACTCAAAAGCAGGATAACAATATGGACGCGGCGATGAACTTTGCCATGTTGGTATCTTTGAATGCAAGCTTGTGCTAACAAATATCTAAATGAGATAATAGGTGCAGTGTTCTTACGAAATCAGCTGAACATGTCTATGTTATTTGTTTCATCACGATTAGTACATGATTCAAACCATTTTTGTAATACATTAATTCATAAGTTATATCCCACGGTGACTCAAGTAATGATAAGAAAATACATTAAAATTTGTGGATAGACGTTATCTTTTTACTGAAAAATACATAGATTGTGAGCTACCCTTGAGCAAGCAGGCGATCTATTACACAAAAATATTCATTTGGTATAAAAGAATGTTTATATATATGTAACATTAGTGTGTTGTATTATTCTATTAAGATATTTGGGTAAGTTGTTGTAAAGAGTAATGTTGGTTAATTTAGAAAGAATAATGAACTACGCAGTAATTTCATGTTAGATTTTGCATTATATATCATTTTTTCTTGATAACATGTCAAACTAATTTACATTATTTCAACATATGAAAAATGTTTAATATTATGTTGTTATTTCAATCAAACTATAAATATAGCATGTTTGTACTATTTCATAATATTTTTAATAATTAATTTTTTTCAAATTTACACAACAAGGCCCAACAGATGAGAAATACGCAAGTTTAAACATTATATTTGTAGTGTAATTGTTTAAAAAATCGGCACAAGAGCCCATGCAAATGCATGGGTTGACGACTAGTTACTCCTAAATAAAATTAAGTGAATTAATATCAACAGCTAAAGACAGAAATAAATATCTGTTTCAGAAACTTTTCTGAAACAGATAGGACATAGCTACTTTGTCCAATTATTTGAGGATGCTAAGCTAATTATTTTGGACATACAAGACTTGCAGATGAATCTATGAATCGAGCTCTTTCCAACCATATAAATTTTGTAAATGTTGGCTCAGTAGATTTTTCACAATTTAATTGCAAAGTGAGCTAATCAACTCTGTTAATTCCAGACTTAGCCGTTTTTTCAAAAACTAACCGAATCGGTATCTTGCCGTTGGATCCAGATCCAACGGCCCACGTTCAAAGCAACGGCGACGACCACTTTTTGGCGGCGCCACCGTGCTGCCGGCGGTGGGGCGGTGGCTAGCGGCTCACCTAGGGCTCGGTTGACGGCGGCGACGGCGGGAATCGACGGCGGAGGCTCTGCAACGGCTACGGGCGGAGTTGCGGGTGCTAGGACGGCCGGGTTCGTCGGCGACGGCGGTGTGGCCTTCACGGACACCGAACGGCGACGGCGAGCTCCTGGCGGCGACCCTGTGCACAGAACGACGAGGGAGTGAGCGTGGGGTGGTGGTGGAGTGATGCAGAGGTGTAGAGGAAGAAAAGAGAGAGAGGGAGTGGCCGCACGGCCACGGATTGGTCGTCGACCTCCTCGGCAGTGGCGGCGCTCCGAGGACGACGCAGGGCGGCAGCGGCTCTCCGGCAGCGATTCCGCCCTCCAGGCGGTGCACGAGAGAGAGTGGAAGGGAGGGGAGTGGAGTGGCGAGGTGGGGTGGAGTGGTGCGGGCGAATTTGAGCTCGGGGCGGCTCGGTTTTATAGCCGGAGCTCCGGTTCATGGTGGACAGGGTGCAGGGGTGGTCCAGCGGGCGGCCGAGCGTGTCCGTAGGGTTGGCGCGAGGCCGGCTACGGTGCTGGGCTACGGAGGGGCACGGCGGGTGGCGTGGACGGCGTGCTGGGCGAGCTCGAGTGGGGGACGGCCGTGTGCGCGCTCGGGCGGCGCACGGCGTGCACGGCCACAGGATGTCGAGGGCGGCCAATGCCCGTGTCCAGGGGGTGCGGTGCTCGGCTGGGAGAGACAAGGAGCGGCGCTAGGCTAGGTGGGCGGCTACGGTGTCGGGCGACTGAGGGGCACGGCTGTGGCGTGGAGGCGAGCTGGGCGTCGTCGATGGTGGGGGACGGCCGCGTGCGCGCTCGGGCGGCGCACGGGCACGCACGGGTGCCGCGTCTCCGGCGGTTTAGGGCTGCTGCTGGGCACGGTGCAGGCGAGAGAGGGGGCAGACGGGGTGTAGGGTGCGGCGTCGGGGTAGCTAGGGCTGCGGGGTGGTCTCCTCCACGGCACGGCAGGGCGGCATGGCGACAGTGGCCGTGCTCCCTGGCGATGGCGGCGATCAATACGACGGCTAGGATGTTTCCTGCGTGCAATTGAGGTGCAAGGCAGGTCCGTGAGGTGGAGAGAGATGGTGTGGTGCAAGGAATTGAAGAACAAACGACCAAATCCATGGATTTGATCCTCAGTTCTTCGGTTTTGGGGAAGAACAGGGTGGTGCATGCCACCTGTTCGACCAAATGCCTCAACAGAATTTAAATTCGAATTTTTGAATTTGGTTTCCACCTCTGGTCTCATATAGATTAATAGTGATTTGTGGTGCTATGATGGTATTTTTTTGATAAGTGCATCATAGCACATTTTGTGGTTTAAGATGATTAAAGAAAGAAATAGAATTTTATATTTTGGAATTTTGAAAATATATTTTGAAGAGGGAAAAGTTATTAGAGCTAAGTGGGAGTGAGCACTATGTCACCCCACTGGTTTTTGATTTAAAAGAAAATATTTATTGCTCATTTAGAGAAATTTTTGTGTGGCACTTGTCCCATTATTTCATGTGGTGGGGTTGTTTTCATTTTTCTTTCTTTTATTCATACCTTTGCTTAGCAATCACACACATCAAACAACAAAATGCAAGCAAACACACATAAGATAATAAAAAAATTTGTTGGCCCACATTTTTGGAATTAATAATACTTATATTAATTCTGGGATGTTACACCGCGGCTAACCTGCAGCAACGCGAAACCGAGGCAACGGCGAGCCGGGAACATCATGAGCCGCCTCCAGGCTACGACCCAATCGGCAAGTCCAAGCAAGGCGCTGAGGCGTCATCCACGAGCCGCGGCAGGGCGAAGGACAAGCAACCACGAGCTCATCGCGAGGGGAGCGCAAGCTCGCATCCTCGTGATCACGGCCGCGATCCGGCTGGACGACACGAAGACGGCAACCGGAACGGGCCGCAAACCGGCCGTAGCGTCAAGGAGCGAATCGGACACAAGGTCACCATCGAGGAGCGTCTGGGACCGTTGGGGCCCGAAACAAGCCACGACGCTCGCCTCCGCATCGACGCGCTCAAGGCATCAAGCATCATCGAGGAGGAAGACATCGCCGCACATCGCTGCTTCGGACCTCGCATCCGGACCGAGCAATTCCCGCGGGGATTCACCCTCCCAAGGGATACACCCAAGTACAACGGCACCGCGAAGCCTGAGGACTGGCTCGCCGACTACGTCACGGCGGTCAACATCGCAGGCGGGCAACAAGCGGGTGGCCGTACGCTACGTGCCACTCATGCTCCAGGGGTCGGCTCGGACTTGGCTGAACAGCCTACCGGCTGAAAGCGTCAATAGCTGGCTGGACTTCGAGGAAGTGTTCAATCGCAATTTCATCGGCACCTACTTGCGCCCCAGCAACGCACAGCTGCTCGCACTGTGCAAACAGAAGGACGGCGAGTCGGACCGAGCCTACCTCACCCGATGGACCAGCCTACACAACTCTTGTGAGGGGATCCTCGAGCTCCAAGCCGTCCAGTACTTCATTCAAGGCTGCCGAGATCAGACGCTGTTCAAGCACCGGCTCCTAAGGAAGAGCCCGAAGACCATGGCCGAGCTCATGGCAATCGCCGACGAGTACGCCACTGCCGACGCGGGCATGACCAACCCGATCCGACTCGACGAAGCCGGAAGAATCATCACGACGGAGCCGACTGCACGCCGCAGCCGGACGGAGAACTAGGAAGGAGGAAAATCAACCCGGCGTGACTCCGACGCAACCGACAAGCACAAGTCCGCAGACGACCGCATCGAGTCCAAGGTCGTCGCCACCACCGAGGGAAGGCCGGCAGGAGGCTTCGACAACCACCGCATAAGGACGAGCAGCGACATGCGCCGGACAAGGGCGAGGAACAGCTATGAGTTCCTACTCGATCAACCGTGCCAGAACCATGGCGACCGGCCAGCGAACCACACCGTCAGGCATTGCAACCTTGGCCGCCCAAGGCCGCCACCGTACGAGCGGCGAAATCCGCCTCCGCCTCTGGATGAAGCCGGATGGGATGATCGGAGACGCGACGACAGACGACGTGAAGACAGGAATCGCAATGATCGCCAACACGAAGAACAGAGGAGGGAGCGCCTTCCATCTCCGCCTCGAAGGGGTCCAGACGGCTACCAGAATCCGGATGCCGCCTACATCGTGTTCGTCAGCGAGCGCGACGACAAGCGAAGCCGGCGCGAGCGATTCAAGGAGGTGAATGCGGTGGTTCCACCTGTCCCCCAGTACCTCAACTGGTCGCAAGAACCAATCACGTGGGACCGCAGCGACCACCCGGAGCTGATGCCCAACCCATGCGGCTATGCTCTAGTCCTGGAGACCATGATCATCTCCACCAAGCGCGCCTGCACCTTCTCACGCGTCCTCATCGACGGGGGCAGCAGCATCAACATCCTCTACCGTGACACGCTGGAGAAGCTGGGAGTCTCCGAGTCCAGCTTGACTCCGAGCCGGACGGTCTTCCACGGCATCGTGCCGGGGCGAGCCGGCTCATCCATGGGCCTCATCCGGCTAGACGTCCTATTCGGCACCAAGAGCAATCACCGCCGTGAGACCATCTCCTTCGAGGTGGTCGACCACTCCAGCGCCTACCACGCCATACTCGGGCGGCCGGCGCTCGCCAAGTTCATGGCAGTACCTCACTACGCCTACCTCAAGATGAAGCTACCAGGCCCACGCGGAATCGTCACCATCTCCGGAGATTACAAGCGCTCCATCGCCTGCGCCTCGGACAGCGCGAAGGTGGCCGAGACCATGGTCTGCAACGAGGAGATGCGATAATTCAAGCGCAAGGCCAACGAGGAAAAGCTGGAGATTCCGGAGTCGGCCAAGCCGGCTGGCGAGTCGAACTTCCAGGCTGCGCGAGACACAAAGAAGATCTACTTCGACGACAACGACAAGTCCAAGTTCGTCACCATGGGGTCGAGCTTGGACACCAAATAGGAAAGCACGCTCGTCGAGTTCCTCCGTGGGAACCGGGACATCTTCGCGTGGTCCCCCAAGGACATGCCTGGTGTACCGAGGGAACTCGCCGAGCACTCTCTACACATCCGGCCAGATGCCAAGCCGGTAAAACAGTCCATGCGTCGCTTCACGGAAGGAAGAAGACAGTTGATAGGAGAAGAGATAGCGCGGCTACTTGCAGCCGGATTGATCAAGGAAGTACAACACACGGAGTGGCTAGCCAATCCGATGATGGTGGAAAAGAAGAACAAGCGGTGGCGGATGTGTATCGATTACACCCACCTCAACAAGGCCTGCCCCAAGGACCCCTTCGCATTGCCGCGCATCGACCAAGTGATCGACTCCACGGCCGGCTGCGACCTCCTCTCCCTCCTCGACGCCTACTCCGGCTACCACCAAATTCCGCTGAACTCAGACGACCAGCTCAAGACCACCTTCATCACCCCCTACGGCCCATACTGCTACACCACCATGCCGTTCGGCTTGAAGAACGCGGGAGCAACATACCAGCGCTGCATGCAAAAATGCTTGCACGACCAGATCAGTCGTAACGCGCACGCCTACGTCGATGACGTCGTCATCAAGACCAAGGAGAAGCACACTCTGCTCGCCGACCTCAAGGAAACCTTCGACAACCTGCGCCGCTTCCAGATGAAGCTCAACCCGGAGAAATGTGTGTTCGGCGTTCCAGCCGGACAGCTACTCGGCTACCTTGTGTCGGCACGAGGAATCGAGGCCAACCCGGAGAAAATCGCCGCCATCGACAACATGCGACAACCAAGAAGCGTCAAGGACATCCAAAAGTTCACCGGCTGCCTGGCATCCCTCAGCCGCTTCATCAGCCGGCTCGGAGAGAAGGCTCTCCCGCTCTACCATTTACTGAAGAAAATGGACAAGTTCGTCTAGAGCGACGCGGCAGATGCCGCCTTCAAAGAACTCAAGCGTGCAATGGCCACCACCCCGGTCTTAGCACCTCCGGCTCCAAAGGAGCCCATGCTCATGTACATCGCCGCCTCCAACCGAGTCGTCAGCGTCGTCCTGGTGGTGGAACGAGATGAAGCCGGCAAGCAGCGGCCGGTTCAGCGGCCAGTCTACTACCTCAGCGAGGTGCTCTCGCAGTCAAAGCAAAATTAACCACACTACCAGTAGCTCGTATACGGCATGTACATGGCAACAAAGAAGCTGAAGCACTACCTTCAGGAGCATCCGATTAAGGTGATAAGCGATGCTCCGCTTGCCGAGATCATAAGCAACAAGGACGCAACCGGCAGAGTCGCGAAATGGGCGATCAACCTGACGGCGCACGGAGTCGAATATGACAAGAGAACGGCGATCAAGTCACAGGAGCTGGCGGACTTTCTAGCCGATTGGACGGAGACGGATCACGTACCGCCGCCACCCGACTCCGGCGAGCATTGGCTCATGCACTTCGATGGCTCCAAAAGATACTGGGGACTCGGCGCCGGAGTCATCCTCATCTCACCCAAGGGGGGCCGACTCGAGTACGTGCTACAAATCCACTTCACGGCGTCCAACAATGTAGCGGAATATGAAGCACTCGCGCATGGCCTCAAGCTCGCTAAGGCCATGAACATCAAGCGGATCCTCTGCTACGGCGACTCCGACTTGGTGGTTCAGCAGACCACTGGTCATTGGGACGCCAAGGACCCCAACATGGCCGCCTACCGCTTCTTCGTCCAGCAACTCGCAGGATGCTTCGACGGATGCGAATTCCACCACATCCACCGCTCCAACAACGAGGCGGCTGACACTTTGGCGAACATTGGCTCTCTTCGCGAGGAAATCCCACCCGGCGTCGCCCTTGAGAAGCTGTACAAGCCATCCATCACGCCGTGTCCCGACTCCGACTCCATCCGGATGCCGCCGGGCGCGGAGTCGGCTGGGCCGGCTCCAGGCGAGCCGGAAATCATCGAAGTCCTCGTCATCGAAGAGGCTCCGCCATGGACCCAACCCTTCCTCGCCTACCTCGCCAATGACGAGCTCCAGGCGGACGAGCTCATCGCCAGGCAAATCAAACGCCGAGCAAGTGCTTACACCATCATCAACAACGAGCTATACAAACGAAGTGTCTCTAGAATATTCCAACGCTGTGTAAACCAGGAAGAAGGAATCAATATCCTCAAAGAAATCCATCAAGGCGAATGCGGTCATCACGCGTCCTCGAGAGCAATTGTGGCTAAGGCGTTCAGGCACGGGTTCTACTGGCCGACTACGCTGGCGGACGCGAACCAGTTAGTCCGGCTCTGCAACGGCTGCCAACGATTCGCAACGCAGAAGCACACGCCGGCTTCAGCACTCAAGACAATTCCTATTACCTGGCCGTTTGCCGTCTGGGGCCTCGACATGGTTGGTCCGCTGAGAAGATCCAGTGGAGGCATGACACACCTGCTGGTAGCCGTCGACAAGTTCACGAAATGGATTGAAGCCAAGCCGATCAAGAAGCTGGACGGACCAACAGCAGTCAAGTTCTTCAAAAGCATCATCTACTGCTTCGGCTACCCCAACAACATCATCACGGACAATGGGTCGAACTTCGTCAAGGGAGAATTCGCCAAGTTCTGCGGCAGAACCGGCATCCGGCTCGACGTGGCCTCCGTCGCACACCCGCAGTCAAATGGGCAGGTCGAGCGGGCAAACGGCCTCATCCTATCCGGCATCAAGCCTCGGTTGCTCGAACCACTCGAGCAAGCAGCCGGCGCATGGGAAGAAGAGCTACCTTCCGTCCTCTGGAGCCTAAGGACAACCCCGAATCGCTCAACCGGCTTCACCCCCTTCTTCCTCGTCCACGGGGCTGAAGGCGTCATGCCAACTGACATCGAGCATGATGCGCCCCGAGTCGTGCTGTACACAGAAGCAGAAGCTAAACAAGCCTATGAAGACGGAATGGACCTACTCGAGGAAGCGCGCCAGCTTGCCGAGTCAAGGTCGGCGATGTATCAGCAAAAACTACGCAACTACCACAGCCGGCAGGTCAGGCTTGTCCGCTTTCGCGAAGGCGACCTCGTGCTAGGACTAATCCAAGACACAAAGAACATGCACAAGCTTTTTTCACCCTGGGAAGGACCATTCATCGTAAGCAAAGCGCTCATCAATGACGCATAATACCTGATCGACGCCCGCGAGCACAAGAAGGACACGATGGACAAGGAAGGCGATGAAACGGAAAGGCCATGGAACGCGTCACTCTTGCGTCGATTCTACACTTGAGAAAGAACCATGTATGTATCACCCATGCTATCAATAAAGAAATGAGAATGATGAACACATGATCAGTTTTTTCGCAAATTTTTTCTGCATTTCCTTTCCGGTTTCTCCGGCAGCCGGCAAGCTTGCCTTTAGCGGCCGTGTAGTGTGACTAACCCCTAAACGGCTAACTCTTCGAATCTGGTTAAGGCCGGCAAGAGAACAAGCTGGAGGGGGCCAACAACGTGAAAAACGCATAAAGGAAGGTACTGCCGGCTGAAAAAATGCTGTTCTATAAACTCGGCCAAGCCGGCAGTCGGCAAACACTTCTCCTATTACGGATGATTAACTACACAACGCTAAACGGCTAACTCTTCGGATCCGGTTAAGGCCGGCAAGAGAATAAGCTGGAGGCCGACTGTATGCGAAAGACGTAAGAAACAGAAATCGTTGCCGGCTGAGAAAACTCTGGCCCAACAAACCGGATCCTAACGTTATAGTAGTGTGCATGATCCCGTTGGACGGTGAAGTGCACACGAATGGCGGCGGGAGAGGATACAGGCGAGTGTGAAATTGAGTTAAGCAAAGTAAAAGTATTCTCCATGATCAAAAGAGCAGGCTAACCACTTCATCGTTTCATTTCACGCACGAAAACGCCGCCAACCGGCTTCGAGAGCTCAAGCCGGACACAAACGCGATGTGCAGAAAATTAAAGCTACGCGCAAGTAAACAAATACAGGAACAAAAGCAAGTAGCATTCAACATCAAGAGCACCGCGTTACAAACAGAAGCTGAACAACGAGACAAAAGAAGGAAGTCCACAGGCGGACGACCTCGCTTACACGCCAAGGCGGCTACCAAACAACCTAAAACTAAGCGGGAGGCGGAGTCATATCGTCATCGCTCTCCTCCCACTCCTTGAGGCACAAGGTGCCGTCGAAGACCTTGACGTAGAAGACCCCCGCCTGACGCTTCAGCCGGAAGCGGATGACGAAGGCAGAATCCAGGCGGAAGAACTTGGCGAAAGCCTTCCACCCGGAGAAGAACTCGACGCGACGGTGGACCTCCCCACCTCCGTGGCCGGCGGTGACGTGAGCCAGCACCTCCCAGGGCCCATGACGGGCACCAACCCGATGGAGGAGGAACCTGAAGGGGCCATCTCCCTCAAGCGCATCGGGGACAGCGAAAGGTAGCAGCTGGACACGCTGCACGGGCTCGTACAGCACCAGGATGAACTCAGAGATTGGGAAGTTGTCCCAGACACCGAAGATCGGGGACTCCGAGCGGGCAGGAGAGGGGCTCCGCTTGCTTCCGGTCGCCGCAACGACGGCACCTCCATCACCGCCGCGGCTAACCTTTGGCGGCCGGCCCCGGCCGCGCTTGGCACCTGCATTGGAGGACTCTCCAACGTCGGTCTTCCGGGGGCGCCCCTGCCGCGCTTCGCCGCTACGGGAGGAGTCAACTCGATCTCCTTCTTCGGGGCCATGTCTAAGCAGGGAGAGCTGGAGACGCGAGAGTGAGGAGATGAAGATGAAGGAGAAAAACACGCCGGCGTCGATACTTATAAGGAGACAGAGAAGCAGTGCAACCGTCAGCGGCCCGTCTCCAAGCGACGCGTGTCAGCAGCACAGGAGACGGCGAAGCCGAGGGGGCAAAACGTGAGGCGCAGGAGTCAAGATGACGCAAAGGCGACACGTGGCCTGCAAGTGGACCAAGGAGGCGAAGCGATACCCGGGGGCTGTGCAGCCGGCAAGCCGGCTCCGCAGACCCAGATGCATATCTACAACACCCCGAGTTACGGACTTGGGGGCTGCCACGCCGTCAGTCGGCAGAAAATACCCGAGGGCTGCGCAGCCGGCAAGCCGGTTTCGCAGACCCGGACGCATATCTACAACACCCCGAGTCACGGACTCGGGGGCTGCCACGCCGTCAGCCGGCAGAAAATACCCGGGGGCTACGCAGCCGGCAAGCCGGTTCTGCAGACCCGGACGCATACCTACATCACCCCGAGTCACGGACTCGGGGGCTGCCACGTCGTCAGCCGGCAGGAAATTCCCGGGGGCTGCGCAGCCGGCAAGCCGGTTCCGCAGACCCGGACGCATACCTACAACACCCCGAGTCACGGACTCGGGGGCTGCCACGCCGTCAGCCAGCAGGAAATTCCCGGGGGCTGCGCAGCCGGCAAGCCGGTTCCGCAGACCCAGACGCACACCCCGAGTCACGGACTCGGGGGCTGCCATGCCGTCAGCCGGCAGAAAATTCCCGGGGGCTGCGCAGCCGGCAAGCCGGCTCCGCAGACCCGGACGCACGTTCACAACACCCCGAGTCACGGACTCGGGGGCTGCACGATATCACGACGATGATAGAAAAAACACAAAACAAGCAAGGGACAAAAAATTTCGACCCGGCTCGATGCTCAAGCCGGCCCAAAATTCGGGGGCTAGGCATGGTGATTATCATCACCAAAACAAACACAAGTTCTGGCACAAAGTCTCAGCAATCACAGAGAAAACGACACTCATGATAACAATCAATAGCAGGGAGCAGAATAGCAAGTTTTACAAGGCAATCATCAAGGACGCCCGAAATAGCAAGGCAAATAATGTGTCAGGATAGATAATAGTATAGAGCGACAAGTACGCCCGGCATCCCGGGGGAGCAAACAAATCAGGTAGTAGCGGCATCGGTGGCAGCAGCAGCGTCGCCGGCTCCAGCATCTTCAGTCGGCCGTGCCGTCGCGGACGGCTCGGCGGGCACCAGTTTCGTCAAGTCCACCGCTTCGGCAATCCGCCCTGAGGCCATGAGGATCTCCGGACGCAGACTCGCAAGGGATGTTCCAGTGCGGAAGCCACCCACCAGCATGCTCATCTGCACGCTCGGATACCACGACTTCACCAAGGCCAACGCCATGTCGGTGCCTCCGCGCGCCGCCATCTCCACCTGCTCGTCGATGCCGGCTGGCGCCCCTTCAAGCCAGACGGACAAGTCATGGAGAGCAGTTGGCAAGGGAGCATCCGGTCATAGGTTCTCGAGCACGCCGTCGGCCGCTTCTTTCAGCCGCTTGAACTCCTGGCCGAATCGGAGAAGACGGGAGGCAGCAGTCGGGGCGGACCCAGCAGCGGCACCAGAGGACTCCGGCCGAGAATGAGCCAAGGCAGCGTCTTTTTGGATTTGCGCATCCACCTCGGGATAAAGGCCTGCGTTTCAAACCGGTGAGGCCGAGTAGAAGACCCCAAGCAAGAGGTCAAGGAGAAAGAGACTCCACTTACCGAGGATCAGTTCGTTCATGCGCTCAACCTCCTTGATCAGGACGCCCACCAGCTGCTCATGCTCGAGCTCACGCGCCTTGGCCGCCTAGACGATCCGGTCGTTGGACTCGACGGATTCCTTCAGCTGGCTCCGCAGCTCATCCACGTTCTTGCGGAGCGACTCGGCCTCGCCCTGCCACCGCTGCTCGGCTTCCCGCAACTCCTTCGCTTCCTCGCTCAGCCGGACGATTTCCAGGCGGCGCTCCTCCGACGTTTTCTCCGCCGCCTGGAGATCGGCCTTGACCAACGCCAGGGTGGCATCCTTCTCCTTCAGCTGCCCCTCCAAGCCAGCGCGGGAGGCGGTATCGCCTGCGGAGATCGGGTCATCATCAAACCAAGCCGAGCAAGAAAAAATACAAAACGCCAAGACAGAGGGTGCGGGCGAGAAAGGAAACCAAACCTTTGGCCGCCTCAAGCTCTTGCTTGAGCAATGTCACCTCCTTAGCCGCCTCGGTGAAGCCATACTCTATTGAGGAGCGAAGCAACGCTATGTTGGCCAAATTTTCCTAAGCCTTCTCCTCCATCAGCGCGACGAGGGGGAACTTCCCCGACGCGTCGGGCAGAGCCGGCACCGGTCCGGAATACAGAGGGGAGGACACCAAGATCGACTGGCGAGGACCTGGGAGCGAAGCCGTCGCCCTCGCTATGGCCTTGTCCTTGGCCGTCTCGACCATTGACAAAGAAGGAGTGGGGAAGGCGAGATCTCCGGCCCCGGCGCTGGGCCGGAGAATTGTCTGGAAAGCATCCACCGATGCCTCAGCACCACCACCTGAAACCGGAGGGTCGAAGTCGACCACGAGGGGAGCCACGTCTGCCGGCACCCGGCTGACCGGTCCCATGTCCGCCTTCGCCGTCACCACCTCTGGAGGCGGACCAGCCGCTTGCACCACAGGAGCCTTGGGAGCAGGCCTCGAGGCCGGCTCCACCACCACGCTGGGCGCCGCCACCACGGTCGGGAGTGGCACCCTGCAAATCGAGGAAAACATCACCACCAAGAAGTACAGGCTACAAGATTTCCGCCTCAGGGCGAAGACTTACCCGTCACGCGAGCCCAGTTCCACGGGCTTCTTCCTCTTCGAGCGCTTCGGCGGGGGAGCCGGTGCATCGTCGAGCAGGCGCTTCCCGCCTCCGGAGAGTACCTCCCCGTCCTTCGCAGGAACGGCGGAGTCGTCATCCGGCCGCTCTGAAGGGGCCGACACCACTTCAACCACAACGCCGGCCTCCGCGGTCTTGCCGGCGTCCGCGTTCGCTCCCGCCTTCTCCCCAGCCGCCTTGGCGGCAGCCAGCTGCCTCGCGGCCGCCCTGGCGTCCATCCCCCTCCCGGATCGAATCCGCCTGCGCTAGCTCCGCGTAAATAGCCTTTTCCATACCTTCAATGCCCAAGTCATTAACAGGATCAGCAGCAAGAATAGGATTAACCACCTGGACGCTGGTTCCGCCAGCGAGAGGTTCCGCCCTCTCCACCTCCTCCGCCTTCGTCTTCTCCTCGTCCTCCTTCAAGGTCATTAACTGCTCCACAGTCAGACCAGCGTTAGACGCTTCCAAGGCCAAATCCGACTGTGTCATCTGAGCATAAAACTCCCTCTCCAAATCACCCGGATTCAAATCATAAATAAAATCACCACTGGGAGCATGACCAATCACCTCATCATTGGCCCCACCGGTTGGGACATCCGCCTTCTCCGCCATCCTGGCGTCGACTTCGGCCCTGATATCAGCCACAATCGCATCCGCCTGGGCCTCCACCGTGAGTTTCCCGGCGGGCATCAAGCCGGACGTAGTAGGCCGGGATGACGTAGAAGCCAACTTTTTGGCGGGCAGCACGCCCCGCTTCTCGAATGTGCCCCTCCGCTTGTGGGGCACGGTGCCTGCATCGACATCGGCGGCCGACTTCGACCGCCTCTCCTTCAAGGTCCGCCGGGGGAGGACCGCTTTCTTCTTCCGCACCGCCGCCTCCAACTCCTTGGTCCTACGGGAGGACGGCGCCGGCTTGGAGGCTGGCACGGAAGAGGAACCCTCTGAGTCCGGCTCGGAACCACTGGAGAGATCTACTACCACGCGCACGACACCGTCAGTTTGCCCGGCGGCGCTTACCGCGGGACGACGAAACCGGAGGTGGAGCATCGCGCTCGAGGTCCTCGTCCCTGTAGGCTGCCGAATCGGAGTCGGAGCCGGCAGAGGGGATAGGGCTCGTCGCGACACGGGCAGCATCGTCATCGTCTCCGCCACCTCCACCAATATCTGCACCCCCACCGGACGATTCGGTGGTGTCACCACGCCTGTCCGGGACGACACGGGCGCCGCCGCCCAATTCATCCTCAGCGGTGGCATCTGTTTCTCCTCCCGCTTGCTCGTCGGAGGAATCCGCCTCCAGCATGGCCGTCAGCGCCTTAGAAAAGGGGCCACAGACGTCAGGCTCGAAGACGACTTCAAAGTCTTCAACCCTCTGGAGCTCGCAAAGCTATACAACAGGCCGACTGGGTCAAGCGGCAGTCGGACGAAGGAATTGAAAACGGATTAGGAAGCAATGGCTAACCTCAGGAGCACGTTCCAAGCGGGTGAATGGATCGAACCCAAAATCCCAGTCCACCTCGATCCTATCGGTGATGAGGCGGAAAACCCACGCGCACAGGTTCTCCGGCTTCGGCACCTCCAAGCTGACCCGGGTGGGATCCCGGAGACCAGAGTAGAAGCACATCTTGTGCGAACGCGCCTGCAGCGGGTAAATCCGCCTTGACAGCCACGCCAGGGTTAGGTCCCTGGACGTTAAGCCGGCCTCCACCAACACCTTCAGCCGGCCAAACAAAATGCCCTCAAGATCCCCATCCACCGGCGGCTTCCGACACCAGGACTTGTGCACCGGCAGTGAATTGGAGAAGGCCGGAAGGCCGATTTGGTCGACATCAGTGAGATTCCGGACGTAGAGGTAGGTGCTCTGCCACTTCTTGATGGAGTCGGGCAGGTGAATCTTGGGCAGCGGCGTGTTCTTCGCGCTAATGGAGACACTGCCGCAATCGCGCTGTTGCCCGACGGTCGTTTGAGCCCGCAGGAAGAAGAACATGCCAAATATCTTCATGCTGGGCCAGATGCCCAAATACGCTTCGCACAGCGTGATGAAGCATGACAACTGCGTGAGGCAGTTTGCCCCCAAATGGTGGGGCTGCAGCCCATAGAAGCGCAGAAATTCAGAGAAAAAGGAGCTCGCCGGAAGCCCCAACCCCCGCTCCAAGTGCGCGGAGAACACGACGAACTCGCCCTTCTTGGGCTTCGGCGAAATCTCTCCTTCAGGGGGAGCGCGGGCTTCCACGTCGCCCGTCATCCCCAAGAACCGGTTCCGGCGAAGCTTCCAGAGGAACGCATCATCCACGGTGGAACCCATCCACGCACCCGAACTCGCCATGGAGGACCTATTTCCCGTCGCGAAAGAAGCAAATTAGAGGACGACACGAACGAGAGAGAGAATGGGCGAGAGCCAGGGAACGCAAGAACTGGCGTGGAAGACGAAGCAGGAGTGGGGAACGGTAACCCCGGCCGTTCCTCCTCTTTCCCCTTTAAAAGCGAGGCAAGCGGAACCGTTCCGCCCATCGCGCCACGTGGCGTGCAAGCATGCCGCGCTTTCCGCAGACGATCCCATGAGCAGGCAGTTGCCACAGAGAATCCAGCCCGGCGAAGCCGAGGCGACGTGCACCAGGCCTCGGGCAGAACACCTACGGCTCCCCAAAGCGGCGGGACGTGGCTGACGTAAGCCACGACCCAAGCCTTCAAGCCGGCCGTTCCGGGCCGCCAAGATCTACTGATCCTGCTCCACGCAGCCGAGCAAGTCAACAACAACTTCGACAATATACAGCCAAGGCCAGGAATGCCTGCGGAGCTTCCCCACGGGCAAGCTTCATCTTCATCCGGCTCCAATTTCAGCCGGCCCCATCTCCAACCTCGACATTCAGGATACAACGGCCAAGATCAAGGGGAAGATCGAGAAGTCTTCCTAGCAAGCTAGCAAGACTCCACGATCTCGGGGGCTAGTGTCGGGGATATGAACCCCGGATATCCCAAAGAGATCCATTTCTTCAAAACTCCACGGGCCGGTTGACCAAGTGCCTGCTGCGCGGTGCCGCCTGAAATCTGCCAGCTGAATCAAGCCGCCTTCGTCTACCCGGACACAGGCGTCCGGCTGGGCTGGAGCCAGACGCACCAACCGACAACTCCGTATAGGTGGGCCAGGCCCGTATAACCGCTCCTGGTGAACAGTACTCTCTGTCGGGCATCTCCTGTACAGAATCATGGCAACAAGCTCCAGCCGGCTCAGAAAGTAGATGATGTCATAGGGATAGACTTGTAACTTCCTTGTAACCTAAAACCCTAGCCCGCTGCCTATATAAGGCGGGCTAGAGCCTCCTGCGTGAGGCATGCAAGATAGACACTGAACAGAGAAGAAAAGTAGATCATCATCTTCGACCTCCAGCCGGCTCGGACTTCTAGCCGGCTGCCACCCGAAACAGCTCCAGGAGCACCATTTGTAGCCCGATTCTGTGATCAAGCAATAAGAACAAGAAGAGCAGGATGTACGGGTGTTACCTCCATAAGAGGGCCCTGAACCTGGGTAACTCGTGTGTGTTTGCGTGGTAGTTACCCAATCCCGCGCGAGCATCCATCGTCGCCTGCCCCATACTTCTTTCCATCCCTGATGGATATGCCGTGCAACCCACCACGACAGACGCGCCGCAGAGGAGGAGGAGAGCAGCAGCAAGGGAGGACACTGCGAGCCCCGCTCCAAGGCTATCCACGACAGGGGAGCCACAGTCGCGAGGGGCGCTCCTCGCGAGGAGGTAGGAGCGCCTCAAGAGGAGGCCAGAGCGAGCAGCCCCCAGCCGCCCAAGGCGAAGAAACGGGTGTGGAGGATGGCCGACGAGTAAGTACTGGTCCTTCTTCTTTCCTTTAGCATTCTACTTTCGAAAACCCTCCTTGAAGGATCTTCTGCCTGTCTTTCTTCTCAGGAACCCTGCGGCGCCGAAGAGGCGGCGGCTCCGCAAGCTTGGGGAGATCGTTGGCGCCACCGCGGCGACGCCTGCGACTGGCGAGCCGCAACAGGTGGCTATTCCTCCCGCGGGTGAGCACCGCGCGGAGGAGGTGGTTGAAGAGGTGGCGTCGTCGCCAGCTCGGGCTGCCACTCCTCCCGCGGTTGAGCACCGCGCGGAGGAGGTGATTGAAGAGGTGGCGCCGTCGCCAGCTCGGGCCGCCACTCCTCCCGCGGTTGAGCATCACGCGGAGGAGGAGGAGAAGGTTGATGAAGAGATCATCGTGGAGCCACCTCCGGAGGAGGAGGCTCCCATAAGAGGGGCTGACGAGCCCAAGGCCGCGGCAGGCGCGGCCACCACGGAAGGGGCGGGAAGCGCCCCTTAGGAGTAGGAGGTGGAGGTGCCTCTGGAGCCCATGGACGCCGGAGCCGGGGGCGAGAGGATGCCCAGGCCCCAGAGGGCTCCCGACACGGGCGGCGAAGGAGGTGCCCACACGAGCCCCCAGGCCGCACCTGATGCGGCCGTGAGCCCGTTACGGGGTGCCTCGGGCGCCCCGCTAAGAATTGAGACCTCTGCACCCAGCAGCGGTGCGGGGACCTTGGCGCTGCGGGAGCCGCAGCGTCGTCCTCAGCCAGGCGCGGCGGACGCTCGACGAGCTGGAGGCACAGCTCGCCGAAGAGGAACTCGCTAGGGTGGAAGAGCGGGCGAGGCTCGACGAGGGCTGGGCCCTCCTCCGTGAGAGCGTGGAGAGTTGTCGTCGGCAGGACGCGGCGGCCCTGGTGGCACGCCAAGAGGCCATGCGCTTCACCGAAGAGACCCGCGACAGCGTGAAGCAGGAGGTGGCGGAGACCATGGAGCAGCTGGACGCCGCACGGGAGGCACTCGAGGCGGAAACTGCCTCCAAGCGACAGGAGGTTGCGGCCTTGGAGCAAAACTTCATTACGCACTCCAAAACCGTGGAGAGCAGCTTGAAGGAGCTCCGCGAGAGGCTGGATGCTCGCGAGGTGCAGCTGACCCAGCGCGAGGCAGAGCTCACGCGACGCGAGGGAGAGCTCTCCCCCCGCAAGGTGGAATTGCGCCGGCGCGAGGAGCAGGTCCAGCAACTCGAGAAGGACCAGGCCATCCGCGATGAGCAGCTGCGGGCCCGCGAGGGGCAGGTGGCCAAGGACGAGGCCACTTACGCAGATCGCCTCAAGGCGGCCAATGCCGACTTCACGGCAAAGCAGAAGAAAATCCAGAAAGAGGCCGACGACAAGGTCAAGCTCGTCCGCCAAGGTGTCTCCAAGGACTATGACGAGAAGGCCACGAAGCAGGAGGAGCGCTTCAAGGCGAAGCGCGACGAGCTCCAAATCCGCATCAAGGAGCTCGAGAAGGAGGAGAAGCGGATGGCCTCCCGCCTTCAGAGCGCCAGGGACGCCCAGGCCCGTGCGGAAAAGGAGGTTGCCACCCTGAAGGAGGACCTGAGCGAGCTCCAGCAACAGGTGGGGCCGGTCGTGAACCTCGTGGAGTAGGCACGGGACAACGCGCAGATTGGCCGAACCATGTCGCGCCAACGCCAGCACATGCTCCAAGACCTGGTGCTTCGTGCGCGCGTCGTTGGGGACCGTCTGGGGACCGAGGTCCCCTCCCTTGCCGTAGGGGGGAGCAACGACGAGGCCGCATACACCTTCTTCTTCGAGCAGTTCCTCGCAAAGCTTGAAGAGACTGGGAAGGACTTCAATGAGCGCATCATGGAGGACAGCCGCGATCTCCTCGTCCACGCCACCTGCCGCATATTCGCCAACCTCGCGAGGCTCCAGCCCTCGCTCGACCTCGAGGCCGTGATGGCGCCGGTCGACCTCAACAGACGCATCGTGCTAAGCGACAGGACGCGGAAGGCCGCCGAGGAGTATGCCAAGCTATTCGACCAAGTCGAGGTTGAGGAAGGCGAAGACGATGGCGAAGAGGATGCCCCGGAGGAGGAGGTGGATGCCGCCACGGACGGCGCGGGCACCTCGGGAAGCCCGACGGCATGAGCTTTTCCTGTGGCTGGATGTGCATGAGGCACACATTACTTTAGCATTTACTTGTAAAACTTTTGTAAAGACTTGTTTAAGCGTCGTTTGAACATGCTTGGTCAATTTCCCTCTGGAGGCTTTTATCCTTCCTTTCATGTCTTTTTCGCTCTACGTCTTAGGACCCTCTCTTAGCGCTACACCGCCGCCGCTTCGGTATGTGAGAGTCAGGGCTCCACAAGGCCGGGGGTGCATGAAGCCTCGAGAGGTAAGAGCTCCCGAGGCGCGATGCTCGGGGCTCCCCTTTAACGCGCAATCAGCTCATGAGGCATAGGAGAGAGAAAAGAGGCTCGAGGGACAAAAACCAGCGAAAGGAAATTTTAACCAAGTATTTGGACTTAGCTTCGCGAGGCATTTTTGCCTTGGAGAGGGTGTTGGTTCCCTGATGAGGCGTTTTCCTCTCGAGGTGCCTGAGGTTTGTTTTGAACCTGCTTTCCTGCGCTTGGACAAATAGGCATACCCACAAGCAATACATAGCTAGATAACTCATGCGTGCTCGTAGGTTCCTTCATGTGTGTCTCGCGAGGAGAACAGGCACCAAGGTCCTTGGTGAGTTGACGTGCACGGGAGCCGGTCCATGAGTTCAGAGCTCCTTGGGAGTTGACATGCATGAGAGCTGACCCGTGAGTTCAGAGCTCGGACTCCTTGGGTTTGAGGCGCTGCTAGGATGCTCCCGAGGCACAGGCACCATGTCCAGCCCCCGCTCGCGAGATACACAGGAGGGATCATACGAGCAAGGATGAAAAGCAATAACATAAATGCTTACCAAAGCAACAACATATGCTGGCGGGAAGCGCAAAGGTTTAAAGTGACCTGAAACAGAGGTTCATTACACTGGCGTGGCCAGAAATACAAAATCCGCCATGTCTGGGCATGGGGTTCCACATGGAGTGGCTGAGACTCTCGTGGCCCGAGGCGACGCATGTAGAGAGAGCTCAGAGAGGGGGCCCCTATGCGGGGGTGGCTTCAAGAGCCTGCGGTCCACCATGGCTGGGCATGGGGATCCACCTCGCCAAGGCATGGTGCTTGAAGAAGTCACCTTGCCGAGGCGTGGTGGATTGGGAGTCTTCTCGAACGGCCCGCGGCAACGTATAGTAGAGAGGGGAGCCCGAAGTTTTTCCTCGTGGAGGATGATGGCGCGAGGCTCTCCCTTGATGCAAAAAATTGCTCGTCGAGGACGATCAGGGGTAGAACTTGCGCAGGTGCTGGATGTTCTAGGGCTTGGCGACAGGGATGCCGTCCTCCGTCTCGAGCCGCGTGAAGCTAGGCCTGGCGATGTGCACGACTCTGTAGGGTCCTTCCCACATTGGCGAGAGCTTGTGGAGGCCTGCCCTGGAGAGGATTCTCCTTAGGACAAGGTCTCCTGCTTCGAGAGTGCGTGGGCGGATGTGGCGGCTGTGGTAGCGACGGAGGTCTTGCTGGTACCTTGCCGCTCTCAGGGCCGCATTGCGGCGGAGCCCCTCGAGCAGCAGCAGGTCGTTGTTGCGGAGTTCGTCCTACTCAGCCTCCTTGAAGGCCAAGACCCGTGGAGAGCCGTGGGTGATCTCGCTGGGGAGAATGGCTTCAGCGCCATAGACGAGGGAGAACGGCGTCTCGCCAGTTGGCTTTGTTGGCGTGGTGCGGATGGACCAGAGCACCGAGGAGAGCTCATCGATCCAGTGCTTGCCACTGGCCTTCAGGCGGTTGAAGCTTCTCGTCTTGAGGCCCTTGAGCACCTCGGCGTTGGCTCGCTCAGCCTGCCCGTTGCTTCATGGGTGAGCCACCGAGGCGTAGCAGATTTGGGCGCCGAGGCTGCCGTAGTAGGACTTGAAGGCGCTGCTGATGAATTGTGAGCCGTTGTCAGTGATGATGCGGTTGGGCATGCCAAAGCGGCTTTTTGAGAGTCAGGGGCAAGCCCGTCCTAGCACTTTAAAAAGCAGGCTCCTGATGAACTTCACAGCTGATTTCGCCGGGATGGTGCGCACGGGTTCCACCTCAGGCCACATGGTGAATTTGTCGATAGCGACGTAGAGGTAGCGGTAGCCCCCGAGCGCTCGCGGGAAGGGTCCCAGGAGGTCCAGCCCCCAGACCGCGAACGGCCAGGAGAGCGGGATGGTTTGGAGTCCTTGCGCGGGCTGGTGGATCTGCTTGGCGTGGAATTGGCAGGCGTCGCAGGATTGAACAATTGCGGCTGCATCTTGAAGCACTAAAGGCCAGTAGAAGCCACTGCGGAAGACCTTGCCTGCAAGGGTGCGTGAGGATGAATGGTGGCCGCACTCTCCGCTGTGGATGTCGTTGATGAGTTGGCAGCCTTCCTCGGTGGGGACGCACCGCAACGCCACCCCATTGGGGCGCTTATGGTACAGGTCTCCGTCGTGGAGGCAGTAGGACTTGGCCTGGCGAGCAACCCTTTCGGCTTCGGCGTCTTCTTCGGGGAGAACTCGGTTTTGCAGGTAGCTCTTGATCTCGTCAATCCAACCAGTGTCTTGGCGTACCAGGGTCATCAGCAAGCGGTCGCCTGAGGGCAGCCCACAGTTCGGCGCTCCACTTGATGGGGCTGGTGGCAGCTCCTCGTTTATGCTCGTGTTGACCGCTGGTTGCTTGACCGAGGACTTGGCGAGTCTCTCCTCGAACACTCCAGGCTTCTGGGCTTCCCTTCTTGCTGCTCGCCTGGCGAGTTCGTCTGCTTCTTGGTTTTCTCCTCGTGGGATATGCTTGAGCTCCATGCCCCTGAAGTGCTTCTCGAGTTTGCGTTCCTCTTCAAGGTAGCCCACCATGTAGGTGTCCTTAGGCGTGTAGCTTTTGTTGGAGAAGTTGATGAGGAGCTGAGAGTCGCCCTTGATGAGGATGCGCTTGATGCCGAGGGCAATGGCAGCTCTGAGCCCGGCGAGGAGGCCTTCGTATTCAGCAATGTTGTTGGAGACCTTGTCGTTGTCCTTGAAGCATAGCTGGACGGCGTAGTAGAGCTTGTTGCCTGTTGGTGAGGTGAGGACAGCACCAGCCCCTGCACTCTAGGCCGCGAAGGCGCCGTCGAAGTGCATGGTCCAGTGGCTGGGCTCGCCCCTCCTGAGGCTGTGGCTTCCTCCTCTTGAGGCTCTTCTTCACGCGTGTCCGTCCATTCGGCCATGAAATCAGCCAGCGCCCTGCCCTTGATGACCCTTGTGGTGTCAAACTCCAGCTCGAAAGGTTGCAGCTCGATGCCCCAGCTTGCGACGCGATCTGTTGCGTTTGGGTTGCACAGGACATGCTCCAGGGGGTATGAGGTGACCACCTTGATGGGATGGCCCTGGAAGTAGTGGCGTAGCTTCCTGGAGGCGCTGAGGAGAGAGAAGGGGAGCTTTTGCTGCATGGGGTAGCGCTCGCGAGCGTCCCGCAGCACTGTGCTGACGAACTACACGGGATGCTCGACGAGGGTAGTTGTTGGGGTGGCAGTGGTTGGCTCCTCTCGAGGCGTGATGGAGTCCTTGTCGAGGTTTTCTTGAGGCCCCACTTGTGGAGGCTCGGCATGAGGCTGGAGGCTTGACGAGGCTGCTTCCTTGTCGAGGAGTTCTGGGCTTGGCGAGGCAGGGTTCTACTTGGCGAGGACTGGCTCTTCCCTTTCCGCCACCAAGACCGCGCTTGCCGTCTGAGGAGTGGCTGAAAGATACAGCTTCAGAGGCTCGCGAGGGCATGGGGCAACCATGATGGGTGGGCTCGCCAGGTATTTCTTCAGGTCCTCGAAGGCCTTTGCTGCTTTAGGGGTCCACTTGAAAGGACCGGACCTCTTCATGATCTTGAAAAATGGCAGCGCCCTCTTGCCGAACTTGGAGATGAAACGGCCAAGGCTGGCCATACATCCCGCCAAGCGCTGCATGTCCTTGAGGCGATGAGGAGGCTGCATCTCTTCTATGGCTCTGATCTTGTCTGGGTTTGCTTCGATGCCGCGATGAGACACCATGAACCCGAGGAGCTTGCCTGAAGGGACCCCGAAGATGCACTTGGCGGGGTTCAGCTTGATGTTTACCTTGCGCAGGTTGGCAAAGGTCTCCTCGAGGTCCTTGATGAGCGTGTCCTCCTCGCGGGTCTTGACCACGATGTCGTCGACGTAGGCCTCTGCATTCCTCCCCAGTTGAGCCCCCAAGGCGATCCTCATGAGGCACTGGAAAGTGGCACCGGCGTTTTTTAGGCCGAAGGGCATGCAGACGTAGCAAAACACACCACAAGGGGTGAGAAATGCTGTCTTCTCCTCGTCCTCCTTCGCCATCTTGATCTGGTGATAGCCTGATAAGGCATCCAGAAAATAGAGGAGTGCGCAGCCGGCGGTGGAGTCCACGATCTGGTCGATCCTCGGGAGGGGATAGGGGTCCTTGGGCAGGCTTTGTTGAGGTCGATGAAGTCGATGCAGAGGCGGCTTCCTCCTGTGTGCTTGGGGACGACCAGACCATTAGCGAGCCAAGTGGGGTGGACAATTTCCTTGATGATGCTGGCTTTCTTCAACTTTTCTACTTCTTGGACGATGAAATTTTGGTTCTCTGGCACCTGGCGCCGTGCCTTTTGCTTCACGGGACGTGCGTTTGGACACACGTCTAAGTGGTGCTCGATCACCTCACTCGGTACTCCGGACATATCTGACGGTGTCCACGCGAACATGTTAGAGTTTGCCCTGAGGAAGGCGACGAGCGCGCTTTCCTATTTGGGAGGCAAGTTGGCACCGATGGTGACGCTAGCCCCCGAGCCGTTTGCCTGAAGAGGCACTTGCTTCGTCGTGGCCTTCTCCTGAGAGAACAGCTGCTTCTTCTTCGCGGGGGGCCTCGAGAGGGGTTCCTCATCCTCGTCAGCGGGTGACGCCACCACGGCAGCCTTGTAGGACACTTGCACAGCGTACAGGGCGTCTGAGACCATGCCGCGGATGACGATGGTGCCACCCGAGCCAGGGAGCTTGACGAGGTTGTAGGCGTGGTGGGTCACTGCCATGAACTTGGCGAGGGCGGGGTAGCCGAGGATGGCGTTGTAGGGCAGGCCAATGTGTGCGACGTCGAAGTCGATCAGCTCGGTGCGGTAGTTGGCCTGTGCGCCGAAAGTGACCGCGAGCCTCACTTGCCCCAAAGGCGTGGTGAGACCCTCTGTCACCCCCGAGAAGGGCCTGGTGGGCATGAGCCGCTCGTAGGGCACCTGCAGCTTCTCGAAAGTCTCGACAGAGATGACGTTGAGGCCTGCACCCCCATCGATGAGCGTCTTAGAGACTGCAATGTTGCTGATGGTGGGGGTGCAGACCAGCGGGATGGTGCCAACAGTTGAAGTGGACTTGGGGTGGTCGCTGGAGTCGAAAGTGATGGGGTACTGGGACCACTTGAGGGGCCTGGAGGCCTCAACCCCGGGAAGTGCTGCCGCGACCTCGCGAGCGAATTGCTTGAAGTGGCGGTTGGAGCTAGGGGCCTGAGCCCCGCCAAGGATGCAAGCGGCCCCGCGAGGCACCTGGTAGCCCTCAGGAGTCTCGGCGGGGAGGTTGTCGTTCACGGGCTGGGCGGCGTTGGCTTGAGGGTTCTACTGGTAGTTGTCGTCGTAGTTGTTGTTCCAGCGTCGCCCCCCGCGGCCGCTGCAGCCGCCGCGACCTCGCTGCCGCTCGTTAGCCTCGCGAGCCTCGCGAGCCTCGCGAAGCCTCTTGAGGTCGTAGCAGTCCTCGGTGGCATGGGAATGCCTTTTGTGCTAGATGTAGAAGGGGCGGTCATCTTTCTTCTCGGGGTCCGCGGCTGGAACAGCAGCGCGAGGCTGCTTGGCGTCAGGCTCAGCTACGAGGACCGCAGTGGTCTTGCACTTCTCGGTGGATTTTTTCTTCTTCTTGGACCCCTCGGCGGGGTCCCCTGGCTCGTTCTTGACGAACAGGCGGCCCTCCTCAGCCTTGGCGCACTTGTCCGCCAAGTTGAAGAGCTTGACGATGGTGGTGATGTTGTCATGGATGCCGAGCTTCTCGAGCATCCGCACATCCGTGACTCCAGCCTGGAAGGCCGAAATGACCTGCGCGTCGGTGGCGTTGGGGATCTTGTTGTGCACCTGGCTGAAGCGCTGGATGTACTTGCGGAGGGTCTCGCCAGGCTTCTGGCGCACGCCGCGGAGGTTGTTGTACATGAGGCCGCGCTCTTATGTGCCCTTGAAGTTGGCGACGAAGCACCGGCAGAGGTCCTCCCAGGTGTTGATGGACTCGAGGGGAGGTTGGTGAGCCACGAGGACGCGGAGTCCTTGAGGGCCATGGGGAACCAGTTCGCCATGACTTTGTCGTCGCCCCCTGTGGCCTGGATGGCCAAAGTGTAGAGCTGCAGGAACTCCAGAGGGTTGTTCTTGCCGTCGTAGCGCGGAGGAAGATCCGGCCTGAACTTGACCGGCCAGACGACGCGACGGAGGCTGCGAGTGAACGCGGCCATCGTGCCGTAGGTGACCGGGCCGTTGGCGAGGGTGGCGCGGAGGTGGCGCCCCGCGGTGGCGACGTCGTGGACGGCGCGGTGGTGGCGATCCTGGTGGCGCTCGATGCTCACACGTGCGTCCTCCGGGGGTTGCTGCATGATTTGGCAGTCATGCGGCGACGATGTCGGCACAGTGGAAACCAGGGTACCACGGGCCGGCCTGCCAGGGCCCACAAGATTCTCTGGATGATTTTCGCTAAGGACCAGGCTCTCCAAGCCTGGCGAGCCTCGCGAGGGTTTTTTCCTCGCGAGGGATCTGTTCTCCTCGCCGAGGGTTTTCTCCCTTGGCGAGGGACCGCTACTCGACAAGGCGTCTCCGACGCCACCCGCAGTTCTGCTAAGGACCAAGCCGGAGGGCTCGGCGAGGCTTTTCGCCTCACGAAGCTCCTTCCTCACGAAGCCATCTCTGCCTCCGCGGCAGAGCGCACATGGGCTCTGCGCCATGTGCAGAGTGACGCGCATGCCTACGCGCGATGACGACGACGCCGCAGTTGCCATTTCCATGTATAAAGCAGTCAACAAAGCGGAGCCAAGCAAAGCGGACAACGAGTATTGCCTCTTTGGTGATAAGGGAACCGTCTGCAGCTACGCTCCAAGGGCGACGTCACCGTGGGTCACGTCCCACCTCAGCAAGCGCCAGCCCACCGTCCGGCTGGTCGGTGGCCTTTTTTAGCTTTGGTGACACCGCTCCCCTGCCGTGGACCGCGTCCACGAGTTTTACCTTTATGGTGGACTCCACCTTTATCGTGCACCCTGCTCCTTCCTTCGTCGCCATGTGGTAACCCTTCCCGCCCAAATGTTTGGGCAGAAGAGGTCCAGGACGCCTATAAAAGGAGGGGGAGCACGCCCAAGCAAAGGGTTCGATCTTCGGTTGGTGCACCTCTAGTAGACCCTAACCCTAGATCTGAAGACTAGCAAGTAGCCATTGTTAGCCACCTCGAGCTCTCCAAGCTCTCCTGTACTGTAAACCTCTCCAAGCAGTGCAATACACCATAGCAGGACGTAGGGGTTTTACCTCCCAAAGAGGGCCCTGAACCTGGGTAAGATCTTGTGTCCATCTCTGCAGTGTTGTCCGCAGCGAGTCCGACGAGCACCGTCGCCGGAGCACGTTGAGGATTGTTTGACTCCGTGTTTAGCCCCTTACACGATACCTTGGAGACACCCCCCAGTTCCTGGGAACCATCTCCGACATTTGGCGCGCCAGGTAGGGGGCTGAGGCGCGTCTTCATCCTCGACACAGCCATGGCCAGCTCTCGTGCCGAACGTCTCGCTCGCCGGACGGCTAGCGCCGCCACCGCTCCCGCAGGCCGCCCGCGCGGCCGCCCGCGTGGGAACTCTGCTCCGGAGCGCCGCGTCGACCCCGAGCCCCGCGTCGAGCACCCGGAGGACGATGACCACGACCACGCTGAGGACGACCTCGGCGAAGAGGAGGCTTCCTCCTTGCACCCGTCTTGGGACCGTGCTGCCTCCTCGCTGGGTCGCCCTGCGCCCAGCCCGGCAACTGCGCTCCTCATGGCGCAGGAGCTGCTGCAGTACCGTCCTACGCCGGAGGCCCAGGAGGCCTGGCTCAACCGCCTCTCGGTGCTCGTCGGCGCTGCTCGCGTCGCCGCTCCCGCCCAGTCCCGTTCGCTGGTTCCTTCGGGCCGCGTGGGGGACGCGGCGCCAGGCGCCCCTCCCGCGCCCCCTCTCCATCCTGCACCTGCTCCAGCTCCACCGGTTGCACCACAACCTGCTCCAGCGGGGGCTCCTCCTCGTGACAACCGCGCTACATCGCACGCATCATCACCGCACGACTGCCAAATTGTGCAGCGAGCCCCCGAGGACGCCCGCGTGAGCATCGAGCGCCAGCAGGACAAACACAACCGCGCCGTCCAGGACGTCGCCACCGCCGGGCGCCATCTCCGCGCCACCCTCGCCAGCGGTCCGGTCACCTACGGCACGACGGTTGCATTCACTCGCACTCTCCGTCGCGTCGTCTGGCCCGTCAAGTTCAGGCCGGACTTGCCCCCGCACTACGACGGCAAGAACAACCCCCTGGAGTTCCTACAGCTCTACACTCTGGCCATCCAGGCCACCGGGGGTGACGACAAGGTCATGGCGAACTGGTTCCCCATGGCCCTCAAGGACTCCGCGTCCTCATGGCTCACCAACGTCCCCGCCGAGTCCATCAACACTTGGGAGGAGCTCTGCCGGTGCTTCGTCGCCAACTTCAAGGGCACGTACGAGCGTGGCCTCACGTACAACGACCTCCGCGCCGTGCGTCAGAAGCCTGGCGAGACCCTCCACAAGTACATCCAACGCTTCAGCCAGGTGCGCAACAAGATCCCCAACGCCACCGACGCGCAGGTCATTTCGGCCTTCCAGGCTGGGGTCACAGACGTGCGGATGCTCAAGAAGCTCGGCATCCACGACAACATCACCACCATCGTCAAGCTCTTCGACTTGGCGGACAAGTGCGCCAAGGCTAAAGAGGGCCGCTTGTTCGTCAAGTACGAGCCAGGGGATCCCGTCGAGGAATCCAAGAAGAAGAAGAAGTCCACAGAGAAGCGCAAGACCATTGCGGTCCTCGCGGCTGAGCCCGACGCCAAGCAGCCTCGCCAAGCTGCCACTCCAGCCGCGGGGTCCGAGAAGAAGGACGACCGCCCTTTCTGCGTCTACCACAACAGGCACTCTCATGCCACCGAGGACTGCTACGACCTCAAGAGGCTCATTGAGGCTCGCGACCCTCGCGAGGCCCGCGAATGGGAGCAAGGCCGTGGTGGCCGCGGTGGTGGCCGTGGCGGCCGCGGGGGGCGACGCTGGAACAACAACTACAACAACAACTACCAGCAGAACCCCCAGGCCAACGCTGCCGAGCCCGCGAATGACAACCTGCCTGCCGAGGCTGATGAGGGCTACCAAGTGCCTCGCGGCGTCGCCTGCATCCTCGGCGGGGCTCGGGCCCCTCGCTCCAACCGCCACTTCAAGCAATTCGCTCGTGAGCTCGCAGCAGCCCTCCCCGGGGTCGAGGCCTCTAGGCCCCTCAAGTGGTCTGAGCACCCCATCACCTTTGACTCCACCGACCACCCCAAGTCCACCTCAACTGTTGGCACCATCCCGTTGGTCTGCACTCCCACCATCAACAACATCGCCGTCTCTAAGACGCTCATTGATGGGGGTGCTGGCCTCAGCGTCATCTCTATCGAGACATTCGAGAAGCTGCAGGTGCCCTACGAGCGGCTCATGCCCACCAGGCCCTTCTCGGGGGTGACGGAGGGCCTCACGACGCCTCTGGGGCAAGTGAGGCTTGCGGTCACTTTCGGCACCCAGACCAACTACCGTACTGAGCTGATCGACTTCGATGTTGCGCACATCGGCCTGCCCTACAACGCCATCCTCGGCTACCCCGCCCTCGCCAAGTTCATGGCGGTCACCCACCACGCCTACAACCTCATCAAGCTCCCTGGCTCCAGTGGCACCATCGTCATCTGCGGCGTGGTCTCTGACGCCGTGTACGCCGCGCAAGTGGCTTACAAGGCTGCCGCGGTGGCGTCCCCCGCCGACGAGGACGAAGAACCCCTCCCGAGGCCCCCCGCGAAGAAGAAGCAGCTGTTCTCTCAGGAGAAGGCCGCGACAAAGCAAGTGTCTCTGGAGGCAAGCGGCTCGGGGGCTAGCGTCACCATCGGCGCCAACCTGCCTCCCAAATAGGAAAGTGCGCTCGTCGCCTTCCTCAGGGCAAACTCTGACATGTTCGCTTGGACACCGTCAGATATGTCCGAAGTACCGAGGGAGGTGATCGAGCACCACTTAGCCGTGTGTCCAAACGCACGCCCCGTGAAGCAAAAGGCGCGGCGTCAGGCGCCAGAGAAGCAAGACTTCATCGTCAAGGAAGTAGAGAAGCTGAAGAAGGCCAGCATCATCAAGGAAGTGGTCCACCCCACTTGGCTCGCCAACGGTGTGGTCGTCCCCAAGCACACCGGAGGCAGCCGCCTCTGCATCGACTTCACCGACCTCAACAAGGCCTGCCCCAAGGACCCCTATCCCCTCCCGAGGATCGACCAGATCGTGGACTCCACCGCCGGCTGCGCACTCCTCTGTTTTCTGGATGCCTTCTCTGGTTATCACCAGATCAAGATGGCGAAGGAAGACGAGGAGAAGACAGCATTTCTCACCCCTTACGGTGTGTTTTCCTACGTCTGCATGCCCTTCGGCTTGAAGAACGCCGGCGCCACGTTCCAGCGCCTCATGAGGATCGCCTTGGGGGCTCAAATGGGGAGAAATGCAGAGGCCTATGTCGAGTGACATCGTCGTCAAGACCCACGAGAAGGACACGCTTATCCAGGACCTCGAGGAGACCTTTGCCAACCTGCGCAAGGTGAACATCAAGCTCTCGCCGATGTGGGAAGGCCCCTACAGAGTCGTGCACATCACCAGGCCTGGCTCTGCACGGCTCGAGCCGGAGGACGGCGTTCCTGTCGCCAACCCCTAGAACATCCAGCACCTACGCAAGTTCTACCCCTGATCGCCACCGGCGAGAAACTTTTTGCATCAAGGGAGAACCACGCGCCATCATCCTCCACGAGGAAAAACTTCGGGCTCCCCTCTCTACTATACGTTTCCGCGGGCCGTAGAAGACTCCCAAGCCACCAAGCCTCGACACGGTAACCTCTTCAGGCACCATGCCTTGGCGAGGTGGATCCCCATGCCGGTCATGGTGGAACGCAGGCTAAAAGCCACCCCCGCCTAGGGGCCCCCTGAGCTCTCTCTACATGCGTCTGCCTCGGGCACGCCCCTCGAGAGTCTCAGCCACAGCATGTGGACCCCATGCCCAGAGCATGGCGGATATTTTTTGTGCTTCTGGCCACGCCAGTGTAATGAACCTATGTTTCAGGTCAATTTGAACCTTTGCGCATCGCGCCAGCGTATTTTGTTGCTTCGGTAAGCTCTAGCGTTATTTGCTTTCCTCTCTCGCTCGTATGATCCCTCATGTGTATCTCGCGAGCGGGGGCTAGCAGGGTGCCATGCCACGGGAGCATCCCGGCAGCACCTAAAACCCAAGGGATCCGAGCTCTGAACTCGCGGGTCAGCTCTCATGCATGTCAACTCCCAAGGAGCTCTGAACTCATGGGTTAGCTCCCGCGCACGTCAACTCACCAAGGATCACCAAAACCTTGGTGCCTGTTCTCCTCGCAAGACACACATGAAGGAACCTACGAGCACCATAAGTTATCTAGCTATGTACTGCTTGTGGGTATGCCTATCTCTCCAAGTGCAGGAAAGCAGGCTCTCCAAGCCTCAGGAAACATCAGGAAAAAAAACATCTCGCCAGGGAACCAGCACCCTCTCCAAGACGAAAACGCCTCGTCAAGCTAAGTCAAAACACTTGCTCTAATTTCCTCTCGCCGGTTTTTGCCCCTCGAGTCTCTTTTCTCTCTTCTATGCCTCATGGGCTGCTTGCACGTCGAAGGGGGGCCCCAAGCATCGCGCTTCGAGGAGCCCTTACTTCTTGAGGCCTCACGCACCCCCCGGCCTTGTGGAGCCCTAACTCTCACATACCGAAGCGGCGGTGGTGTAGCACTAAGAGAGGGTCCTAAGACGTAGAGCGAAAAAGACATGAAGGGAAAAGACAAAAGCCACCCGAGGGACATTCACAAGCACGTTCAAAAGCTTAAAGCAAGTCTTTACAAAGTTGTTAGAACCAAAATGCTAAGATAATGTGCCCCATGCACGTCCAGCTCCAGGAGAAGCTTAAGCCGTCGCGCCTCCTGAGGTACCCGCTCCGTCCACGGCAGCTCCCGCCTCCAGGGCACCTTCCTCGCCGTCGCCTTCGTCTTCATCGACCAAGACTTGGTCGTATTTCTTGGCGAGCACCTCAGCGGCTTCCCGCGCCTTGTCGCGGATATCGACCGGCGCCATCACGGCCCCGAGGTCGAACGAGGGCCAGAGCCTTAGGAGGTTGCTGAAGACGCGGCTGGTGCCGAGGACGAGGAGATCGCGGCTCTCCTCCACGACGCGCTCATCGAAGCGCTTTGCGACCTTCTCGAGCTCCTCGAGGAATTGCTCGAAGAAGTGCGTGTGTGTGGCCTCGTCGTCGATTCCTCCGGAGGGAAAGTGGGGGACCTCAATCCTCATGTCGTCCCCGACGGCGTTCGCGCGGCGGACCAGCTCGTGGAGCATGAGCTGGCGCTGGCGCATCATGGCCCGGCCGTGCTGCGCGGATTCTCGCGCTTGCTCCGCGCGGTCCGCGGCCGGCCCCACCTGCTGCTGGAGGTCGCCCAGGTCCGCCTTCAGGGCGGCGATCTCCCTCTCCGCACGAGTCAACGCCTCCTTGGTGCGCTGTTGGCGAGAGGTCAACTCTTGCTCCGACTTCTCGAGCCCTTCGATCTGGTGCAGGAACTCGTTGCGTTTGATGGTGAAGCGCTCTTCCTGCTTCTTGGCCTTGGCGTCGTAGTCATTGGCGAGGCTCTCGCGGATGCGCTCGACCTTGGCGTCAGCCTCATCCTGGATCCGCTTCTGCTTCACCACGAAGTCGGCGTTGGCCTTGTCGTGACGCTCTTTGTGGGTGGCCTCGCTCCTGGCCACCGAGTTCTCCCGCTCCTGAAGCTGCCCCTCGCGGGTGGCCTGGGCCTCCTCGAGCAGTTGGACCTGCTCCTCGTGCCGGTGCAGCTCCTTCTCGCGGAGGGAGAGCTCTTCCTCGCGGCGCGTCAGCTCGGCCTCGCGAGGCGCCAGCTGCCCCTCGCGGGCATCCAGCTACTCATGCAGCTCCTTCAGGCTGGCCCTAGCGGCCTCGGACTCAGCGGCAAGCTTCTGTTCGTCGGCCGCCAGCTCCTGGTGCTTGGCGGTGGTCTCTGCCTCAAGCGCTTCCCGGGCGGCGTCCAGCTGATCCGTGACCTCCGCCGCCTCCCGCTGGACACTGTCGCGGGTCTCTTTGGCGAAGCGGATCGCCTCCTCGCGCGCCGCCATGGCCGCCGCGTCCTGCCGGCGGCACATCTCCACCCTTTCGTGGAGGAGGGCCCAGGCGTCAGCGAGCCTCGCCCGCTCCTTCTCCCTGGTGAGATCTTCCTCGGCGAACTGCGCCGCCAGCTCGTCGAGCGTCTTCCGCGCTTGGCGGAGGACAACGTCGCGGCGAGCCGCGCGAGGGCGCGGCTCACTCAGCGCCAGGACCCCTGCATCATTGAGAGGCGCAGAGGCCTCGACGCTCGTCGAGGCGCCCAAGGCACCTTGCCCCGAGTTTGTAGCGGCCCCCGTCGCGGCTTGGGGGCTCGTGGGGGCGCCTTCCTTGTTGCCCAAGGCAGGAGCCCTCTGAGGGCTGGGCGCCCCCGGCTCCGCCGTTCGGGGGCTCCAGAGGCGCCTCCGCCTCCGGCTCTTCAGGGGCGCTCCCCGCCCCTTCCATGGTGGCCGCGTCTGCCGCGGCCTCGGGCGCGTCCGCCCTCCTTGTGGGAGCCTCCTCCGCCTCTGGAGGCGGCTCCATGATGATCTCTTCGTCCACGGCTTCCCCTTCCTCGCGGTGCTCGGCCGCAGGAGGAGTAGCAGCCCGAGTTGGCGGGGGCGTCGCCAACTCAATCACCTCCTCCTCATGGTGCTCAACCACGGGGGGAGAAGCTGCCCTAGCTGGAGGCGTCATCGCCTCCTCGACCACCACCACCTCCGCACGGTGCTCACCCGCGGGAGGGACTGTCTCTTGCTGCGACTCGACAGTCGCTTGCTGCGGCTCGTCAGCCGCCTGCCTCGGCTCGTCAGCCGATTGTCGCGGTTCATCAGCCGCTTGCCGCGGCTCGTCGGCCACGGGTGTAACAGCCCTAACTTGGTTATGAAAAAATATGAAGAATTTTTCCACTTTTTGCATTCTTGATTGCATCATGGCATATCTTTATTTTGCTTATGTGAATAAAACCACAAATGGGAAAAGCAATGATATGAGGGAAGCCAAAACTTCCCAAAACCCTTACTTCTTTGAAATGCAAGCTTGGTACAACCCTTAACATGACAGGTGACCTTGTGGTCCAACAAGTTCTCCAAGTTCACTCTTTTGCGAAGGAACCAAATGGTTGGTCCCCAATGTGTTTCCTTTTCCCTTATGCCTTACAATGTGGTTCAAAGCTTTTGCTTGTGCACTAAGCCACCTTGCTCCAAAGTCTAGGCTAAATGTGTGGTGAGCTTGTTTATCTTGTGGAGATGTTCCCAGAATTTTTGTATATTTTCTGGAATTGTTTTGCTATCCAATTAGAAAGGGCATTTCTGTTTTTACTCTGACCACCGGAACTACCGGTCCTCCGGCTGGAAGTACCGGGTCCCCGTCTCTCCTGAGGTGACAGTGCACGCCACTGTCGCCATGGCCGCCCTCACCTGCTCCCCTCGCGCTGCAGTGCCCCCCCTAGGGTTAAATGACCCCGCGGCCTCACCTGCCCCCTCTCTCTCCCCTCTACCCGTTCCCCACGAGTGCCCCCGAAAACCCTAACCCTAGCGAGCTCCCACTGACCGCCTGCCGCCGCCGTGGCCGCCGTGCACGCCGCCGTCGACCCCGGCCACCCCAGCACGAGTGAAGGCCACCGGTAGCTCCGCAACGACGCCCTCTTCCTCTCCGCCGGAGGAATCGGCCGGAGCCGCCCCAAATCGCCGTCGCCGCTCGTTTCCTCTCCGCCACCACCGCCGGCCGCCGAGCGCCATTGCCGCTAGTGCCGGCCTCCCCCGCGCTCCACGGCCTCTCCAACGAGTTCCTGGTGAGCTCGCCGTCCTCCTGCGCCTCCTCGCCCTCCTCCTCTCGCACCCTAGCCGCTAGGCCGCTGTGGCCGCCGTGTCTCGCCGCCGGCCGTAGTCGCGCCGTCGCTCCGGCGACCAATAGATGGCGGCGCCGCCACCCCCTTAGCTCGCCACCGTCCCGCGCGTCCAATGCACCTAGTGGCTCCCCCTAGAAACCACACCGTGGCCGCATGCGTGCACGACGTGCGCGTGGTCACCGTGCGCCCCGCCGCGGCCGTGCTCAAATCCGTGACCGGAAGTAGCCGCGGTAGTACTGCTTAGTGTTTTCGGTACTGGATCTTTCCCCTGTTAAGCGGAAGTAGGCCCGGAAGTGGAGCCGGCAGTTTTCAACTTCGGTACTGGACATTTCGGTTGTTAAGCGGAAGTGGCACCGGCAGTACCGGTAAACCGGAACTACCGGACACTTCACCGGAAGTACCGAAAATTCTCTATTTTCGGTACTGGATGTTTCGAACCACGCCCGGAACTAGAACCGGAAGTACCGGTAAACCGGAACTACCGGCCCCTTTACCGGAAGTTCCGGAAAACTGTGTTAAAATGTGAATGTTTAATAACTTTTAAAATGCTAAGTCAAATCTTGGGAATGATATATCATTTTGATCAGCAATTCAAAGTCTATCCAACTATGCTATTGTCACATCATGATCACAACTATTTAATTGATGTTCTTCATAGTTTGATAAAAGGGCTTAAACCCAAATAACTACTTAATTCACTATTTATTCATCGGTGCTCCGAAAATTATGAATAAGGTACCAAAATGTTCGGAATGACCAACCCTACCCATTCTTGTCATGTTCCTGCAGTTTAAACCACCTCTCTAATAATTCGATAATTTATAAGATTGTGGTCACTAAGATAAATATGGGGTTGATCCCAAATAATTTCACAAATTATTTGGCTTCCCATTTAATTGTGCCTTTAATTTATATAACAATATCCTTGCATCAATTTGACATGCCATCATGTGATTGAGCATTGCACCTTGTGTTCTTGTGATTTATGGGTGCTTTGTATTTCTTTTGGGTATCGATAGATTCCGGAGTCGAGGGTCTCTCTACCCACCCCGACGATCAGTACTTCACGACCGAGCAGCAAGGCAAGAGATAACCTAACCTTCTTGGCATGTAGCATCATATGCTTTATCAAGTTATTTTATCCACCATATTATTTGCATGCGATTCAAATGTCTCTTTTGATCAGGTATAGTATATCCTATGAGTGCATGTTCCTCCCGAGCCAATCACATGTATCCCTACCTATGAAACCTAGGGTTGAGGTGTTGGCCGAGATAAAAGTAGAATTGTAGTATTCATATGCTTAGCTATGCTTAGGTATACTTTATGTCCGTTGTTAATTCCATAATTGTTGATGATGATGGAATGATTCGGGCATGGTGGATAAATGTGATGCTTAATTAAAATGCTAAGACGGTTTGGGTGAGTTGCCATAGGGGATAGTGTTTTGCCTCACTCTAGCCCCTAGGTGCGAGTTCTTTACCTCTTGAACCAAGACTAGCGTGCTGCCATTGGTGGGTGTATGGGCGCCTTACTGACCGAATAATTTGTGAGGGGCTTATCAAGGGTCCTCTAGTTTGCTATTTCCATTTGCGCGTGTGTGGTGTGCGTGGAAAAGGAATGAGGATGTTGGTGTTTAGGACGTGACGGTGGGGCAGGGCGCTGGGAGCGCTGAACCTGTCCTTCCGCCACTGATGGTCCTTGAGTAAGCCTCATGCATTGTAAAGGTCTAACCGCGCCCGCTCGCCGGCCTTCCCCGGAAGAGGGCCAACTAGGTGAGCCGGACGATACCAATGGGTAAATTAGTACACCCCTGCAGGGTAAATCTTTTCGAAAAGCCGTGTCCACGGTTATGGACGACTTGGGATCGGATATAAGATCATAGACAACGTTAACCTAATTGATATGGCAGCTAGAGGTTGCATAACAAACTTGTGTTAAAGGTTCATTTCCTCGAGGGTGATTCGGGGGGTGCCTTGGTGGAAATGAGTGTGGGTTGGTGATCAGAAGGGTTCGATGAGAACCAATGATGACAAATGTTACTCTCTTACCCCTTTTGAAAAGTATTCTGAGTAGACGAATGCCATGTGTCAATTATATTTCTGTTTATGAAACTTAGCTTTATGCAAAAGAACTACATATAAAGCTTTAGAGCCTCCGTCAGTCATTGGGCCTACATCGCCCTACTAAACTTGCGAGTACGTCGTACTCAGTCTCTCTTTGCTGCCTCTATGTATTTGTATTTCAGAGGAGGACGACACCGAGCAACTAGGTGGGTTCTTCGATTGACGTCGACTACTAGTCTGGGGTTCCCAGGTGGCAGCTTGGGACCGTGGACAAGCTGGCTGGGATGATGTTTATTGTAGGCCTCTTAGGCCCTATTTTTGCTTCTTGTTGTTAGACAACACTACCCGCTTCCGCTTGATGACTTGATGGATCTGTGATCCTTTTGTTGTGTAATATTTGTATTCTTCTCTTTATATGAGTTGCTAAATGTTTTGTGTCGTAGAGTCATGCTTTGTGCCAGTTCTGTTCCACAAGTCTCGATCTTTGCTTTATACATTGATGGTTGTGCCAACTACATAGCCTCTCTGTATAATTCCGGGGTCGGGGCGTTACAAGTTGGTATCAGAGCAGGACTGCCTGTAGGAAACCCTTTCTTCTGGTCGATGTCGAGTCTAGTGAAAACTATTTATAAACTAAAAATGAGTTGTGAAAACCTTCTTAGGATTCTTTTTGCTTCTCATCCAACTCGCTCTACTCTGATTCTTACCTCTATTTGTTTTATGCTTGGTGTCGATGTTTAGGTTCTCGGGGTTTGGGTTCTTACCGTCCAGTTATGCCTCGAGTCTGTTATATCCGTTTGTTATCGCCTCGATGACGTGATGTCACCGTGGTTGCCTAAATCTGTCTTTGGTGTTTATTGCTTCTTAAATACCTATATCTAGGAGCAACCAATGATCTATCTTATCTGTCAGAATTGGTTACTAACTTGTCGTTGTTCCAATTCTTCAGAATGGCTCCTACCCGTCGTGGGGAACATAGCAACCCTGATCCACCGCCGCCACCCTCAATGGCGGAGGTTATGATGGCTATCGAGCAGAACCGCCTACGCAATGAGCTGTTGCTCGAGCAGCTGGTCCAGCAAGGGGCCAGGAGGAACACGGACTGCGCCACCCTCAACCAGTTCTTGCGGTCCCAACCTCCCACTTTCTCCGAAGCTAAGGAGCCGCTTGATGCGGATGATTGGCTTCGGGCTATCGAGCGCAAGTTTGCCGCTCTCCATGTTCCTGCGGCGGAACATGTCAACTTTGCCACCTACCTTCTAGAAGGAGCCGCCGGTTCCTGGTGGGAGAGCCACATGGCCATGGTTGCCGCTGGCCATGTTGTCACTTGGGAGGAATTCCGCGCCGCTTTCCATGCGGCGTACATCCCCAAGCCCATCCTCGAGCTCAAGAGGCGGGAGTTCCTGGATCTAACCCAGGGACGCATGGACGTCCAGTCCTATGGACGGGAGTTCAACCACCTCTCCCGTTACGCCCCTCGGGACGTGACGAATGATGAGGACAAGCAATACCTCTTCCGCAAGGGGCTCGCACCTCGTCTCCGATACGAGCTCCTACCCTTCAAGTTCACCTCCTATCAAGAGCTCTACAACCAGGCTCTCACCATGGAGCAAGGAAGGAAGGAGCTAGAGGCTTCTAAGAGGCCAGCTTCCACCGACCACCAGAGCTCCTCCTCCTCAGAGGGCAAGAAGCGCAAGGTCTTCGTGCCTTTCAGCGCCGTGCCAAAGGCGCCCTTCGCGCCGAAGCCCACCGGGTACCTACCACCTCCGCCTCGCCCAGCTACTTCGACCTTGGGTGCAGCTGGAGGCGGTTTTCGACCTCGACTACCTGCACCACCGGGGCTCACTTGCTTCGCTTGTGGCCAGCCGGGGCACTACTCCAGGGAGTGTCCCCGGAAGGCACCGGCTACCTCGGCACCTGCACCCGCACCCTCTACCCTGGCTGCCAAGGCTACCACCATCAGCCGTGGCCGCCTGAACCACGTCTTGGCTGAAGGTGTTGAGGAGGACCCCGGAGTTCTCATGGGTACGCTTCGAATCAATACCTATCCAGCTTCAGTGTTATTTGATTCTGGAGCTTCGCATTCGTTCATATCCATATCATATGCACACAACCATCAAATACCGTTTGTAATGATGGATCCCCTGTTAGTGGTCAAGATCCCGGGCTCTAGTTGGCGTACCAATTGGATATCTCCTGAGGTGCATATTTCCGTAGGATCCACCCCTTTTCCATTCCAGTTGATAGCCCGGAGGTCAGAGGGTATCGATGTTATTCTGGGCATGGACTGGTTAGTCAAGTATCAGGCCAACCTGGACTGTTCTGCCAAGACTGTCTCAGTGATCCATCCACAATATGGGGAAGTGCGTTATTGGTCCCCTTCATCCGCAGCTCCATCTGCTGTTACCCCTTTTTCCCCGGAGATCAGTCTGTACTTCATGGAAGGTGTCACCCCGCCTGAAATACATGAAGTGGGGGTGGTGTGTGATTTCCCCGATGTTTTTCCCGAGGAATTGCCCGGCATGCCACCTGATCGCAGCGTGGAGTTTGTGATTGAGTTGGTTCCGGGAACCGCCCCAGTTTCCAAGACGCCCTACCGTATGCCAACGGAAGAGCTAGCTGAATTGAAGAAGCAACTTGATGAGCTGCTGGAAAAAGAATTTATCCGGCCGAGTAGCTCGCCTTGGGGCTGCCCGGTTATCTTTGTCAAGAAGAGGGATACAAATGTTCCTCGTCTGGTCGTTGACTACCGCCCTCTTAATGCGGTGACCATCAAGAACAAGTATCCAATTCCTCGAATAACCGACTTGTTCGATCAACTGGCTGGTGCCACGGTGTTCTCCAAGATGGATTTGAGGTCAGGCTACCATCAAATAAAGATCCGAAAGGAGGATATTCCGAAGATGGCCTTTACTACCCGCTATGGGTTATATGAGTACACCGTCATGTCTTTCGGCCTCACTAATGCTCCGGCTACATTCATGAGGCTGATGAACTCCATCTTCCACGAGTACCTCGACAAGTTCGTCATCATTTACATCGATGACATCCTTGTGTACTCCAAGACCGAAGACGAACATGCTGAGCATCTCCGACTTGTTTTGACCAAGCTTCGAGACCACCGTCTATATGCCAAGTTCTCTAAGTGCGAGTTTTGGCTAAAGGAGCTCATTTTCCTCGGTCATGTGGTATCAGCTGCCGGAGTAGCGGTGATACCAGACAAGATCCAGGCAATCCTGGATTGGCCAACTCCCAAGTCCGTCAAAGATATCCGAAGCTTCCTTGGGTTGGCGGGTTATTACCGTCGATTCATTGAGGGTTTCTCCAAGATAGCCAAGGCGCTGACTGAACTCCTCAAGAAAGGCAAGCAATTTGTGTGGTCTGACAAGGCTGAAGAGAGTTTCCAAACCCTCAAGGTCAAGCTCACCACCACCCCAGTACTTGTCCTTCCCGATACCGCCAAGGACTTTGTCGTCTATTGTGACGCCTCACTCCAGGGCTTGGGCTGTGTCTTGATGCAAGAAGGCCATGTGGTCGCATATGCTTCCCGTCAACTCAAGCCACATGAGCAAAACTATCCAACTCATGATTTGGAGCTTGCCGCCGTGGTACATGCTCTGAAGCAATGGAGGCCCTACCTCTTGGGCAACCGTTGCGAGATCTACTCCGACCACCAAAGTCTGAAATATCTATTCACTCAGCCGGATCTGAACTTGAGGCAGAGGAGATGGCTGGAATTGATAAAAGACTATGATGTGACTCTAAATTATCAGCCCGGCAAGGCAAATGTCGTGGCGGATGCTCTGAGCCGCAAAGCCTATTGCAATACCGTGATGGTTAAAAGGGCGCAACCGGCTCTCCACGAGGAATTTGCTAAATTGAATCTGGAAATTATTCCTTCGGGTTTTCTAGCTAACCTCGAAATCAAGCCTACTCTTGCGGATGATATCAAGGCCGCCCAGCAAAATGATCCTGAAATCCTCGAGATCAAAGAGAAGATCGCTAATGGAAAGGCAAATTGTTTCTCGGTTGATGACAATGGTGTTGTCTATTTCGGTGACCGTCTAGTGGTGCCCAAGAGTGGAAATACGAGGGAGTTGATACTCTCTGAAGCTCATGAGTCACCCATCTCTATCCACCCCGGTAGCACAAAAATGTACCAAGATCTTCGACCTCAATTCTGGTGGTCTTGCATGAAGCGCGAGATCGTCGAGTATGTTGCTGAATGCGACGTCTGTCGCCGTGTGAAGGCTGAACATCAAAGGCCAGCTGGTACCCTTCGCCCCATAGCCATTCCCGAGTGGAAATGGGATGAAGATGGTATGGATTTCATCACCGGTTTTCCCAAGTCACAAAAGGGCAACAATGCCATTTGGGTCATCATCGACCGGTTGTCAAAGGTTGCCCATTTCCTTCCGGTTCGGGATGATATCAATGCAGCTAAATTGGCGGAGCTATATATGGCCCGGATTGTTCCTTTGCATGGGGTTCCTTTGCGGATCATCTCCGACCGTGGGAGCTTATTTGTGTCCAAGTTTTGGCAAAGTTTCCAAACGGCCCTCGGGACCCGTCTCAACTTCAGCACCGCCTATCATCCCCAAATAGATGGTCAAACTGAAAGAGTAAATCAAGTTCTTGAGGATATGCTACGTGCTTGTGTCATCTCCTTCGGTAAGAATTGGGAAAAGTATCTCCCTCTCGCCGAGTTCTCCTACAACAATAGCTATCAAGCCAGTCTGCAAATGGCTCCCTTTGAGGTCCTTTATGGGAGAAAATGCCGGACTCCTCTCAATTGGTCAGAAACCGGGGAGAGGTCACTCTTCGGTCCTGATGTGATAAATGAAGCCGAAGAGAAGGTCCGTGTCATTCGAGAAAATCTCAAGGCTGCTCAATCTCGTCAGAAAAGCTATTATGATAAGCATCATCAAGAGGTCCACTATGAAATTGGTGACAAGGCCTATCTTCGAGTCTCTCCTCTCCGAGGCGTCCGTCGTTTCGGAATCAAGGGCAAATTAGAACCCCGCTATGTTGGCCCTTTCACCATCCTAGCCAAGCGAGGAGATCTCTCCTATCAACTTGAGTTGCCCTCCAACTTCCCGGATGTCCATGATGTGTTCCATGTTTCCCAACTCCGCCGGTGCTTCAAGGATCCCACCCGTGGGGTTGATCATGAGGTTTTGGACATTCAAGAGGATTTGACCTATCGCGAGCATCCTATCCGCATCTTAGATGAAGCGGAAAGGAAAACCCGCAACAAGTCCATCAAGTTTCTCAAGGTTCAATGGTCTAACCATTCCGAGGAAGAAGCCACATGGGAGCGTGAAACTAGTCTTCGTCAGGAATACCCCGCCTTCTTCACTCAAGCCTAGAATCTCGGGGCAAGATTCTTGTAAGGGGGTAGATTTGTAACAGCCCTAACTTGGTTATGAAAAATACGAAGAATTTTTCCACTTTTTGCATTCTTGATTGCATCATGGCATATCTTTATTTTGCTTATGTGAATAAAACCACAAATGGGAAAAGCAATGATATGAGGGAAGCCAAAACTTCCCAAAAACCCTTACTTCTTTGAAATGCAAGCTTGGTACAACCCTTAACATGACAGGTGACCTTGTGGTCCAACAAGTTCTCCAAGTTCACTCTTTTGCGAAGGAACCAAATGGTTGGTCCCCAATGTGTTTCCTTATCCCTTATGCCTTACAATGTGGTTCAAAGCTTTTGCTTGTGCACTATGCCACCTTGCTCCAAAGTCTAGGCTAAGTGTGTGGTGAGCTTGTTTCTCTTGTGGAGTTGTTCCCAGAATTTTTGTATATTTTCTAGAATTGTTTTGCTATCTAATTAGAAAGGGCATTTCTGTTTTTACTCTGACCACCGGAACTACCGGTCCTCCGGCCGGAAGTACCGGGTCCCCGTCTCTCCTGAGGCGACAGTGCGCGCCACTGTCGCCATGGCCGCCCTCACCTGCTCCCCTCGCGCTGCAGTGCCCCCCCCTAGGGTTAAATGACCCCGCGGCCTCACCTGCCCCCTCTCTCTCCCCTCTACCCGTTCCCCACAAGTGCCCCCGAAAACCCTAACCCTAGCGAGCTCCCATTGACCGCCCGCTGCCGCCGTGGCCGCCGTGCATGCCGCCGTCGACCCCGGCCACCCCAGCATGAGTGAAGGCCACCGGTAGCTCCGCAACGACGCCCTCTTCCTCTCCGCCGGAGGAATCGGCCGGAGCCGCCCCAAATCGCCGTCGTCGCTCGTTTCCTCTCCGCCACCGCCGCCGCCGGCCGCCGAGCGCCATTGCCGCTAGTGCCGGCCTCCCCCACGCTCCACGGCCTCTCCAACGAGTTCCTGGTGAGCTCGCCATCCTCCTGCGCCTCCTCGCCCTCCTCCTCTCGCACCCTAGCCGCTAGGCCGCTGTGGCCGCCGTGTCTCGCTGCCGGCCATAGTCGCGCCGTCGCTCCGGCGACCAATAGATGGCGGCGCCGCCACCCCCTTAGCTCGCCACCGTCCCGCGCGTCCAATGCGCCTAGTGGCTCCCCCTAGAAACCACACCGTGGCCGCATGCGTGCACGACGTGCGCGTGGTCACTGTGCGCCCCGCCGCGGCCGTGCTCAAATCCTTGACCGGAAGTAGCCGCGGTAGTACCGCTTAGCGTTTTCGGTACTGGATCTTTCCCCTATTAAGCGGAAGTAGGCCCGGAAGTGGAGCCGGCAGTTTTCAACTTCGGTACTGGACATTTCGGTTGTTAAGCGGAAGTGGCACTGGCAGTACCGGTAAACCGGAACTACCGGACACTTCACCGGAAGTACCGGAAATTCTCTATTTTTGGTACTGGATGTTTCGAACCACGCCCGGAACTGGAACCGGAAGTACCGGTAAACCGGAACTACCGGCCCCTTTACCGGAAGTTCCGGAAAACTGTGTTAAAATGTGAATGTTTAATAACTTTTAAAATGCTAAGTCAAATCTTGGGAATGATATATCATTTTGATCAGCAATTCAAAGTCTATCCAACTATGCTATTGTCACATCATGATCACAACTATTTAATTGATGTTCTTCATAGTTTGATAAAAGGGCTTAAACCCAAATAACTACTTAATTCACTATTTATTCATCGGTGCTCCGAAAATTATGAATAAGGTACCAAAATGTTCGGAATGACCAACCCTACCCATTCTTGTCATGTTCCTGCATTTTAAACCACCTCTCTAATAATTCGATAATTTATAAGATTGTGGTCACTAAGATAAATATGGGGTTGATCCCAAATAATTTCACAAATTATTTGGCTTCCCATTTAATTGTGCCTTTAATTTATATAACAATATCCTTGCATCAATTTGACATGCCATCATGTGATTGAGCATTGCACCTTGTGTTCTTGTGATTTATGGGTGCTTTGTATTTCTTTTGGGTATCGATAGATTCCGGAGTCGAGGGTCTCTCTACCCACCCCGACGATCAGTACTTCACGACCGAGCAGCAAGGCAAGAGATAACCTAACCTTCTTGGCATCTAGCATCCTATGCTTTATCAACTTATTTTATCCACCATATTATTTGCATGCGATTCAAATGTCTCTTTTGATCAGGTATAGTATATCCTATGAGTGCATGTTCCTCCCGAGCCAATCACATGTATCCCTACCTATGAAACCTAGGGTTGAGGTGTTGGCCGAGATAAAAGTAGAATTGTAGTATTCATATGCTTAGCTATGCTTAGGTATACTTTATGTCCGTTGTTAATTCCATAATTGTTGATGATGATGGAATGATTCGGGCATGGTGGATAAATGTGATGCTTAATTAAAATGCTAAGACGGTTTGGGTGAGTTGCCATCGGGGATGGTGTTTTGCCTCACTCTAGCCCCTAGGTGCGAGTTCTTTACCTCTTGAACCAAGACTAGCGTGCTGCCATTGGTGGGTGTATGGGCGCCTTACTGACCGAATAATTTGTGAGGGGCTTATCAAGGGTCCTCTAGTTTGCTATTTCCATTTGCGCGTGTGTGGTGTGCGTGGAAAAGGAATGAGGATGTTGGTGTTTAGGACGTGACGGTGGGGCAGGGCGCTGGGAGCGCTGAACCTGTCCTTCCGCCACTGATGGTCCTTGAGTAAGCCTCATGCATTGTAAAGGTCTAACCGCGCCCGCTCGCCGGCCTTCCCCGGAAGAGGGCCAACTAGGTGAGCCGGACGATACCAATGGGTAAATTAGTACACCCCTGCAGGGTAAATCTTTTCGAAAAGCCGTGTCCACGGTTATGGACGACTTGGGATCGGATATAAGATCATAGACAACGTTAACCTAATTGATATGGCAGCTAGAGGTTGCATAACAAACTTGTGTTAAAGGTTCATTTCCTCGAGGGTGATTCGGGGGGGTGCCTTGGTGGAAATGAGTGTGGGTTGGTGATCAGAAGGGTTCGATGAGAACCAATGATGACAAATGTTACTCTCTTACCCCTTTTGAAAAGTATTCTGAGTAGACGAATGCCATGTGTCAATTATATTTCTGTTTATGAAACTTAGCTTTATGCAAAAGAACTACATATAAAGCTTTAGAGCCTCCGTCAGTCATTGGGCCTACATCGCCCTACTAAACTTGCGAGTACGTCGTACTCAGTCTCTCTTTGCTGCCTCTATGTATTTGTATTTCAGAGGAGGACGACACCGAGCAACTAGGTGGGTTCTTCGATGACGTCGACTACTAGTCTGGGGTTCCCAGGTGGCAGCTTGGGACCGTGGACAAGCTGGCTGGGATGATGTTTATTGTAGGCCTCTTAGGCCCTATTTTTGCTTCTTGTTGTTAGACAACACTACCCGCTTCCGCTTGATGACTTGATGGATCTGTGATCCTTTTGTTGTGTAATATTTGTATTCTTCTCTTTATATGAGTTGCTAAATGTTTTGTGTCGTAGAGTCATGCTTTGTGCCAGTTCTGTTCCACAAGTCTCGATCTTTGCTTTATACATTGATGGTTGTGCCAACTACATAGCCTCTCTGTATAATTCCGGGGTCGGGGCGTTACAACGGGCGTCTCTTCGGCGGCGCTGGCGGTCTCCCCCTGCTTGCGGAGACACCGCCTCTTCGGCGCCGCGGGTACGCTGAAGAAACACAGACAAGCAAAGACCCTTAAGGAGGGGATTCTCAGAAGCAAATGCTGAAAGAAAGGAAGAATCAAACTTACTCGTCGGCCGCTCGCCACACCCTCTTTTTCCCCTTGGGCGGCTGGAGGGTGCTCGCTCCGGCCTCTTTGGGAGGCACCGCTGCCTCCTCGGGAGGAGCATCCCTCGAGGCGGCCCCGGCGTCCTTGTCGTGGAGGGCCTTGGTGCGGGGCTCGCGGCGCCCTCTCCTGCTGCTGCCCTCCTCCTCTGTGGGGCGCTGGGAGCGAACCACGCAGAATGCATCCTCATCGTCACTGGAGGAGATCACCTCGACGTCCTCGCCAGCCGGAACACTCCTTGAGGCGCCCGTGTCGCCTCCTGAGGGGTTAGCGCCCCTCAAGGCCTCGTCCTCGCCAGAGGCATCGGCATCTCCCGGGGCCGCGTCCTCACCAGAGTCCTCTCCTTCGTCCGTCTCCGGCGACTCATCCATGAACTCCGGCTCCGCCGCCCATGGGTTGGTGCGGGGCCCGCGGTGCCCTGCGGGCACAATGCCCCACTCGTCGAACACCGGCAGGCGCCTGCGGTGATTCTCCACGCTCTCCACGGTAAAGTTGAAGAGCGTCTTGGCCTCCGGGGTTTTTGTTCCTGGGACGTCCGTGGTGGCAAAGAGGACCCCCATGATGGGGAGCAGCACCTCCCGTGCGAAGTTGTCTACGCACAGGCGCATCCGGTCCTCCTTGCCGGTGTATCACCACACCGGCTCCGAATGCTGCTGGAGGGGCGCGATGCGGCGCCTCGTGAAATCCTTGGCCACCATTTGGCCGGTGACCCCGCCAGCGCGAAGCCTCCGTATGCACTCGTACACCTTGTTGAGCTCTGGGCCTTCAAAGTCTGCGCTCGCCCAGCGCGCCCACTTCCTCGGCGGCGCCTCGGGCACCTCCAAGAGAGGGTTCGTCCCCTTGGTGTCGACGAAGAACCACCGCTTGCAGAAGCCCTCCACCTTCTTCGTCACCTTGGTGATGGCGTCCTCGCCGCGCCAAGCGATGGGAATGTAGGTCCCGCTCCTGGCGTCGGCGATGCGGAAGGATACGCATCCGAGCCGCTCGTTTGACGCGGTGCTCCGGAGGGAGTAAAAGCTGCGGAAAAGCGCCACCGAGGGGCGGATGCCGATGTAGGCCTCGCAGAGGTAGGCGAAGATGGCAAGAATGAGTATGGAGTTTGGATGAAGGTGGAGAAGCTGAATCTGGTACATCTCCAAAATCGCGAAGAGAAAGTCGGAGAAGGGAGGCACCAGGCCGGCGTAAAGGGTATGGAGGAAGATGGGGTAGTACCCCTCGGGGAGCCTGCTGCCCGTTGGCCTCATCTCGGTGACACCATGCTCATTGGTGCTCGAAGCCGCCAGGTACCGCAACCTGGCAATCGCCGGTGCGCCGATGCGGGTCTTTGGCAACGCCGCCACCAGCGCGGCGCCCCACACCGCCGCTGCAGACGTGCCGGTCTGCATCGCGGCCTTGCCCTTCTGGCCATCGGTTGCCCTCTTGGGAGCCATGGCCGCCGGAAGGAAGCTTGAAGACGAAGACCTCGGAAGCGACGAGCTCTGGGAGGAAGGAGAGGTTTTCGGAGAAGAGGGCGGCAGAGTAATGGGAGAAGTGACGGGCGCTGTCTGCGCGCCAGGCTTTATTGACCGGTTGCCCCGGACGTGGTGGGCCCCACCGGGTTGCCCGTTGAAGCCGAGGAGATCGTGGCCGCGGCGCAACCGCAGCGCTCCACGTGTCACGGCCCAGGCAGGCGTCTTTGGGCCCTCGACGCTTCGCCTGCGTCCATGGCCCTCTGCGTGCCTGTCGCGGGCCCGAGGGCTACTGTCGGCACAGTGGAAACCAGGGTACCACGGGCCGGCCTGCCAGGGCCCACAAGATTCTCCGGATGATTTTCGCTAAGGACCAGGCTCTCCAAGCCTGGCGAGCCTCGCGAGGGTTTTTTTCCTCGCGAGGGATTTGTTCTCCTCGCCGAGGGTTTTCTCCCTTGGCGAGGGACCGCTACTCGACAAGGCGTCTCCGACGCCACCCGCAGTTCTGCTAAGGACCAAGCCGGAGGGCTCGGCGAGGCTTTTCGCCTCGCGAAGCTCCTTCCTCACGAAGCCATCTCTGCCTCCGCGGCAGAGCGCACATGGGCTCTGCGCCATGTGCAGAGTGATGCGCGTGCCTACGCGCGATGACGACGACGCCGCAGTTGCCATTTCCATGTATAAAGCAGTCAACAAAGCGGAGCCAAGCAAAGCGGACAACGAGTATTGCCTCTTTGGTGATAAGGGAACCGTCTGCAGCTACGCTCCAAGGGCGACATCACCGTGGGTCACGTCCCACCTCAGCAAGCGCCAGCCCACCGTCCGGCTGGTTGGTGGCCTTTTTTAGATTTGGTGACGCCGCTCCCCTGCCGTGGACCGCGTCCACGAGTTTTACCTTTATGGTGGACTCCACCTTTATCGTGCACCCTGCTCCTTCCTTCGTCGCCATGTGGTAACCCTTCCCGCCCAAATGTTTGGGCAGAAGAGGTCCAGGACGCCTATAAAAGGAGGGGGAGCACGCCCAAGCAAAGGGTTCGATCTTCGGTTGGTGCACCTCTAGTAGACCCTAACCCTAGATCTGAAGACTAGCAAGTAGCCATTGTTAGCCACCTCGAGCTCTCCAAGCTCTCCTGTACTGTAAACCTCTCCAAGCAGCGCAATACACCATAGCAGGACGTAGGGGTTTTACCTCCCAAAGAGGGCCCTGAACCTGGGTAAGATCTTGTGTCCATCTCTGCAGTGTCGTCCGCAGCGAGTCCGACGAGCACCGTCGCCGGAGCACGTTTAGGATTGTTTGACTCCGTGTTCAGCCCCTTACACGATACCTTGGAGACACCCCCCAGTTCCTGGGAACCATCTCCGACAGACGACGCGTGCGACACAGCGCGGTTGTCGCGAGGAGGAGCCCCGACTGGAGCAGGCTGCGGTGGAACTGGTGGAGCTGGAGCAGGCGCGGGACCGTGTGCCACGTCCCCTGCGCGTGCAGAGAGAACCAGCGAACGAGACGGTGCGGGAGCGGCGACGCGAGCGGCACCGACGAGCTTGGAGAGGCGGTTGAGCCAGGCTTCTTGAGCCTCCGGCGTGGGACGGTACTGCAGCAGCTCCTGCGCCATGAGAAGCGCAGTTGCTGGGCTGGACGCAGGGCGGCCCAGCGTGGAGGCAGCCCGGTCCCGCGATGGGTGCAGGGAGGAAGCCTCCTCTTCGCCGAGGTCGTCCTCGGCGTGGTCGTTGTCGTCGTCCTCCGGGTGCTCGACGCGGGGCTCGGGGTCGACGTGGCGCTCTGGAGCAGCACTTCCGCGCGGGCGGCCGCGCGGGTTGCCAGCGGGAGCGGTGGCGGCGCTGGCCGTCCGGCGAGCGAGACGTTCGGCGCGAGAGATGCCGGCCATGGCTGTGTCGAGGTTGAAGATGCGCCTCAGCCCCCTACCTGACGCGCCAAATGTCGGAGAACTGTCCCAAGAACTGGGTGTGTCTCGCAAGGATCGAGTAAGGGGCTGAACACGGAATCAAACAACCCTCAACGTGCCTCGGCGATGATGCTCGTCGAGCTCGCTGTGGGACAGCACTGCAGAGATGAACGCACGGTATTACCCAGGTTCAGGGCCCTATGGGAGAGGTAAAACCCCTACGTCCTGCTTCGGATGTATTGCACTTGCTTGGAGAGGTTTTAGTACAAAGGGAGCTTGGCGAGCTCAAGGTGGCTACCAATGGCTAACCCTAGAACTCAGAACTTCCAACTTAGGGTTTTGTCTAAGCTCCAAGATTGTGAACCGGGGAAGAAGAACCCTTTGCACGACCGTGCTCCCCCTCCTTTTATAGGTGTCTCGGACCTCTTCCCCCAAATATCTTGGCGGGAAGGGCTACCACATGGCGACGAAGGAGGAGGACAGGTGCACGATAAAGGTGGAGTCCATGGACGCGGTCCATAGCAGGGGGCGGTGTCACCAAAGTTGGAAAAGCCACCGTCCAACCAGGACGGTGGGCTGGCGCCGCTGAGGTGGGGTGTGTCCCACGGTGACGTCGCCCTTGGAGCGTAGTTGCAGACGGTCCCCTTATCACCAAAGTGGCAATTCTTGGGGCTCCTTTGCCTGGTGCAGCGTTGTTGACTGCTTTATACATAAGAACGGCAATTGCGGCCCTGCCATCACCGCGCGCTGGCGCAGTCGTCACCGCGCGCTGGCGCGCCCGTGAGTCTGCGGTGGGTGCAGAGCCCATGTGCGCTCTGCCGCGGAGGCAGAGCTGGCTTCGTGAGGAAGGAACCCCGCGAGGCAGGAGGCCTCGCTGAGCCCTTCGGCTTGGTCCTTAGCAGAATTTGCAAGTAGCATCCGAGATGCCCTATCGAGGAGAGGCCCCTCACTGAGGGAAAAACCCTTGGCGAGGAGGAGAGGTCCCTCGCGAGGGAAAAAACCCTCGCGAGGCTCGCCAGGCTTGGAGAGCCTGGTCCTTAGCGAAATCTTCTGAAGAATGTTGTGGGCCTTGGCAGGCCGGCCCGTGGTACCCTGGTTTCCACTGTGCCGACACATATCATTGGATAAGAGGTACCCCAGTTGAGGCTCTTGATAATACCATTGTTACTTACAATGATAGATAACTTAAACTTGCTTTGTTTCCCAAGATGAGTAATCATGGTGTAGGTACTTGTATTCAAGGGGCATGAGACATCTAACCTTGTCTTTATCAAGGCCACTACTCATATTTGCTTTCACATTAAACTTTAATCATTCAAGATGCTATGATAGGGGAATGAGAGCTTGACACCAAGTATTACCATTGCATTCAATAACTTAAGTAGAATAGTTTGGAGGATAGATGAAACTTATGCATGTTTTACCTCTACTCATTTATATATCTTTTCCAAGGTGTCCACCTTTTATATTCAGATTTTCATCTTCACTCTATGACCTATGTAGGTTGTTCTTACTTATCATATTGCATACATGTGGTCCATATTACTATCTTTTATGTTACACTTTATGAACTATCATTGAACATCCTTGCATTGAATACTTGATATCACTTTATAAATTGTTTGCATATTGCTACTTCTTTGAATAATGAATCATTTGACTTTATGTAGCAGTAGCAATCATCTTTTATATCCATGTTGTTGTTATATTGCAAAGTTCATGTTAGTTTTATCACTTCCATACTGGAGGACGAGCATGAGTTAAGCTTGGGGATGTGATGCATGTAAAATGTATACATGAACTTTGCACTATAACACTTGTATTCCATTCATATTTGCATCATATAAGGGGTATATTACTGTTACTTAATGACTTTTGGTAATTAATAATGATTTCCCCTATTCATGGAATTAATCCTGCGCAGGCAGAAATACCTTATTTATTTCAGGGCCTTAACGACGTCATAATGAGCTGCAAATTTACGGGGATCATTTTTTTGGAAGGAGGAAGACCTCGGAGCGAAGGAAGCAAGCAAACGGAGGCCGGAGGGCCAAAACAGGGTGCCCCACGCGGCCCCTGTACCTGGCCGCGTGGGCCCACCTCTTTTGGGCCTCATGGCTCCGTTTGCGTCGATCCTTCTTCCCGAAGCTTCCTCGTGACCTAAAAACTCCTATATAAAGAGCCCCCCGAGGAGTTTCGCAAGGGGGCGGCGCAGAAACACAAAACCAGAAACAGAGAGACGGAAGGCTGCCATCGGAGAAGATCGGAGGGGGGAAACGCCGCCGGAATCCACCTCCGGAGGGCTCCACCCCCCTCCGGCGTGTTCATCATCAACTCCTACAGCAAGATCATCTCATCTCTCCATTGTAAACTCTTGGCAAACATGATGTATGATGCAATATACTTTTCCCATAATCTATTGTGTCTCTCCATCTATGTTTGAGATGTGATTTGTTCATGGCATTAGTGAAATAGTTTGTTGATTGGTTGCATACAAGTTTTGTTATCTTTTATGATTGTCTTGATGTACAATGTATGAGTGCACGCATATGTTGGGGAATACATGTAATGTGATCACCGGTAAGGTAATGGAGTGAGGAGACTTGGGAGGACATGTAAACCCGAGATCGAATCATGAAGTTACTCTATTGGGGGAATATATATGGGGGGGACCCTAGAACTTAAGGCTATGGTGGGACAATTATGTCTTAATAATTCTTGTGCTGCACATTTAATTGGCCATGAGATCCATCATAAGATTTGTGTAATTTTCTCATTTACTTGGCTACACCTATTTATGGCTCCCCCTAGAAGAAACAATTAAGACTAAAACATGTGCTTCACTAATTGTGACAACCACACGAATGAAATAACAATTGCCAGAACATTTGCTCCCTTGAGATATTTGCTACTTGAGATCCTTGCTACTTGCTACTTTAAGAAACTTGCATTAGAAAACTTGCTCTTAGAAACTTGTTGCTAGATAAACCTACTCCACATCACTTGCTTCCATTAGTTAGTTCCTTTCATACTCAAATTTATTGCTTTGCATAAAAGGCCATATAAGAGGGTTATAGGGCTTTAGAGAATATATAATTTACCTTCAGCTCCTCGTGGGTTCGACACTCAAATACTTATCGAATTGTGCTACAGTGATTCCTTGCTCTTGGGGATTATCAACATGCCGGAGGGGGTGGAGCCCTCTGGAGGTGGATTCTGACGGTGTTTCCCCCCCTCCGATCTTCTCCGGCGGCAGCCTTCTGTCTCTCTGTTTCTGGTTTTGTGTTTCTCCGCCGCCTCCTTGTGAAACTCCTCGGGGGGCTCTTTATATAGGAGTTTTTAGGTCACGAGGAAGCTTCGGGAAGAAGGATCGACGCAAACGGAGCCATGAGGCCCAAAAGAGGTGGGCCCACGCGGCCAGGTACAGGGGCCGCGTGGGGCACCCTGTTTTGGCCCTCCGGCCTCCGTTTGCTTGCTTCCTTCGCTCCGAGGTCTTCCTCCTTCCAAAAAAATGATCCCCGTAAATTTGCAGCTTATTATGACGTTGTTAAGGCCCTAAAATAAATAAGGAAAGAAATAGGGTTTTTCTACCTGCGCAGGATTAATTCCATAAATAGGGGAAATCATTATTAATTACCAAAAGTCATTAAATAATAGTAATATACCCCTTATATGATGCAAATATGAATGGAATACAAGTGTTATAGCGCAAAGTTCATGTATGCATTTTACATGCATCAATCATCATGAGATGCTTCAACACGACGAACTATTTGAACGATGCATACTAGGGGAGAACACTTTATTATCTTGATATTAACGTGAGAGATCACCTTATCATGCTACCGTCGCGATCACATCAAAGCAAGCAATAAGGTGCATAAGAAGGATAAACATCACATGCAATTTATATTGTGACATGGTATAGCCTTTTCTTCTTGTGCCTTTGATCTCCATCTCCAAAGCACCGGCATGATCTCCATCATCACCAGCATGACGGCGCCTTCTCCATGATTGCCATCACCAACTATTGCAACTACGACTATTGCTACTCTTAGCGATAAAGTAAAGCAATTACATGGTGATAATATTAATACAACCATATGGCTCCTGCCGGTTGCCGTACTCATCGACATGGAAGTCGTGAAAGATTAGAAAACATGATCATTGCATACATTATCACAAATCACGTCTTGGCCATACCATATCACAAAACCCTACAAAAACAAGTTAGACGTCCTCTAATTTGTTTGTGCAATTTTTACGTGGCTTCTATGGTTCATGAGATAGAACCGTTCTAATCTACGCAAAAACCACAACGGTGATGTAAAAGTTGCTTAATTTATGTCATTTTGAAAGGCCTTCCGTTGAAGATTGCATCTCACTATAGCAAGAGAAACAGACATCCGCCACCCACATGTGCAATACAAGTTGCACGTCAAGTGTGGAACCGGTCTCTCATACACGGACAAGTAAAGTTGGTCCGGGCCGCTTCAATCTCACCATACCGTAAAGATACAAAATGCACGTGGGAAGGTAGCAACAAAAACATCAATGCCCACAACTCCTTGTGTTCTAATCGCACCAACATCTACAAATAGATCTAGGCTCTGATACCACTGAAGGGTTCGTTGCATAGAAAACAAAAAATTTCCTACGAAACAAGCGGAAGAAACCCAGCGGATCTAGATCTATTAGATGCAAGTAGCAAGGAGGTGATCTAATCTTTTACCCTTGAAGAGTGAGCAAACATTTTGTCGCTGCAGGGGTTGGCTAGTCGATCCCCGCAACTAGACTCGTCTAGTCGCGAGGAGATGTATTATTCTCGAGATCCAATCTGACGAAGCGCCGCATGAACAGCACCTCCGCGGTATCCACACGTAAGGCTCGATGTAGACTCCTTCTTCTTGATCCCGCAAGCAAGGAGGGAGTGGTTTGAGAGATCTCGGTAGCACGGCGGTGTGGTGGTGGAGATGGTGGAGGTTTCCTACGGACAGGGCTTCACCAAGCCGTGCACGAGGGAGAGAGAGGAGGAGTAGGGGGTGGTGCGGCTAGGGTTGAGGGGCTCCTCCTTGTGCTGGACCCCTCCCCTTTATATAGGTGGAGGGTAAGGGGGTGCGCCCCAACTCCTAGGGCCGGCCGGCTTGGGGAGCCTTGCCCCCCAAGTCACCTGCCTTCTAGGGCCGGCGGCCAAGGGAGGCTTGGCTCTCAAACCGAGTCCCTTAGGGTTTCCCCCCCCCCCCCCTTCCAATTCGGCCACGTGGGCCTATGGGGCTGGTGCGGCTAGCCCATGTGGCTGCTGCACCGCCCCTTGGTCCATGTGGACCCCACATGTCAGGTGGGCTCCACTCTAGAACCTCTCGGAACCTTCTAGAAACTTCCGGTACCCTGCCGGAAAATTCCCGAACTTTTCCGATGCCTCTGGAAACCACTTTCCTTATATGAATTTTATTCTCTGGACTCTTCCGGAGCTCCGTGTGACGTCGAGGATCTAATCTGAGACTCCGAATCATTATTCATTCATACCATCAAGTATCTCATCGCAAACCCTAGCTATATCAGACAGTTAAGTGCGTGACCCTACGGGTTCGAGAACGTGTAGACATGATCTGATCAATAATCAACAGCGGGACCGGGATGTCCATATTGACTCCTACATATTCAACGAAGTTCTTTATCAATTTGAACCACGATGCCGGAGATTCAATTAATCTCACATACGATTCCCTTTGTCTCATGATATTTTACTTGCCCGAGATTTGATCGTCGATATCACCATATCTAGTTTAATCTCGTTACCCGACAAGTTCTCTTTACTCGTCCATAATATAGGATCTTCATGATTACCACTTAATTACATGTTTGAAAACTTCCGGATGCTATATTACCAAGAGGGCCCAGAGATATCTACTCCGTCACATGGAGGGACAAATCCCACTCTTGATTCATGTCACCCAACAAGTAGCATCGGAGATACCTAAAAGCCACCTTTATAATCACCCAGTTACAAAGCAACATTTGATGTCCACAAAGCATTCCTCCGGTAAACGGGAGTGACACAATCTCATGGTCTAAGGAAACTGTACTTGGCATATAAAAGCGTTGGAAATGAAACTCTATGACACAATCAATTGCAATACTTTCTTATTGGGTCTGTCCATCACGTCATTCTCCTAATGATGTGACTCCGTTATCAAGTGACTATAACAAGTCCATGGTTAGGACCTTAACCATCTCTCGACTAACGAACTAGTCCAGTAGAGGCTTACTAGGGACACCATGTTGTTTATATTCCACACATGTATTATGTTTCTGGGTAATACAATTTTAGCATGCATAATAAACATTTAGCATAAACATGAAATATTCTTGGGCATATTTCCAACAAAATGTCCATGATCAGGAAACCTTGATCATCGGTTGACCAATGGACTAGTCAAGTAGAGGCTACTAGGGACCTGGTTGATTACATACCACACATGTATTAATGTTTCCGCTTAATACAGTTATGGCATGGTATAAAACTTATTATGAACATATATGAGTTATGCTAATAAAACTCCTTTATTATTTGCCTCTAGGGCATAACTCCTACAGTCTCCCACTTGCACAAGAGTTCAAATAATCTAGTTTGTATTTGATCTAAAACCATTAGCCTCTTGGTGCTTCGATCATGCATTGCTTGTGGAAACCGTTTAGTCAACAGATCAGACCCACTGAGATCTGTATGTACTTTCCAAAACTTTTATGTCACCTAATTTGACATCGTTCCGTATCTTATGACAACGGTGAAATATATGTTTCGCGATGGAGTGAGACTCGAATCTTCGCGTAGCATGGGCCTTAAAAGTCTAAGAGATCTATTAAGGGAAACCATGCATGCTCGGAAAAACTGCCCAGTCCAATCACACTTGCTACTTCTGAAGCAGCCATATACTTCTATACCTATGTAGATTTGTGTGATAGTGCTATCATATGTGATGGGGGATACTTTCCGGGTAGCCCCATGGAGCCGGAAAGTGGACCCGCCAAGACCAGGAAGACCCAAGCCGGGTTACACTTCAAGCAACATGGGCTGGGCAAGGTACAAGCAAGTAAGCCCGCCACGAGTTAGCAGAAGGAAAGGAACATGGCAAAGACCGGAGTCTTAATACAACTCGGAGTACCAACTTGGAAGGCAAGGATCTAGAGTAGGACTCCGTGTTCTGGTATAATTCGGCATAGTTTGTAAAGACCAGGGACCCGGCCACCTTTATAAGGGGGTTCCTGGGTCTTAGATCGATAAGCTCAGATAAGTCTAACAAGCCCTCAAGTCCCGTAGTCGCCGAGTCTCGAGTTAGCGAAATCAGAACCTTGTAATCAATATCAACACCAAGCAATAAAGAACAAGCAGGAAGTAGGTCTTTACCTCTATCGAGAGGGGCCGAACCTGGATAAACTCCTTGTCCCTCATCGAGATTTAGCAGCTCCTGTGTTCCTAGTCATCATGGCCCCACAACTTAGCTTCCCGGAGGAAGTACTTGCCGTGACAACCCCACGACAGTTGGCGCCCACCGGGGGGCCGGTGATGAAAGGAGTTGAGATCACGGGAGAAGCTCGCCATTAGCAGGGTCTACACCAACCAGTACGGCGAGACAGAGATCGACGACTACGGATGGAGCTCGGAGATGGATGAAGTCGAGGAAGGCTACCAGTTCATCTTCGGCAAGATCAACGTGTTCGTTGGCATGGTCAACACATCAGGTACTCGAGTTAACGAGTTAGATTCTGTTTTAGAAGCAACAGCTGTTGTCGAGTCCGACGGAGAGGATTCCATTGGCACATCAGAAGTCGGCATCATCACCGAGTAAGATCAGCAGCAGGTCCCCACAAAGGAGTCGGAGATACTGTCAGAGCCAGACTATGACGCTAATTCAGAGTCAATTTTGCCTTTATTTGAAGATCGTCTTAGATATGGAATTGAGGAGGAGCATGTGCAATCGCCGATACGCCCGCGTCATGTTGGAGTATACATGTCAGGAGAAATCGGTTTGATCCCGACTTGTTGACCAAAGAAATCACAGCAGATAATGCAGCAGCTTGCGCACCAGAATTGATCATAGCTCGTGAGGCTATAGAGAATCAATTAGCAGATGTTGCAGAGGCTTGTCGCAAGTTGTTAGAAGATCAAGCCCATGTCCAGATAGAACAAACCCGAGTCCAGGCGGAACAAGCTCGCGTCCAAGCAGAACATGATCGTGTACAAGCTGAAGCATTAGCAGTGCGCAATCGCCAAGAGGAGCTAGCCTCGGTCCAGCATAGGAGGACTAATAGTCGGCTACAAGGAGCCATGATAAATCCTACAAATCTTTTTCAGACACCTACCGGTCCGGCCGCGGGAGCCGGAGCCGGAGGATCAGCAGCCGGAACGGGAGTAGGAGCTCCACCTCCTCCACCGCCAGAGGGAAATGGGAGAGCACCTGAAGGAGGAGCCAACGGGCCTAATGGACCACCACCACCTGAAGGAGGAGTTGGAGGAGGGGCCGGCGTTATGGGACCGCCACCACCAAGGTTCCACACGCCAGCAGGACACTACTCAAAACCAATGGATAATGTACTGAAGGGTTCGTTGCATAGAAAACAAAAAAATTCCTACGTAACAACACTAGACTCGACATCGACTAATAGAAAGGGTTTCCTACAGGCAGTCCTGCTCTGATACCAACTTGTAGCGCCCCGACCCCGAAATTATACAGAGAGGCTACGTAACCCACAGGCTATGCTATACAATCGAAGGGCATGGAGTTACCGCTCCCATGCAACACATCGATCATGCCATAAACACTGGCATAGCTATCAATGTATAATAAAGAGATCAAGACTTGTGAAACAACTGGCACATCACAGACTCTACGACACAAAAGATCTTATAGCAACTCATATAACGAGGAAGATACAACTTACACACAGAGGTCACAGACCAACAGTACATCATGCGGAAGCGAGGTAGTTGTCTAATACAACAAGATCCAAAATAGGGCCTAAGAGGCCTACAAATAAACATTCCCAACCAGCTTGTTCCACGACGCCCCAAGCTGGCACCTGGGAACCCCAAACTACTCATCGATGTCAACGAAGAACCCACCTGTCTGCTCGGTGTCGTCCTCCTCTGAAACAATTAATAATCAACAAAGAGAGACTGAGTACGACGTACTCGCAAGTTTAGTAGGGCGATATAGGCCAAATGATGACAAGGCTCTAAAGCTGTATGGTAGTTATTTTGCATAAAGCTAGTTTTCATCTTTAAAGACATAAATGACTCATGGCATCAACTACTCAGAAGGTTTTCTCAAAGGGGTAAGATAGTAAACATCTTTCTTCGGTTCACCTTGAACCCATAGTAGCCAGAAACATCACTCATCTCCACTAAGGCACTCCCTCTAATCACCCTCGAGGAAATGAACCTTTTAAAACACGTTGAGTTGCAACCTCTAGTTGCCAAATTTTAATTAAGCTCAAAAGTTTTCTATGATCTCGTAATCCGTTCCCAAGGCGTCCATAACCGCGGACACGGCTTTTCGAAAAGATTAAACCCTGTAGGGGTGTACTAATTTACCCATTGGTACCGTCCGGCTCGTCTGGTTAGCTCTCTTCCGGGGAAAGCTGGCAAGTGGGCGCGGTTAAACCTTTACCTCGCATGAGACTATCCAAGAGTCATCTGTGGCAACGGGACAAGTTTATCCAGCCTATTTCAGCCCCTGCCCCCATCGCCACACCCTAACACCACACACACCCTCTTCATCGCGCCTCATCCACCTGCAACTCACACGCAAATGGAAAGCGCAAACTAGAGGACCCTTGGATACGCATGCACAAGTTATTCAGTTAGTAAGGAGCCCATACCCCCACCAATGGCAGCAGGCTCAAACCTTGGTTCTAGAGACAAGAACTCGCACCTAGGGGCAAGAATGAGACAAAACACCATCCCTACTGGAAACTCATCCGAGCCATTTAAGCAATTTAATTAAGTACCACAAGTAACCACCCTGTCCGAACATTCCAACAACATCATAATTATGGAATTAAATCACCGGACAATTTAGCATTCGACTAAGCATGGCTAAGCATATATACAACAGTTATATCTTTACTCAGGCCAACACATTAACCCTATGGTTCATAGGAGGGAAAACATGTAATGGTTTAGGGGACCATGCATTCATAGGATACTCTAGCATTGACCAAAAATTGACATATAATCGAATGCAATATTATCTGGATAAAATATTTGTATAAACAATAGGATGATATATGACAAGAAGGTTAGGTTATCTCTTGCCTTGTTGACGGGGCATGTAGTACGGATCGTCGGGGTATGAGGAGGGAACCTCGACTCCGGAATCTATCGATACCCAAACAAATAACAGAAGAACAAATAAATGGCACAAAGACAAGGTGCAATGCACAATCATGATGACATGTCAAATTTATGCAATGATATCATCATATAAATTATCTAACAATTTAAATGGAGTGCCAAATAATTAGTGCAGTTATTTGGATGCAACTCCATATTTAATTTAATGGTCACGTTGCTTATGAAGTAGTACATTACTAAAAATGTGACTTAATTATGCATGAACATGGCATGAAATAGATAGGTATTGTTCTTCTGATCGTTTTGGGTACCTCGTTTGTGATTTTCCAAGTATCGAAGAATAAAATAGCGAATTCAATGATTATTTGAATTTAATTCCTTTAACCATTTAAAGATTACCACCAAAGTAAAAGTTGTTGTCAAGATGTGATATTAGCATAGTTAGATAGCATTTGAATTGCTGATCAAATTGATATGTCATTTGCAAAATTTGAATTAATAAAACTTAAGTTATGAATTTCTCAAACTTAAATTAGGACTAGCCGGTACTTCCGGTAGAGGTCCCGGTAGTACTGGTTTGCCGGTACTTCCGGTAGTACTTCCGCCTATAAGCACAAATGTTCAGTACCGAAAACTCTGGGTCGGTACTTCCGGTGAAGTGCCCGGTAGTACAGGTTTAGCGGTACTTCCGGTGCTACTTCTGGTTATCGACAGAAACATCTAGTACCGAGAATCTATCAGCCGGTACTACCGGTTCTACCTCTGGAGTTACTTCCGGTTAAGGGTTCTGAGGCCGGCCGATGCCAGGACCGGCACGGCGCGGCAGTGACCGCGACGACAGCGTGCACACATCCGTCGATGGGGTGCATGTGGGGACGTGCGGAAGCGCGCATTCGACGCGCAGAACTGCCGCCAACTAACCGACAGCGGCGCCGACATGTACTAGTCACCGGAGCACGGCCGGCGGCAAGCGGTAGCAGCGGCCCGACGGCGAGCTACACCAAGCCTACGGCCTACGTGGAAAGGGAGGGGACAAAGACATCCAGGAGGTAGCCTAACTCACCCTGAGCGTGGTGGTGCCGACAGCGAGGACGAAGAAGGACGGGGGCGGCCGCAATCGAGCTCGACACGTGGTGGCCGGAGCGGAGGAAGAAGAGGGAATGGCGTCGATTCCGAGCTCCCCGGCTCGATTCCGCGGGCGAGGAGGAAGAGGGCAGCGCGGCGGAGCTAGCGGCGGTCTTCGATTTGGACGGAGGCGCTTCAATCGATGGCGATTTAGCGGCGGCGGCGGGGCGGCGTAGGTCGGGGAGCTAGAGCTAGGGTTAGGCTCGATCCGGAAAACGGGGGAGGAATGGTGAGGTGAGAGAGTGGGGAGTAGGTGAGGGTCGCGGGGGTCACTTTTACTCCAGGGGCCACGGCATCGCGGAGGGAGGAGGTGCGCGGCATGGCGCACAGGGCGGCCACTATCGCCACAGTGAAGACGTTCCATCGGTACTACCGGCTATTGGACCGGTAGTACCGGCAAACCCAAGAAACAAGAAACTTGCTGTTTTATTTAGGCACATAAAAAGGTCCAAAAAGTACAGGAAAAATCAGGGAGACTATCAATAAGATAAGGATGCTCCCCATAATTTTCTTTTGAATTTTGGACAACTTAGTATGAGTTCAAAAATAGGAGTTGATTTGAACCACAATTGAAGTGTGAAAATTTTGGAAACAACTTTGAGACAAAGCCATTTGGTTCTTAGTTATGTTTTGAACTAAAGGAAACTTCTTGGACAAATATGTTCACTTGCCATGGTAGCGTTTGTACCATTGATTGCATTTCATAGTTGGAGGTTTGGGAAGATTTGGCTTCCCAATTTTAAATGTTTCCAATGATTGCTTGTTAACATTAGAAATTTAAAGAGATGCCATGATGCAAACATGAGATGCAAAAAGTGAAAAAATTATTCATATTTTTCAGATTCCAAACTAGGGCTGTTACACGTTGTCGGGTCTTCTGTGGCTGGCTGGCTGGCTGGCTGGTGGCCAGTCGGACAGGCGTCCAGCTGGATAGATTGCCAGCCGGATAGATTAGCCAGCCGGACAGGTTTGCCAGCCGGACAGGATGGCCAGCCGGCCAAGCCTCCAGCCGGATTTTGCCAGCCGGCCAAGTCTTCACGTCTTCAGGCAGCCGGACATGTTGGCCAGCCGGACAGGATGGCCAGCCGGCCAAGTCTCTAGCCGGCGAAGTCTCCAGCCGGATTTGGCCAGCTAGCAGGAGGGCCAACCAGCCGGACGTGGCCAACCAGCCAGACAGCTTGATTTCTTATCTTGTTGAGTCGTGGACTTTGGTATATCGAGGGATCATCCCCCCGACACTAGTCGCCGAAGCTGTCGTGGTCCTGCAGCTTTAGCAGGAGGGCCTCGGCAGGTTTCCCTAGAGAATAGTCATGCAAGAAACAAAGTTAGTCGTGAAGATACATTAAACATTTAACTTGGTAGTGTAAGATTTATGCAGAGGGTAGCCAGCTTGAATCTGTTCATCCGTCCTTGGGAATTTCCGAGGGGTAGTCCCCGAGTTTCACAGTAGCTCATGCATAACATAGAAATGTTGTTAAATCGTTAGTGCAATAAACCAAAAGGTTGGCAATTTTACTTTGGAGTCTTTTAATTTATTAGGTGCCGGATCGCCCTTGCTTTACCCCTTAGCCATTTTCTATGCACCCGGCCGGTCATGACCGCTGCTCTTGCCGGTGTGTCAGCCGGGTTGCGGTCGAGTACACAGTGAGACTTTAGGGGTTTGACTTAGACGAGCGAGGCAAGGTACTTACGGCGAGCCGAGGATCTTTCTTTCTGATGTTTTTCACGTGTGAGCTTTCTAGCTTTTGCTCTGGCCGGCGTGCCAGCAGGGTTGCGGTCTACAGCGCGGATCCGCAAAGTGGGCCTTGGACGTCCAGCACGCTACTAAGCCATCGCGAGAAGGAACGAAGGATGGCTAGCCGTAGTTGGACGAAATATAAAAAACTTGAAGTGATATAAAGATAGCCCCCGGGCTGAGCAGCAAAGCACTTGCAAGGAATGAGGGGTAGTCCCCGAGTGTCTTTCATGACCATCCACTTTTAATGCGTGGTGCGAAAATATACGGGGTGATACTTACATTGCTACGGTGGAGAAGAGGTGCTGCAGCCGGCTAGTGAACCAGCCGGCTCAGCAGCCGAACGTGCCGGGAGCAGCCGGCCTGGCCACCAGCCGGCCCAGCAGCCAGACGCTATCCAGTCGGCCCAGGTTATCTTTTTCTTCCCCTTTCTTTTCTTTTCCTCTTCTTTCAGCCAGATGGCTTTCTCTTATTTTTTCTTCAGCCGTTTCCTTTCCTTTTTCTTTTCCTTTGTCTTCTCTTTCGATTCCATCTGGGCAGCCGGCCAGGCGGAGCTCAGCACGTGATGCACCAGAGCCGGTCGCGGCCAGGCCGGGCCGCGAGAGCGCGGCGAGCGCGGTGTGGGAGACGGCCGTGCCGGGACGCAGCCGGATGCTGGCACATGGGACGGAGCAGCCGGTCGGGGAGCGGTGAGGGCGCAGGTTGTGGAGCCGCGTCGGGCGCAGCCGGTGGAGCACAGACGGGGCGGAGCAGCCGTTCAGTGGCGCAGGCGGGTGCAGCCAGTGCGGGCACGCGCGGGGGAGCTCGGGGCGGAGCAGCCGGACGCCGGCCAGTGAGGGCGGCCGGGCGCGCAAGCGGCAACAGAGGCGAATGTCGGGCGGAGCCGACCAGGGCCAGCCGACCACGTACGTGGAGGCGCGATCGAGGGCACGGGCGAGCACGCTTGCACGGACGCATCCGGAGCCGTCTTGGAGAGGCGCGGGCCTGGGCGCCGCGGAGCTGGAGCCGGACGTAGAGACAGCGTACTTGCCGGCGCGGGCGGAAGCCGAACAACGTGGGTGCGGAGGAGACGTAGACATTGACGGACGCGGGTGCGCGGTGGAGGCCGCGTGCGGAGGAGGCGCGTGCACGAGCACGGACAGGGCCGACCAACGCGGAGAGAAAGGTCGGAGGAGCGGAGCTCGAGCGACGGCCGGGCATCAGCACCAAGACTCCATGGGTGTTGGATCTAAACAAATGTTAACTAGATTATTGACTCTAGTGCAAGTGGGAGACTATTGGAAATATGCCCGACGGGCAATAATAAAGTTGTTTATTATCATATTTCATGTTTATTATTCATGCTAAAATTGTATTACCCAGAAACATAATACATGTGTGGAATATAAACAACAAAGTGTCCCTAGTAAGCATCTACTGGACTAGTTCGTTAGTCGAGAGATGGTTAGAGTTTTCTAACCATGGACTTGTTATAGTCACTTGATAATGGAGTCATATCATTAGAAGAATGACGTGATGGACAGGCCCAATAAGAAAGTATTGCAATTGATTATGTCATAGAGTTTCATTGTCAACGCTTTTATATGCCAAGTATAGTTTCCTTAGACCATGAGATTGTGTCACTCCCGTTTACCGGAGGAATTCTTTGTGGACATCAAATGTCGCTTCGTAAGTGGGTGATTATAAAGGTGGCTTTCAGTTATCTCCGATGGTACTTGTTGGGTGACATGAATCAAGAGTGGGATTTCTCCCTCTACGTGACGGGGTGGATATCTCTGGGCCCTCTCGGTAATATAGCATCCGGAAGTTTGCAAACATGTGATTAAGTGGTAATCACGAAGATCCTATATTATGGACAAGTAAAGAGAACTTGCCGGGTAACTAGATTAAACTAGATATGGTGATATCGACGATCAAATCTCGGGCAAGTAAAATATCATGAGACAAAGGGAATCATATGCGAGATTAATTGAATCTCCGGCATCGTGGTTCAAATCGATAAAGAACTTCGTTGAATATGTAGGAGTCAATATGGACATCCCGGTCCCGCTGTTGATTATTGATCGGATCATGTCTACACGTTCTCGAACCCGCAGGGTCACACACTTAACGCTCCGATATAGCTAGGGTTTGTGATGAGATAGTTGATGGTATGAACGAATAATGATTCGGTGTCTTGGATGAGATCATAGACGTCACAAGGAGCTCCGGAAGAGTCTGGAGAATAAAATTCATATAAGGAAAGTGGTTTCCGAAGGCATCGGAAAAGTTCAGGAATTTTCCGGCAGCGTATCGGAAGTTTCCGGAAGGTTCTAGAGTGGGGCCCACCTGACGTGTGGGGTCCACATGGACCAAGGGGCGGTCCAGAAGCCACATGGGCTAGCTGCACCAGCCTTCTAGGCCCACGTGGTCGAATTGGAAAGGGGGGGCCGAAACCCTAAGGGACTCGGCTTGGGAGCCAAGCCTTCCTTGGCCGCCGGCCCTAGAAGGCAGGTGACTTGGGGGGAAAGGCTCCCCAAGCCGGTTGGCCCTAGGAGTTGGGGCGCACACCCCTTGCCCCTCCACATATATAAAGGTGAGGGGTGCGGCACAAGGAGGAGCCCCTCAACCCTAGCCGCACCACCCCCTGCTCCTCCTCTCTCCCCCTCATGCACGGCTTGGCGAAGCCCTGTCCGCGGGAAACCTCCACCATCTCCACCACCACACCGTCGTGCTGCTGAGATCTCTCAAGCCACTCCCTCCCTGCTTGTGGGATCAAGAATAAGGAGTCTACATCGAGTCGTACGTGTGGATACCGCGGAGGTGATGTTCGTGCGGCGCTTCGTCGGATTGGATCTCGAGGGTAATACATCTCCTCGCGACTAGACGAGTCTAGTTGCGGGATCGACTAGCCAACCCCTGCATCGACAAAATGTTTGCTCGCTCTTCAAGGGTAAAAGATTCGATCACCTCCTCGCTACTTGCATCTAATAGATCTAGATCCATTGGGTTTCTTCCACTTGTTTCGTAGGAAATTTTTGTTTTCTATGCAACGAACCCTTCACATTTATGTCAATTGACAATGGAGTCATCTCATTGGGGAATGACATGATGGACACCACCCAAAGTAAGTTAACGCAATAAGATCTGTCACGAAACATCCGCATTGCGATAACTTAAAAGAAACATAGTAACAACCAAGTCCTTAGACCGTGAGATCATATTTAATCATTGGTCCGGAGGGAAGCTTTGACTGCAACAATGATCACACCGTGACAAGGTGATCATAAAGGTGTCTATCAGGTTTCCTAAGGGATTACGTTGAGGCGTATGCATCAAGAGCGGCATTTTTTCATCCGCGTGATGGACAGATATCACTAGGCCCACTCGATGATATTACATCAAAGTCTTGCAAGCATGTGACCGGGTCACGAAGATGTAATATCATGGAGACGAGTAAATAAGTTTGTCGGGTAACGAGATGGGGATCTCGGACAAACTTGATATCGTGTGACAAGAGGAATGGTGAACAACAATAAGGTTCAGGCGACAAAGAACTTCGCGGAACACACAGAGGCCATCATGGGTTTCCAGATCCCGCTGTTGGTCATTGATTGGAGAGGAGTCTCGATCATGTCTGGAGTGATCCCGAACCGTAGGGTGGCACGCTTAAGGGTAGACGACGCTTAGGAATAGTTTCGGTACCGAAAAAATAAGAGAGACAAACTCCGGAATGGTTCCGGGAATTATCCGATGGGGATCAGAGGAGTTCCGAAGTGTTTCGGAATGAGAGGGAATTATCCGATGGTGATTGGAGAGGTTCCGAAGGTGTTTCAGAATAAGGGAGAAATATCCGATGGAGAATGCAGGGCAACGAAAGGTGTTTCGGAGCAAGAGGAAATTAAATAATATGTATTTAATATTAATTAGTGTAATTAATAACTAAATATATATTTTTAATTTAATTTAAAGGACATCCCACCTAAATGGGCCCTAAGGAGACCATTAGAGAAACCGCCCCAAGAAGAAGCCCAAAAGGGGGCCGCCTGGCGATAGGCCAACCCCCCCCCCCCACCCACACACACACACACACACACGCACACACACACACGTGGGGCCAGTAGGGGGTGCGACCAGGTGTGGGTTTTTAGTCCCACACCGCCCCCCCCCCCCCCCAAGGGAGTTGGACTCCCTCCTCCTCCTATATAAGGAGGTGCCTCCTCCTCTCAAAGGCATCCCATCCCAATTCCTCTCTCTCTCTCTCACACCTCGAGCGTGGTTCCGCCTTTTCGGAGCTGCTCACGGTAGAGAGGTCTCTCCACCATATACCACCGTCGTCATATTGGTGCTCCAGTCGAGCTATTCCTCTTCCGCTGCTGCTGCTGGACCGGAGCCCGGGGACCGTCGCTACACCGTACGTGTGTAGAACTACGGAGGTGCTGTCCGTTGCAGCACTCATCGCCGGTACGACTCCACGACCTTGAGGTCGGCGTCGTACGACTCCATCGACAACGTTCGTCGAACCTTAAGCTTTTGGTCTTCAAGAGGTACGAACACCGGAGCCCTCCGTTACTTTATATCTGCATAGTGATAAATCTGGGCTAGTTTGTGGTTCGCGTCGGTAGGAAATTATTTTTTTGTTTTCTGCATAGATATATAGTACGGGTAGAACACATAGAAATATGCGGGCACTCGATCATATAATTGTTACCCTCTCACGTGCACTTGTCATACTGTTGGATTGTTTGATGAAGCGGCCCGGACCGACCTTACGCGTACTCTTACGCGAGACTGGTTCCGCAATTGACATATGGCTTGTATTATATATGCGGCTGGCGGGTGTCTGTCTCTCTAGCAATGGTGGTATGGCATTTTCAACGGAGTGCCCCGAAAGGGGTGTAATAGAGACAATTATTTAATCGGCGTTGTGGTTACAGGTTTGTAAGTTAGAAAGCGGTTCTTTTTGCGAAAACCCCTCAACCACGTAAAATATGCAAAAGATAAAGTATAGACGTCTAACTTTATTTTGCAGGGGCTTTTGATATGATATGGTAACGGTAAGTATTTAGCGAAATATTTTATTACTGACGTGGAGGCACAGTGACCCGGTGCGGCGCCGGAGCGCACGATAGAGATCATGGCGCGGGAACCATATCATGTCACACACATTACAATAAAATTAATCAACCTCCAAATATAACGTACAAAAGGATAAGAAATAAACAAGTGCTCTACCGATTCATCATTGTAAAAAAAAAAACACATTCTTGGCAACCTGACCACCATATGTTAGCAAGATTATCCTTAGTACGCACTTGGTGTGCCTATGTTAGATAATGGTGAGACATTTAAAAAGGTTGAGAATCTTGTTCCCCCAGGCCGATGGGTGTGGGCCTGTGCGGCCTGCACAGGGCCTCAAATTTTTAGAGCCCTGATTTTTTTACAGGCCTTATTTAGTTGTGCAGATTTTGGGCATCTCCATCAATAACACGATCGAGTCTGACTAAGGATTAAGTATAGTTTTCACCTCCAAATCTATCACATTGGACATAATTCACTCTAAACTCTAAAACCAGGTAATTTGTACCCTGAAATAGTACAAACCGGACAAATCACATCTGGGAGTGGTTTTGCTCAATTTGGGACGGTTTTGAGTCAATTTTGACATTTTCTTGGATGACGTGGCACTGACGTGGCGCAAAAAAAATCCCCAATGCGCCCGCCAGAGCTCGCCGCCGTCGGGATTGCTCGCCGGAGACGCCGGCGGTCGACCGGGGTGCGGCCGGGGTGGAGGCGAGGGTGCAGCCGGGGTGGAGGACATCCAGCGGCAGTGAATTTCGTCGGGGAAGAGCTCCGGCCGGCGGGGAAGCAGGTCGCGACATGTGGGAACCTCACCGTGAAGTACCCGTTCTGGCTCGGCGCGCCCAGCCAGTTCCCGCCGGAGCCCAACTGCGGCCACCCGGCCTTGGAGGTCTGGTGCGCCGGCAACGGCACCAGCGCCACCTCGGCCTCCATGCGGGGCTCTGCGATCCACGTCCTCCGCATCGACTACGTCGGCGGCACCTTCGTGGCCTCCCACGCTAGGGTCGCCACGGGGGACGACGGCGTGTGCCGCACCGACCTCAACCTGTCGTCCAGCATCGCCCTCAGCCCGTTCCGGATCGGCGCCACCAACCGCGCCCTGTGCTTGCTCTATGACTGTAACAGCACCGAGCCGCGCGGGCGTGGGTACCTGAACGCCACCGCCGTGCCCAGCTGCGGCAGGATCATCTATGCGTACCTTGGCGGGGGAGGGGGATACGACCGGGACACGCCGCCGACGATCCCCGCGGGGAGCTGCAGGTTCGCGTACCTGCCCGTGCTCGGGTCGTAGGCGGCCACCGCGACGGCGGCGGACTACGGCCGGATGCTCAAGGCCGGGTTCTTGATGGACTGGGGCACTGGGCGGCGGATTGGCATCCGATGGCCGGATCTGAAGGTCAACGCAAGGGAGAGGATGATAGGTGGGGCCCACATTGCGCTACGCCACGTCATCGCTTAGTCATCCAGAAAACCGCCCAAATTGGTGCAAAACCACTCCCAAGGTGTGATTTGTCCGGTTTGTACTATTTTAGGGTACAAATTACCCGGTTTTAGAGTTTATGGTGAATTGTGTCCAATGTGATAGATTTAGGGTGAAAACTATACTTAATCCTCTGACTAATATCGCCTAGACTTAGTATAACGATTTAGCGAGGACCATCTAATTCCGTTTCAGCTATCGTGATTTTGGGCCCGTCCATCAATCACACGACCGTCCACTAATCTCTCCAGGACTCGGTATAACGACCTAGTGAGGCCCATCAAATTCCGTTTCAACGATCGTTGAAAAACCCAGAAAATAACATGGAGACATGGTGATTCAAAGCATGCTATTAATGTTTACTCCCTCTATATCGTAATGTAAGATGTTTAGTTATTTCATGCGGACTACATACGGAGCAAAATGAGTGAATCTAGACAATAACTATGTCTACGTACATTCATATGTTGTCCGCATAGAAATAATTAAAACATCTTATAGTATGATACTAGGAGCACATCCAAAACGAACAAAACATCATGTTTGTGCTTGAGCTGTGTCCAATATAGGGAAGTTAGGTTCTATAATTTGACACAGGCTCCGTATTTTGCCGGCCGGCCGTGTGTTCCCAAATGAAGACATCCTAATCCAACACAGATGATTTACCTGAAGGTGTGAATATCCCTATCTATACCTAATATATATATATATATATATATATATATATATATATATATATATATATATAATAATAATAAAGCAATCAAGCTTCCGCGGTTTGGTTTGGTCCGTCATTCGAATTACCCCTCAAGTTGTAAATAATTACGCACTCTGCCACCTATAAGTTAAAAAACGGTTCGCAGCCATCGTTTCGATCATCCCGTAAAACACTGCCACACCCGATCTCCTTTGTCCTCATCTCTCAGCACCGGGACCAGCGGACGCGCCGACAACCACCGAGGCGTCGCAGGGTCAAGGGCGCGTGGAGGCGCAGATCGAGGCGAGATTCAGGGTCTGCGCTGCGGCGGATCGAAGGGGAGGAGAGGCGTATCTCAGACTTACAGGAAGACATCATGAGGATATGTTGCGGCTCGGTTCCCGCGAGTGTCTGGAGGTCGTCGAGACCGAGGAGGGGCGGCGCCAGCAGAGAGGAGTATGCGGAGTAGCCTACGATCGTTCTTGAGAGCCCTAGCAGCTAGCAGTGGTACATGTACGGGCCGCCGACCCGCTGTCACGGTGTCACCCATGCTTCTGCCGCGCATGCTCCTGCCGCTGGAATGCCTGGCGAGGGAGATGGCGTTTCGTGGTCGATCAAATCGGCCGCGGCCACACTCCTGTACTCCCAGTTCTCGCCGTCAGCCTCCTCGCGTGGATGGAGGTTGCCTCCCCTACGCTGTCTTTGTTCCCCATCCTCTGCTGTGCACATCCTCCACTGGATTCCCGAAGCGTGGCTCGTGGAATTCCTGGCAAGCCGGCGCTAGCAGTTTGGCAGACCTCCCTCTCACTCGATTTCTGTCCGTGGTGGCTGGCGGAATCATGGCGAGACACTGGATTCTGCATAGGAGTTCACCTATGGCTGCTACACGCGAGTCCCTCGATCCTCGATGCTGGTCTGGACTCTAGAATCTCCGTTCGCCTTGCATGCTGCTGTTGCGATGATGCACTAGAATTTCTTCAGATGGGAGCCTTCTGTTTCAGAATCGAGGACTAAATGTTGAGTTGCAGCGTGTTCTTCAGCGTCGTGATGAGTTGCAAAGTGAGTCCCTCCAAATATACTAGAAACATGAACCAAGGGGCAACCCCTCCGTAGCCTGCTGGGGTTTCATTTTCCCCTCATCTGGATGTACACCATGAAGAGAACGAACCAGAAGTTGAGTTATCTGTACATTCTCGCAGGCAAGCTATATTCGTAGTGGTTTTGTTTGATTAGGAATGAAGTGGGGTCATTGGTTAGGCCCCGTTTGGAATCAAAGTATTTTTTGAGTGTACATAAAATACTTCGGTTTCTGAAAATACTGAAGTATTAAATACTTTGAGGTGTTTGGATCCGATAAATAATGTGGTTTTAAAACTGAAGTATTCACCAAAACTGTAGTTTTTTTTTAAGTATTGAAGAAAGAGGCCCGACCCTCTTTTTTCAAAACTGAGGTATTGGCAAAAACTGAAGTATTTGGTTGCCAGTCGTTGGAATACTTTGGTTTTATAGTACTTCAGTTTAGAGAATACTTCGCTACCAAACTAGGCCTTATCCGTGCAAAGTGAAAACTTAACTAATGAAAAAGAAAGAAAATACTCCATAAAAACCCGAGAACATTACAATTATTTTATTTAAGTGATAGGAATTAATAACTGAAGGATCTGGATAAAAGTACCACTATTTGCTTATTAAACAGGCGCTACCATTTTTGGCCATAGAACCTGTAGAGCATGCCACATAAATATCACCAGGCTATTTGCTTATTAAACAAGGGCTACTATTTTTGGCCATAGAACCTGTAAACCATGCCACATAACAAAGTCATTCATGATCTATTCTATAGCGGTTTCTCGAATAAAATGGGTATATACAAATACAAGACCTGACTAGAACTAGGAATTACACACTCAGTCCAGAAAATTTAAACCTGGTATACGATGTAATAAGGAAAACAACATGAGTACCAGTTATGATATATTTTTTAATAGTGCAGATGCTCAGTTGCACAATGAAGTCATGAACGATAATCTGAATTATCACAATTAATACATAAATCGGAATTTTAGATAAGGCCATGGACATACTACAAGAGAACCGGTATTCAGACACAAGTCCGCACCCACCTAACCGCAGACCCTGATGGGGCGAATGCCTTCGTGGAGTGAGTGATGTGGTGATGGCGGGTGCCTGGCGATGGTGCATGTGTACGAAGCCGCAGTGAATGGAGGCAGCGGCAGTGCGCCTAACCGCGGAGCGCGCCATGATTACACTAAAACTGGCTGGTTTCGAATGATACACATAGTTGTGAACTTGCTATGCATCTCTACGATCATAGATTTTCCCATCCCGTTGCAACGCACGGGCACGTTTGCTAGTAATTCTTAAAGTTTAAATAAAGAGGGAACTGATTCTAAAAAAACACAGATATTTGAAAAAAGAAGGCAAAGGAAATTCCCGGCTCATTTGGCTCTGCTAACAATTGGTCTAGGGACTACTCCAGAGGTGATCGAGATCAGAAGATGGCTCAAGCTTTTCTGATGTTTACCTGCTCCAATCCCTTCTGTAGAAAAATTGAGGATCTTAAGCTGAACTTCATCTCTGTTGGACATAATTTGATCTAGTGGGAGCGTCAGTGTCAGTCAGAAAAACTTTGCCCGTTTTGTTTGTATTTTTTATGTTGGCATCTAGGCTTGATGTAAATACTGAACCGTGGACATTTTTCATTATGGAGCAGGGCGACAAGTCTTTTTTTTTTTTTTGGTCATTGAGATTCGTGGATAATTTAGAGTACTATTTAGGGATAGATCGTACCTCTTTTTTTATCCCCTCAAACAAATCAAAATGATTGAAGTTTTTCTATTTGGAATCGTCTTAGGCCTAATTCCTATTACTTTAGCGGGATTATTCGTGACTGCATATTTGCAATACAGGCGCGGAGACCAGTTGGATCTTTGATTGAGTAATTTTTATTTTTTTATTGACCTCCTCCAGATCAGAGAGGAGGTCAAATTCGAGTTGCAATTCAATTTTGTTTTGTTAAGTTATTTTACTCTGCTTCAATTTTGTTCGAGGCGACAAGTCTTTTGATCTAAACCAAAAAAAAACCTAAACACCTTTCCAAATTCCAAGCCTACATTTTTTGGCAACTTGTTCAAACCTACATGAAGCCCACGTTATGGTCGATCTAAAAAAATTGCCCACGTTATGGTCAGAATTCTGGGAGCCGTACGTGGTGTCCGTGGCCACCGGCGGCGCGACATCAAGTACGATCATCATTCATCAATATATTGCAGGTGTTTTTAGACTTTCGAGTTTCGAAGGAATAAAACCATCTTTGCTTCCAGCGCGCTTGAGGACGTCATGTTGAAACCGGAGACAGTATTAACTTCACTCTTCCCCCAGAGAAGAAACATAAATACAGTATTACTCAAGCCAACAGAATAGGAGGAGGTTGCCAAATGCCAACCTAGCTTCCGGCTCAGAATTTCCCCCCAACCAGCACTTTATTAATTGTATTTGTTCCGTTTGTATGCTGGAAAGTTGACAACACGACGTATCCCCTTGTAGGTCACCGAACAAAAGGCAAGAAAGTAGAAATAGAAAGAATTTCGAAATAGTAGCCATTGAGTAGGAAAATATCCTCGTTCTTCTTCTTATGGTTTTACTACAATTTCTAATCTGTAGCCATTTTTTTCTGCACCAACTAAGTGTTCTAGTAGATAGAAATATACATTCAGGGCTGAGGATTCTTTAGGAAAAATAAAAGTAACTTTTCTCTCTCTAAAAAAGAGTAACCCATTTCTAGAACGAATATTTCTAGAACATAGTGACTAATCACCCCCAACCCATCCCATATAAAAACAGGGGAGCCCGTGCGTCTCTTTCACAGCCCCAGCTCCTCTCCTTCCTCATCGCATCATCATCGATCGCATCCGTCTTTCCCGCTACTCTCTCCCCAATTCGCGTCGCCATGGAGCAGACTTTCATCATGATCAAGCCCGACGGCGTCCAGAGAGGCCTGGTAATCTCATCCCCCCGTCTCTCCATAGATGAGTCCGTACGTAGCTGGATGATCCAAATCTCGTGATCTTGCGCGGGTTCGGGTTGTTTTCCGAGGTTTTGGAGCCAATTCTGATTCACAGGTATTTTGTTGGAAATTTATTTTCTGCAGATTGGAGATATCATCAGCCGATTTGAGAAGAAAGGGTTCTACTTGAAGGGTAAAGGCCTAAAGGGTGTTCTCTTTTCCTTCCTCAAATTGATCGTAGCACTTTTTTTTCTTATTTCGTTTCTGACCCTCTCTAGTTTATATAGACAATTGTGCCACTTAGATCTGCTTTAAGGTCGTATTCTTCTAACAGAACATAGATATACGAAAGAAAAATCTCTTTTGTATATGCTTGATTTATTTGATACGGAACAGTAGATGGTTCTAGTCATACAAATATATGTTAATGTGCTGTGAACTCTGATCGTGCATGCATTAGTTGGACAACAAAAAAATCCTAAAAGTGGTTATTTATTAGTAACTCAAAAATCAAATACTTTTACTATCTATCTATCGACTGTTTTCGTTTTCGTCAAGTAGATTTGTTTATCGCCTGCATGCAAGGTAGATCGATTAGGGCCACGTGCTCTTTTTGTCACTTCCATATGTGGAACAAATTACAGCCCATATAAATTAGTATTTACATGCAAATTGGTAATTTACATACTTGTTAACAATGTATATACATGTAAATTACATGTATATACATAAATGTAAATTTTGACTTCTGATGAAGTAGGAAATAGTTAAATGTCGAAATGTCATCTTATGTCTAGAAAAAGTTGACTTGTGACGAACTCAAAGTTAGTTTAGTGCTAAACAGACTCTCCCAAATTAAATAGTTCCTTATTTTGTGAGAAATGCATGCCTGAAATCGGAAAAGAAATCATTCTGAGCAGGGATGATGTAGTGCTTTTGTCAAGAAACAAGTGGTTTTGCAATGCGCAAGTATACTCTTTCCCTTTTTTGTAACATAAGAGGAAAATTAGTTGCCTTGCATCGAAACGGTAATTTCTGCCATAACATAATTCACAGGACAAGTACCCGGACAAATGATATCTTCACCACACATTAAATTGTTACGCCAAAATTTTGTTGAGTGACTTTCACTGTGTGCCAATCTTTATGTAACTTACATGTTGAATTGGATTGAAATAAAATCACCCCATTTCACCAGATGTTACAAATTGTCAGATTGAACTCCTTTTTCGTTGCCAAATGTGAATCAGTGTGGTGATAGCATAAAATCTGGTCAGCTTGTCATTTTTTTAATACAAATATGTGGTCCACGATGAAATACACTATTTTATACCAGGATTATGGCTACTAATTTTTACCATAGATTTATGTAACAGCCGATCAGAATGTGAATTATTCAAAACATGATCAGAAACATCACCTGAAACTTAAGTAAAGGAAACATTTGAAACTTGTTTCAGTTCAATCTTCCTTATCCTCGTTTTGGTGGATCATACATCGGGTATAGCCAGCAAATATCATTGGTAGAAGTATTTTAGTGCTTATGAGTTGTTTGCAACTGTTATCATCCAGCGATGAAGTTTATGAATGTGGAGAGATCATTCGCGCAGCAGCACTACGCTGACCTGTCCGACAAGCCCTTCTTTCCTAAGTTGGTGGACTACATCATTTCTGGACCTGTTGTCGCCATGGTCTGGGAGGGGAAGGATGTGGTCTTGACTGGCCGCAGGATTATTGGGGCTACCAGGCCTTGGGAGGCAGCTCCTGGCACCATCCGTGGGGACTATGCCGTGGAAGTTGGAAGGTGAGTAAATCTTTGTTCTTTTTGTGCATTGTTCACTGAACTCTGTTTGATTAACTGTCCATCTTTTTATCTGTAATGAGTATTGGATATTGGAGTAGCTTAATTAAAAAAGGGGAGTAGAGAACATTTTGTTTGAATTTGGATTCAGCTGCACCAATGAATACAATATATGCATATGAGCAGTGGACCTAATCACAAAATCCATGTTTTTTTCACTGTGAAAACACATGCCATTAAAACTTATCAGAAAGAAATAGTATGAGCAAATAGAGCTCGAATGTTAAAGCAGCGTGTGCGCTGAAATTCATTGGTCCAGCTGAAACTAGGTTCGACAAATAAAAATCAAATATGAGTATTACTTTGTAGTGTTAGAAATTGTAGCCTGAGCTCTTTAATTACATAGATTTAGTTGAACAGCAAATCATGCTACCTAGCTTCCCTGCTTGTCAAGCCCTGTACTGAACCCATTGCCATATGTGTAGGAATGTGATCCATGGAAGTGATTCCGTGGAGAACGGACAGAAGGAGATCGCTCTTTGGTTCCCTGGAGGCCTGGCCGAGTGGAGGAGCAACCTTCACCCTTGGATCTATGAGAATTGAGCTTCAACGTGCATGATCAGCTGCCTCGTGATGACGTCTGGTTGAGGTTGTCCCAGCGCTGTAGCTGGCTTTGGCTACCGAGTCAATAATCATAATCGTGATGTGTGATGATGCTACATCCCAAATTGAGTGTGCTGCCTTGAGCTTCTGTCTGGTTTGATTTTTTTTTTTTTTTGACAGGTTTGATGTATCTCCACTACTAATAAACAAGTCAATATGAACTTTTATACGTACACACCACAAATGCACACAAAAGAACCACGAGCAGTTTCCACCTTACGATCTGACCCAGTAGATTAGATCTAACCGTCCCTGTCGGAGAACTGTCCCAGGAACTGGATGTGTCTCACAAGGATCGAGTAAGGGGCTGAACACGGAATCAAACAACCCTCAACGTGCCTCGGCGACGATGCTCGTCGAGCTCGCTATGGGACAGCACTGCAGAGATGAACGCACGGTATTACCCAGGTTCAGGGCCCTCTGGGAGAGGTAAAACCCCTACGTCCTGCTTCGGATGTATTGCACTCGCTTGGAGAGGTTTCAGTACAAAGGGAACTTGGCGAGCTCAAGGTGGCTAACAATGGCTAACCCTAGAACTCAGAACTTCCAACCAAGGATTGAACTAAGCTCCAAGATTGTGAACCGGGGAAGAAGAACCCTTTGCCCGAACGTGCTCCCCCTCCTTTTATAGGTGTCTCGGACCTCTTCCCCCAAATATCTTGGCGGGAAGGGCTACCACATGGCGACGAATGAGGAGGACAGGTGCACGATAAAGGTGGAGTCCATGGACGCGGTCCATGGCAGGGGGCGGTGTCACCAAAGCTGGAAAAGCCACCGTCCAACCAGGACGGTGGGCTGGCGCCGCTGAGGTGGGATGTGTCCCACGGTGACGTCGCCCATGGAGCGTAGCTGCAGACGGTCCCCTTATCACCAAAGTGGCAATTCTTGGAGCCCCTTTGCTTGGTGCAGCGTTGTTGACTGCTTTATACATAAGAATGGCAACTGTGGCGCTGCCGTCACCACGCGCTGGCACGGTCGTCACCGCGCGCTGGCGCGCCCGTGACTCTGCGGTGGGTGCAGAGCCCATGTGCGCTCTGCCGCGGAGGCAGAGCTGGCTTCGTGAGGAAGGAACCCCGCGAGGCAGGAGGCCTCGTCGAGCCCTTCGGCTTGGTCCTTAGCAGAATTTGCAGGTAGCATCCGAGATGCCCTCTTGAGGAGAGGCGGTCCCTCGCCGAGGAAAAACCCTCGGCGAGGAGGAGAGGTCCCTCGCGAGGCTCGCCAGGCTTGGAGAGCCTGGTCCTTAGCGAAATCTTCTGAAAAATGTTGCGGGCCTTGGCAGGCCGGCCCGTGGTACCCTGGTTTCCACTGTGCCGACAGTAGCCCCCGGGCCCGTGATGGGCACGCCGAAGCCCATGGACGGAGGCGAAGCGTCGCGGGCCCAACGATGCTTGCCTGGGCCGTGACACGTGGGGCGCAGCGGTTGCGCCCGAGGCCACGAACTCCTCGGCTTCAACGGGCGACCCGGTGGGGCCCGCCACATCCTTGGTTTTTGGCCAATAAAGCCTGCGCGCGCAGACTGCGCCCATCACTTCTCCCATTACTCCTCTGCTCGCTTCCCCCCAAACATCTTCTTCTTCCCAGAGTGCTCCGCCTCCAAGATCTCCTTCTCCTGCGACCATGGCGCCCAAGAAAGCAACCGTTGACCAGAAGGGCAAGGCCACGATGCAGGCCGGCAAGTCTGCGGCGATGGCGCGGGGTGCTGCGCTCGAGGGGGCGCTGCCGAAGACTCGCATCCACTCGGCGGCGATTGAGAAGGTGTGCCACCTGGCGGCCGCGAGCACCAACGAGCACGGTGCCACCGACATGAGACCGGCCGGCAGCAGGCTTCCCGAGGGGTACTACCCCATCTTCCTTCAAACTCTCTACGCCGGTCTTGTTCCTCCTTTCTCCGACTTCCTCCTGGGGATTTTGGAGGTGTACCAGATCCAACTCCTCCGTCTTCATCCCAACTCCATCCTCATCCTCTCCATCTTCGCCTACCTCTGTGAGGCCTACATTGGCATCCGTCCCTCGGTGGCGCTCTTCCGCAGCTTCTACTCCCTCCGGTCCACCCCGCAGAACGAGCGGATCGGATGTGTCTCCTTCCGCATTGCTGACGCCAGGAGCAGGAACTACATCCCCATCGCATGGTGCGGTGACAACGCCATCACCAAGGTGACGAAGAAGGTGGAGGACTTCCGCCAGCGGTGGTTCTTCCTCGACACCAAGGGACGCAACCCTCTCCTGGAGGTGCCCGTGGCTCCCCCGAGGAAGTGGGCGCGCTGGGCGAGCGCAGGCTTCGAGGGCCAGAAGCTTGACGCGGTGTACGAGTGCATTCGGAGCCTTCGCGACGCTGGACTCACCGGCCAGATGGTGGCGAAGGACTTCACGAGGCGCTGAATCGCCCCCCTCCAGTGGCATTCAGAGTCGGTGTGGCAGTACACAGGCAGGGAGGACAGGATGCGCCTGTGCTCGGACAGCTTCACACCGGAGGTGCTGTACCAGATCATGGGGATCCTCTTCGCCACGACAGACATCCCATCCCCCACCTGCAATGAGGCCAAGACGCTCTTCAGCTTTGTTGAAGAGAGCGTGCACGAGCACCGCAGGCGCCTGCCTGTATTCGATGAATGGGGGATCGTGCCCGCAGGACACCGCGGGCCCCGCACCAACCCGTGGGCGGCGGAGCCGGAGCATATGGACAAGTCACCGGAGCCGGACGAGGTCAAAGACTCTGGCGAGGACGAGGCCTCGAGAGGCGCTAACCCCTCGAGAGGCTCCGCCTGCTCCCCAAGGAGCGTACCGCCTGAAGAGGACCTCCAGGTGATTTCCTCCAGCGACAACGGGGATGCCTTTCGCGTAGCTCCCTCTCGACGCGCCGCAGAGGGGGAGGAGGAGAGCAGCAGCAAGGGGGGACGCTGCGAGCCCCGCTCTAAGGCTATCCATGATAGGAGAGCCGCAGTCGCGAGGGGCGCTCCTCGCGAGGAGGTAGGAGCGCCCCAAGAGGAGGCCAGAGTGAGCAGCCCCCAGCCGCCCAAGGCGAAGAAACGGGTGTGGAGGATGGCCGACGAGTAAGCTTTGGTCCTTCCTCCTTCATTTAGCATTTCGCTTTCGAAAACCCTCCTTGAAGGATCTTCTGCCTGTCTTTATTCTCGGGAACCCTGCGACGCCGAAGAAGCGGCGGCTCCGCAAGCTTGGGGAGACCGTTGGCGCCACCGCGGTGACGCATGTGGCTGGCGAGCCGCAGCAGGTGGCTATTCCTCCTGCGGGCGAGCACCGCGCGGAGGAGGTGGTTGAAGAGGTGGCGCCGTCGCTAGCTCGGGCCGCCACTCCTCCCGCGGTTGAGCACCGCGCGGAGGAGGTGATTGAAGAGGTGGCGCCGTCGCCAGCTCGGGCCGCCACTCCTCCCGCGGTTGAGCACCGCGCGGAGGAGGAGGAGGAGGTTGATGAAGAGATCATCGTGGAGCCGCCTCCGGAGGAGGAGGCTCCCACAAGAGGGGCTGACGAGCCCAAGGCCGCGGCAGGCGCGGCCACCACGGAAGGGGCGGGAAGCGCCCCTGAGGAGCAGGAGGTGGAGGTGCCTCCGGAGCCCACGGACGCCGGAGCCGGGGGCGAGAGGACGCCCAGCCCCCAGAGGGCTCCCGACGCGGGCGGCGAAGGAGGTGCCCACACGAGCCCCTAGGCCGCACCTGATGCGGCCGTGAGCCCGAGACGGGGTGCCTCGGGCGCCCCGCTAAGAATTGAGACCTCTGCACCCCGCAGTGGTGCGGGGACCTTGGCGCTGCGGGAGCCACGGCGCCAAGCGGTTCACCGCAGCGTCGTCCTCAGCCAGGTGCGGCGGACGCTCAACGAGCTGGAGGCGCAGTTCGCCGAAGAGGAACTCGCCAGGGCGGAGGAGCGGGCGAGGCTCGACGAGGGCTGGGCCCTCCTCCGCGAGAGCGTGGAGAGCTGACGCCGGCAGGACGCGGCGGCCCTGGCGGCACGCCAAGAGGCTATGCGCTTCGCCGAAGAGACCCGCGACAGCGTGAAGCGGGAGGCGGCGGAGACCATGGAGCAGCTGGATGCCGCACGGGAGGCACTCGAGGTGGAAACTGCCTCCAAGCGACAGGAGGTTGCGGCCTTGGAGCAAAACTTCATCACGCACTCCAAAACCGTGGAGAGCAGCTTGAAGGAGCTCTGCGAGAGGCTGGACGCTCGCGAGGTGCAGCTGACCCAGCGCGAGGCAGAGTTCACGCGACGCGAGGGAGAGCTCTCCTCCCGCGAGGTGGAATTGCGCCGGCGCGAGGAGCAGGTCCAGCAACTTGAGAAGGACCAGGCCATCCGCGAGGAGCAGCTGCGGGCCCACGAGGGGAAGGTGGCCAAGGACGAGGCCACTTACGCAGATCGCCTCAAGGCGGCCAATGCCGACTTCACGACGAAGCAGAAGAAAATCCAGGAAGAGGCCGACGACAAGTACAAGCTCATCCGCCAAGGTCTCTCCAAGGACTATGACGAGAAGGCCACAAAGCAGGAGGAGCGCTTCAAGGCGAAGTGCGACGAGCTCCAAAACCGCATCAAGGAGCTCGAGAAGGAGGACAAGCGGATGGCCTCCTGCCTTCAGAGCGCCAGGGACGCCCAGGCCCGCGCGGAAAAGGAGGTTGCCGCCCTGAAGGAGGACCTGAGCGAGCTCCAGCAACAGGTGGGGCCGGTTGTGAACCTCGTGGAGCAGGCACGGAGCGACGCAGAGATCGGCCGGACCATGTCGCGCCAGCGCCAGCACATGCTCCAAGACTTGGTCCTCCGCGCGCGTGCCGTTGGGGACCGAGGTCCCCTCCCTTGCCGCGGGGGGGAGCGACGACGAGGCCGCGTACACGTTCTTCTTCGAGCAGTTCCTCGCAAAGCTTGAAGAGACCGCGAAGGTCTTCAACGAGCGCGTCGTGGAGGACAGCCGCGATCTCCTCGTCCTCGCCACCTGCCGCATCTTCGCCAACCTCGCGAGGCTCCAGCCCTCGCTCGACCTCGAGGCCGTGACGGCGCCGGTCGACCTCAACAGCCGCGTCGTGCTGAGCGACAGGACACGGAAGGCCGCCGAGGAGTACGCCAAGCTATTCTACCAAGTCGAGGTTGAGGAAGGCGAAGACGACGGCGAAGAGGACGCCCCGGAGGAGGAGGTGGATGCCGCCGCGGACGGCGCGGGCACCTCGGGAGGCCCAACAGCCTGAGCTTTTCATGTGGCTGGATGTGCAAGAGGCACACATTACCTTAGCATTTTGCTTGTAAAACTTTTGTAAAGACTTGTTTAAGTGTTGTTTGAATGTGCTTGGTGAATATCCCTCGGGAGGCTTTTATCTTTCATTTCATGTCTTTTTCGCTCTACGTCTTATGACCCTCTCTTAGCGCTACACCACCGCCGCTTCGGTATGTGAGAGTCAGGGCTCCACAAGGCCGGGGGGTGCGTGAGGCCTCGAGAGGTAAGAGCTCCCGAGTCGCGATGCTCGGGGCTCCCCTTTAACGCGCAAGCAGCCCATGAGGCATAGGAGAGAGAAAAAAGGCTCGAGGGACAAAAACCAGCGAAAGGAGTTTTAAACAAGTGTTTGGACTTAGCTCTGCGAGGCGTTTTTGTCTTGGAGAGGGTGTTGGTTCCCTGGCGAGGCGTTTTCCTCCTGAGGTTGCCTGAGGCTTGGAGAGCCTGTTTTCCTACGCTTGGACAGATAGGCATACCCACAAGCAATATATAGCTAGATAACTCATGCGTGCTCGTAGGTTCCTTCATGTGTGTCTTGCGAGGAGAACAGGCACCAAGGTCCTTGGTGAGTTGACGTGCATGGGAGCCGGTCCATGAGTTCAGAGCTCCTTGGGAGTTGACATGCATGAGAGCTGACCCGTGAGTTCAGAGCTCGAATTCCTTGGGTTTGAGGCGCTGCTGGGATGCTCCCGAGGCACAGGCACCATGCTCAGCCCCCGGTCGCGAGATACACAGGAGGGATCATACGAGCAAGGATGAAAAGCAATAACATAACTACTTACCGAAGCAACAACATATGCTGGCGCGAAGCGCAAAGGTTCAAAGTGACCTGAAACAGAGGTTCATTACACTGGCGTGGCCAGAAATACAAAATCCGCCATGTCTGGGCATGGGGTTCCACATGGAGTGGCTGAGACTCTCGCGGCCCGAGGCGACGCATGTAGAGAGAGCTCAGAGAGGGGGCCCCTATGCGGGGGTGGCTGCAAGAGCCTGCGGTCCACCATGGCTGGGCATGGGGATCCACCTCGCCAAGGCATGGTGCTTAAAGAAGTCACCTTGCCGAGGCGTGGTGGCTTGGGAGTCTTCTCGAACGGCCTGCGGCATCGTATAGTAGAGAGGGGAGCCCGAAGTTTTTCCTCGTGGAGGATGTGACCTTGGCCACGACGTTTTTACCGTGGCTGCACGAGGTGGCTGTCACGGAGAGGAAGCCTTGACGTTTTTTACCGTGGCTACACAGGGTGTCTCCAGCGAGGACCGGGGCCTCGCGAGGGGATCGGCCTCGCGAAGGCCGGAGCCTCGGGAGAAGGCCGGAGCCTAGACATTTTTACTGTGACTGTACAGGGTGGTCTCCAGCGAGGACCGGGGCCTCGTGAGGGAAAAACCCTCGCGAAGGCCGGAGCCTCGGGAGAAGGCCGGAGCCTAGACGTAGGCGGCGCGAGCCCCCGAGCCTCGTGAGGTGGTTAGCCTCGCGAAAGCCGGGGCGCGGTGAGGGGTGGCACGATGCCCCCGAGAGGGTCTCAGCCCCCGAGGGGTGCTCATCGATCCAGTGCTTGCCGCTGGCCTTGAGGCGCTTGAAGCTTCTCGCCGGCAGGAGCTGTAGCGCGAGGCTGCTTGGCATCAGCGCGAGGCTGGAGCGGCAGCACGAGGCTGCTTGGCGTCAGGCTCAGCCACAAGGACCGCAGTGGTCTTGCGCTTCTCGGTGGATTTCTTCTTCTTCTTGGATCCCTCGGCGGGGTCCCTGCCTCGTTTTTGACGAACAAGCGGCCCTCCTCAGCCTTGGCGTACTTGTCCGCCAAGTCGAAAAGCTTGACGACAGTGGTGATGTTGTCGTGGATGCCGAGCTTCTCGAGCATCCGCACATCCGTGACTCCAGCCTGGAAGGCCGAAATGACCTGCGCGTCGGTGGCGTTGGGGATCTTGTTGCGCACCTGGCTGAAGCGCTAGATGTACTTGCGGAGGGTCTCGCCAGGCTTCTGGCGCACGCCGCGGAGGTCGTTGTACGTGAGGCCGCGCTCATACGTGCCCTTGAAGTTGGCGATGAAGCACCGGCAGAGGTCCTCTCAGGTGTTGATGGACTCGGCGGGGAGGTTCGTGAGCCACGAGGACGCGGAATCCTTGAGGGCCATGGGGAACCAGTTCGCCATGACTTTGTCGTCGCCCCCTGCGGCCTGGATGGCCAAAGTGTAGAGCTACAGGAACTCCAGGGGGTTGTTCTTGCCGTCGTAGCGCGGAGGAAGATCCGGCCTGAACTTGACCGGCCAGACGACGCGATGGAGGCTGCGAGTGAACGCGGCCGTCGTGCCGTAGGTGACCGGGCCGTTGGCGAGGGTGGCGCGGAGGTGGCGCCCCGCGGTACCGACGTCATGGACGGCGCGGTGGTGGCGATCCTGCTGGCGCTCGATGCTCACGCGTGCGTCCTCCGGGGCTCGCTGCACGATTTGGCAGTCATGCGGCGACGACGCGTGCAACGCAGTGCGGTTGTCGCGAGGAGGAGCCCCGACTGGAGCAGGCTGCGGTGGAACTGGTGGAGCTGGAGCGGGCGCGGGATGACGAGAAGGTGCATGTGGCGCACCGTGCGCCACGTCCCCTGCGCGTGCAGAGAGAACCAGCGAACAAGACGGTGCGGGAGCGGCGACGCGAGCGGCACCGACGAGCTCGAAGAGGCGGTTGAGCCAGGCTTCTTGAGCCTCCGGCGTGGGACGGTACTGCAGCAGCTCCTGCGCCATGAGAAGCGCAGTTGCCGGGCTGGGCGCAGGGCGGCCCAGCGAGGAGGCAGCACGGTCCTGCGACGGGTGCAGGGAAGAAGCCTCCTCTTCACCGAGGTTGTCCTTGGCATGGTCGTTGTCGTCGTCCTCCGGGTGCTCGATGCGGGGCTCGGGGTTGACGTGGCGCTCCGGAGCAACACTCCCGCGCGGGCGGCCGCGCGGGTTGCCAGCGGGAGCGGTTGCGGCGCTGGCCGTCCGGCGAGCGAGACGTTCGGCGCGAGAGATGCCGGCCATGGCTGTGTCGAGGTTGAAGATGCGCCTCAGCCCCCTACCTGGCGCGCCAAATGTCGGAGAACTGTCCCAAGAACTGGGTGTGTCTCACAAGGATCGAGTGAGGGGCTGAACACGGAATCAAACAACCCTCAACGTGCCTCGGCGATGATGTTCGTCGAGCTCACTGTGGGACAGCACTGCAGAGATGAACGCACGGTATTACCCAGGTTCAGGGCCCTCTGGGAGAGGTAAAACCCCTACGTCCTACTTCGGATGTATTGCACTCGCTTGGAGAGGTTTCAGTACAAAGGGAGCTTGGCGAGCTCAAGGTTGCTAACAATGGCAAACCCTAGAACTCAGAACTTCCAAGCAATGATTGAACTAAGCTCCAAGATTGTGAACCGGGGAAGAAGAACCCTTTGCCCGAACGTGCTCCCCCTCCTTTTATAGGTGTCTCGGACCTCTTCCCCCAAATATCTTGGCGGGAAGGGCTACCACATGGCGACGAAGGAGGAGGACAGATGCACGATAAAGGTGGAGTCCATGGACGCGGTCCATGGCAGGGGGCGGTGTCACCAAAGCTGGAAAAGCCACCGTCCAACCAGGACGGTGGGCTGGCGCCGCTGAGGTGGGATGTGTCCCACGGTGACGTCGCCCTTGGAGCGTAGCTACAGACGGTCCCCTTATCACCAAAGTGGCAATTCTTGGAGCCCCTTTGCTTGGTGCAGCGTTGTTGACTGCTTTATACATAAGAATGGCAACTGTGGCGCTGCCGTCACCACGCGCTGGCGCGGTCGTCACCGCGCGCTGGCGTGCCCGTGACTCTGCGGTGGGTGCAGAGCCCATGTGCGCTCTGCCGCGGAGGCAGAGCTGGCTTCGTGAGGAAGGAACCCCGCGAGGCAGGAGGCCTCGCCGAGCCCTTCGGCTTGGTCCTTAGCAGAATTTGCAGGTAGCATCCGAGATGCCCTCTCGAGGAGAGGCGGTCCCTCGCCGAGGAAAAACCCTCGCCGAGGAGGAGAGGTCCCTCGCGAGGGAAAAACCCTCGCGAGGCTTGCCAGGCTTGGAGAGCCTGGTCCTTAGCGAAATCTTCTGAAGAATGTTGCGGGCCTTGGCAGGCCGGCCCGTGGTACCCTAGTTTCCACTGTGCCGACAGTCCCCCTTAAAAAAACCCACCAAAGGGTACATCTAACAATTTCTAAGGGCAGACGAAACTCTGCCTCCATGGTGGTTCCGCCCCTAGCTGACCTTTTCCTGATCCCCTTTCTTCTTCAGTGTGCAGATGACTACTACGGGAACCTGTTGTGGGCTAGGCCACCGCTGCAGAGGCCTAGGACGCGCCCCCTGCCGCCAGGGAGCCGACGGAAGTAACGCCGCAGCGGGTTGGGCGTCGCTCTAGTCAGTCTCCACCGTTGCTCTCGCTGCCGCCGCTGCTAACGGACGCCAAGGAAGCGTTGGCCGTGTCCATGGGGCGCCGTCGACCCAAGCTGGGTGAGCCACCCGGGTCACGCCATGGGCATACCTGCAAGTAGCGATGTGGGCGGAGACGCCGATGGGTAAGAAGCCGTCCGGCGCCGAGTAGGGGATGTAGTCAGCCGCCTGTAGCCGCGCCGTCCAGGGTGCGACACTCCTACCCTTCCTCTCTCGCGTGTATCCCGCCGGCGACAACCACCCCCAGCACCGGTTCCGGCTCCGCCTTCATCTCAGGGATTGCGCCGCCGCCAGTGCCACTCCATCGGCCTAGGCACGACGCACGTCCTGCTGCCGACGCCCATCCTACCACCGTCTTACCACAACGAGATCCACCAGCGGCCGTTTTGTTGTCTTCAACCATGGTGTTGGTCCTCAATAATGACAACGGGCGGCAGGTTGCAGAGCAACAGAGGACCCCGCGGAGCAGCTCCCGCAGACGCTTACTCTGGTTGAAAATGTCCTCTTAAATCAATGATCCGTCAAATTCGTCAGACCTTCCTCACGCTGCCTCAAGGCCTCTGCCAGAACTGGCAGCTGCACAAGAACATTGTCTTGCACACACAAACTCAGTTATCTCTGCCTCCATTAGTGTGAGTAGTTTGTGTTTTTGTTACCTTTTGTTTCATTGGCTTGACTTTCTCTGAGATTATTCTGAGTCATTTGATTTTCCTCGCTGATTGATACAGTTGGATTTACTGGGGAGCTGACTTGAACTTCTTGTAATGAGCAAGGAGGTAGACATGCATTGAAAAGCTATCTGCATAATTAAAAATAGCATATCCTGATAGTGGTTTTTTTGCTACTCTGCTAGGAGAGGAGAATAGTAGATGATGTCACTACACTTATGTTTTTTTTGCCATGACCGCACCTAGAAATTGTGTGTCAATACAATTGTTAAAGTTAAACAGTTATTTTGAACATATATTTTGATATACTGCAGGGCAAAGAAATAGTTGTTTCTTTACTGCTCAGGTGACACACATTTACCCAGAGGCACATACTAATCTGGTGAAAAATGTACTTATTGTCAAAATTTTCTTATAACTCTTTGCTGCAAGATCATAACTTTTTAATATTTTATCTTATCTAGCAACAGTTCTACAAAATTGGAGATGAGCATGATATGGAATCCATAATCTGTGATGAGCTTGACTTGGAGTTTGACGATTTCTTGGTGCTACTGTCAATTATGGATCATATGGTAGCTCTTATTTATCATAAAGCTGTATCTTGAATCCTATGGAAGAATAAAAGATTGCAAGAGAGATCTGTTGTTTTTCTTGTATGTAAGATATTGCATGATTTGGTCATTGTTGCTTATGAGTATTCGAGCTACAGATGCAACAAATGAAGTCGGTCTTCTCGAAAAAATATGGGTATTTTTAGTATGCCAAATTTAGCATTTTGGCTGGAAAATAAGGAAGGCATGAACAAAATCTATACAATAGACAACTTATAATAAGATTAACTAGTTGTTACTGTAGAACGACTTGCCTGTAGTCTAAAATAAAACGCTCTTGGATGTCTGGATTTTTTATAAATGCAATTCATCTAAAATTGCATTGATGAACATATGCAATTTCATCGGCAGAAGCTTATTGACGGGTGACGGTTGGAAATAATGACATGTTCCCTGCTTTCAAAAGAGTACGAGGTTCTGAACCGGAATACTCCTGTTGCAATCAGAACTCTGAACTTTCTGAAGCTATAGCAGGACGCAAAGGTATTTGGCAGTGAAGTGGTGTGTGGACGTGTCCTGTGCCTGCTCTCTGAATCTTCTTCAGGGACGTGTGGCTCCAAATCCTCCAGCGTTGCGAACCCGACACCACCACGCTCGCCGCTGCATATGGCGCCTGCTCCCGCTTCCGCAGCTCCTGTCCAAGAAATGCTTGCCGTTGCTATGGCACCAATGGCCGCCTCCGTGTACTCTCCTGCTCTTCACCCTTGCTCGTATTCGTCGTGTCCTCGCCGCCGCCGTCGTGATGCCGTGAAGGTCATCGCCTCCGCGTCGTCGTCGACGGAGGAGACCAAGGACGTCGTCATCGTGGGCGCGGGCATCGCGGGTCTGGCCACGGCGCTCTCCCTGCGTCGGCTCGGCGTGGGCGCCACCGTTCTGGAGCAGGGGCCGTCCCTGCGCGCGGGCGGCACGTCGCTGACGTTGTTCAAGAACGGGTGGCGCGTGCTGGACTCCATCGGCGTCGCCGACGAGCTCCGGGCCAAGTACCTCCGCATCCAGGGGTACCTAGCTCTGCCTACTCTCCTGTCTGTTCCATGGATCTTGGACCTTAAATCCCGAGGTTTTCAGCTGATCGCAGGATGAGGATGCGGTCGTCGGCGGGCGGGCGGGACCTACGCGAGTTCTCCTTCGAGGAAGAAGCTCCTGGGTATGTATTACGGACTCGCCTTCTTATCTTCGCGATCTTTTGCGCCTGGATTGATCTGCTCTGCTTTTGATGTGCTGTCAGGCAGGAGGTGCGGGCGGTAGAGAGGCGGGTGCTCCTCGAGACGCTGGCCTCCAAGCTCCCGCCGGGCGCCATCTCCTTCTGCTCCAAGCTCAAGTCGATCGCCGGGCAAGGGGCGGAGGGCACGCTCCTGGAGCTCCAGGACGGCAGGCGGCTTCGCTCGAAGGTGGTTGTCGGCTGCGACGGCGTGAACTCCCCGATCGCGAGGTGGATGGGGTACTCGGAGCCCCGGTACGTGGGGCACATGGCGTTCCGGGGGCTCGCGGACTACGCCGACGCCGGCGGCCAGCCGTTCGAGCCCAAGGTGAACTACATCTACGGCCAGGGCGTCCGCGCTGGCTTCGTGCCGGTCTCCCCGACCAAGGTCTACTGGTTCATCTGCTTCAACAGCCCAACCCCAGGTATCTCTAACTGAGATCAATGGCATGTCGTCGGTAATGGAGACGGTGTTTGATCTTGCGTGGCAATTGGCAGGGCCGAAGAACACCGACGCAGCGGCGCTGAAGAGGGAGGCCCTGGAGCTGGTGCGGGGCTGGCCGGACGACCTCGTGGCCGTGATGCGGAGCACGCCGGACGACGTCGTGGTGAAGACGCCCCTCGTGGACCGGTGGCTGTGGCCGGGGGTGGCGCCACCGGCGTCGAGGGGCGGCGTGGTGCTCGTCGGAGACGCGTGGCACCCCATGACGCCCAACCTCGGCCAGGGCGCGTGCTGCGCGCTCGAGGACGCCGTCGTCCTGGCGCGCCGCCTCGCGCCAGCGGTGCTCGCGGCCGGCGCGGGCGACGAAGTCGGCGAGGCGTTGCGCGGGTACGAGAAGGAGAGATGGGGGCGCGTGTTCCCGCTGACTGCGCGCGCGGGGCTCGTCGGCGCACTCGTGCAGTGGGGCAATCCGGCGGTGTGCGCGGTGAGGGACGGTGTGGTGATCCCGAGGCTGGTCAGGCTGGGGCCCTTCCTCGAGCACACCAACTTCGAGTGCGGCCTGCTTGAGCCGGTGGCGCCGTCGCCATGATCCATATGGGGTCAAAGCTCTGTCACTGATTCATTGATCCGATAAGTTGTACTCCAGTCTTTGCTGTTCAAAAGCGCAGGGCGTTGCAAAACGATTTTCGTGTGCCGGTTTTGCTGTTTCGAATAAAAGAGAAGAGAGAACAGAAAACAGTAAGATTGGACAAACCCGCCGCCGGTCCCCTCTTCCACCTTCTTCTCTGCCCTCCGGTGCCATCGCTGTTGGAGAACTGTCCCAGGAACTGTGTGCGTCTCACTAGGTAAGGAATCGAGTAAGGGGCTGAACACAGAATCAAACAACCATCAACGTGTCTCGGCGACGGCGCCCGTTGAGATCGTTGTGGGACGGCACTGCAGAGATGAACACACGATGTTACCCAGGTTCAGGGCCCTCTTGGAGAGGTAAAACCCTACGTCCTGCCTTGGTTGTATTGCACTGTTTGGAGAGGTTACAGTACAAGGAGAGCTTCGGGAGCTCGAGTTGGCTAGCAATGGCTATCGCTATCTCCTACTCCAACCAGGATATGCTAACCCCTTTGACTGAACGTGCTCCTCCTCCTTTTATAGGTGTCCTGGAGCTCTTCCCCCAAATATCTTGGCGGGAAGGGTTACCACATGGCGACGAAGGAGGAGGTCGGGTGCACGTTAAAGGGAGCATCCATGGACGCGGTCCACGGCAGGGAGCGGCGTTACCAAAGCTGGAAAAGCCACCGTCCAACCAGGACGGTGGGCTGGCACTGCTGGGGCTCAGGATGCGCCCCACGGTGACGTCGCCCTTGGAGTGTAGCGGCAAACGGTCCCCTTATCACCGAAATGGCAATTCTTTTAGCTCCTTTGCTTGGTGCAGCCTCGTTTGACCGCTTTATACACGAGAGTGGCAACTGCGGCGCTGTCGTCACCGCGCGTAGGCGCGCCCGTGACTCTGCGGAGGGCGCAGAGACCATGTGCGCTCTGTCGCGGAGACAGAGCTTGCTTCGTGGGGAAGGAACCCCGCGAGGCTGGAGGCCTCGCCGAGCCTTTCGGCTTGATCCTCTCGAGGCATCCGAGATGCCCTCTCGAAGAGAGGTCCCTCGCGAGGGGTAAACCCTCGCGAGGCTCGCCAGGCTTGGAGAGCCTGATCCTTAGCGAAATCTTCTGAATAGTGTCGTGGGCCCTGGCAGGCTGGCCCATGGTATCCTGGTTTTCACTGTGCCGACAGTAGCCCCCGGGCCCACGATGGGCACGCCGAAGTCCGCGGATGCAGGCGAAGTGTCGGGGGCCCAACGATGCCTGCCTGGGCCGTGACACGTGGGGCGCTGCGGTTGCGCCCGAAGCCACGATCTCCTCGGCTCCAACGGGCGACCCGGTGGGGCCCGCCACGCCCTTGGTAACTGGTCGATAAAGCCTGCGTGCGATGATGGCGCCCATCACTTCGCCCATTACTTCGCCCCGCACTTCCCCAAACGCCTCCTTCTTCCCAGAGCACATCTCCTCCAAGATCTTCTTCTCTTCTGCGACCATGGCGCCCAAGAGAGCAGCCGCTCCCAAGAAGGACAAGGCTCCGATGCAGGCTAGCAAGCCCGCGGTGGCGTCGGGGAGTGTTGAACCCAAGGAGGCGCTGCTGAGGTCCCGCGTCAACTCGGCGGCGATTGAAAAGGTGCGCCACCTGGCGGCCGCGAAGACCAACGAGCTTGGCGCCAAAAGCATGGAGCCGGCCGGTAGCAGCAAGCTTTGCGAGGGATACTACCCCATCTTCCTTCACACTCTCTACGCCGTCTCGTTCCTCCTTTCTCCGACTTCCTCATGGCGGTTTTGGAGACATACCAGATCCAACTCCTCCATCTTCATCCCAATTCCATCCTCATCCTCTCCATCTTCGCCTACCTCTGCGAGGCCTACGTCGGCGTCCGCCCTTCTGTGGAGCTCTTCCGCAGCTTCTACGCACTTCGGTCCTCCGCGCAGAACGAGCGGACCGGATGCGTCTCCTTCCGCATCGCCGACGCTAGGAGCAAGAATTACATCCCCATCGCGTGGAACGGCGAGAATGCCATCACCAAGGTAACGAAGAAGGTGGAGGACTTCCGCCAGCGGTGGTTCTTCGTCGACACCAGGGTGAAGAACCCTCTCCTGGATGTGCCCGTGGCGCCCCCGAAGAAGTGGGCGCGCTGGGCGAGCGAGGGCTTCGAGGGCCCAAAGCTCGACGCGGTGTACGAGTGCCTGCCAGGGCTCCGCGACGGCGGACTCATCGGCCAGATGGTGGCGAAGGACTTCACGAGGGGCCGCATCGCCCCCCTCCAGTGGCATTCAGAGCCGATGTGGACGTACACAGGCCCGGAGGATGGGATGCGCCTGTGCACGGACAACTTCACTCCGGAGGTATTGGACCAGGTCATGGGGACCCTCTTCACTACGGCGGCCATCCCAGCCCCAGCCGCCGACGAGGCCCGACCGCTCTTCACCTTTGGGGAAGAGGAGGCGCGCAAGCACCGCAGGAGCCTGCCCATATTCGATGAATGGGGCATCGTGCCCAAAGGACACCGCGGGCCCTGCAGCAACCCGTGGGCGGCGGAGCCGGAGCAGGTGGACGGGTCGTCAGAGCCGGACGAGGCAGAGGACTCTGGCGAGGGCGAGGCCTCAGGAGATGCTGACCCCTCGGGAGGCCTCGCTAGCTCCTCAAGGAGCGCACCGCCTGAAGGGGACCTCCAGGCGATTTCCTCCAGCAGCGACGAGGATCCCTCTTGCGAGGCTCCCTCCCGACGCACCGCGGAGGATAAGGAGGAGAGCGGCGGCAAGGGAGGGCGCCGTGAGCCCCGCTCCAAGTTTGCCCACGACCGGGACGCCGTGGCCGCGAGGGGCACTCCTCGCGAGGAGGCAGGAGCGCCTCGAGAAGGAGCCAGAGCAAACAGACCCCGACCGCCGAAAGCGAAGAAGAGGGTGTGGAAGATGGCTGACGACTAAGCCCTGGTCCTTCTTCTTTCCTTTAGGATTTTGCTTTCGAATACCCTCTTGAAGGATCTTCCGTTTGTCTTTCTTTTTAGCAATCTCGCGGCGTCGAAGAGGTGACGGCTCCGCAAGCTTGGGGAGATTGCCGGCGCCACCGTGGCGACGCCTGCGGTTGACGAGTCGCGGCGTGTGGTTACTCCTCCCGCGGATGAACACCGCGCGGAGGGGGAGGTTGAAGAGGTGGCGTCGTCGCCAGCACGGGCCGCCACTCCTCCCACACAGGAGGAGGCAGCGGAGGACGAGGCAGCGACCGAGGCCGCGCGAGCCTCGGAGAGGCCAGACGAGGCGGAGGCCCAAGAGGCCACCGTGCAGCCACCTCCGGAAGGAGAGGCCTCCACAAGAGGGGCTGACGAGCCCGAGGCTGCGGCAGGCGCGGCTACCACAGGAGGGGCTGAATCTGCCCCCGGAGGGCAGGAGGAGGAAACGCCTCCGGAGTCCACGGACGCCGGAGCCGGGGACGAGAGGACGCCTAGCCCCAGAGGGCTCCTAACACGGGCGGCGAAGGAGGCTCCCACACGAGCCCCCAGGCCGCATCAGGAGCCGCCGTGAGACCGAGGCAAGGTGCCTCGGGTACCTTGACAGGCGTCGAGGTCTCCGCACCCCGCGGCGATGCGGGGAACTTGGCGCTGCGGGAGCCGCGCCGTCACGCAGCTCGCCGCAGCTCCGTCTTCAGCCAAGCGCGGCAGACGCTCGACGAGCTGGAGACGCAGTACATCGAAGAAGAACTCTCCAGGGCGGAGGAGCGGGCGGAGCTTGACGAAGCCTGGGCCCTCCTCCGCGAGAGGGTAGAGAGCTGCCGCCGTCAGGATGCAGCGGTCCGGGCGGCGCGTGAAGAGGCGATGCGCTTCGCCAAGGAGACCCGCGACAGCGTGAAGCGGGAGGTGGCGGAGACCATGGAGGAACTGGACGCCGCGCAGGAGGCTCTCGAGGCGGAGACCGCCTCCAAGCGACAGGAGATTGCGGCCGCAGAGCAAAAATTCGTCATGGACTCCAAAGTCGTAGAGGCCAGCTTGAAGGAGCTCCGCGAGAGGCTGGACGCTCGCGGGGAGCAGCTAACACAGCGCAAAGCAGAGCTGACGCGACGCGAGGGAGAGCTCTCCCCCCGCGAGGAGGAACTGCGCCGGCGCGAGGAGCAGGTCCAGCAGCTCGAGAGTGACCAGGCCACCTGAGAGGAGGGACTGCGGGCTCGTGAGAGTCAGTTGGCCCAGGACGAGGCCACCTACGCGGAGCGCCTCGAGAAGGCCAACGCCAGCCTCGCGGCGAAGCAGAAGAAATTGAAGGAGGAGGCCGACGACAGGGTCAAGCTCATCCGCCAAGATCTCTCCAAGAGTTTCAAAGAGAAGGCCAAGAAGCAGGAGGAGCGCTTCACGATGAAGCGCAATGAGCTCAAGAACCGCATCAAGGGGCTCGAGAAGGGGGAGAAGCAGCTGGCCTCCCGTCTTCAGAGTGCCAGGGAAGCTCAGGCTCGCGCGGAAGGGAAGGTCGCCGCCCTGGAGAAGGACCTGAGCGAGCTCCACCAGCAGGTGGGGCCGGTTGTAGACGCCGCGGAGGAGGCACAGCGCAACGCGCAGATCGCCCGAACCATGTCGCGCTAGCGCCAGCGCATGCTCCAAGACCTGGTGTCCCGTGCGCGTGTTGTTGGGGCCCGCCTGGGGACCGAGGTCCCCTCCTTCACCGCAGAGGGGAACGACGACGAGGCCGGGTACGCGTTCTTCTTCAAGCGATTCCTCACGAAACTTGAAGAGACCGCGAAGAGCCTCGACGAACGCGTCGTGGAGGAGAGTCGCGATCTCCTCATCCTCGCCACTTGCCGCATCTTCGCCAACCTCGCGAGGCTTCAGCCTTTCCTCGACCTCGAGGCCGTGATGGCGCCCGTCGACCTCAGCGGCCGCCTGGCGGTAAGCGACAGGATGCGGGAGGCCGCAGAGGCATATGCCAAGAAGTTCGACCAGGTCGAGGTAGAGGAGGACGAAGACGATGGCGAGGAGGACGCCGCGGAAGAGGAGGAAAGTGCCGCTGCGGATGACGTGGGCACCTCAGGAGGCCCGGAGGCCTGAGCTCTTTCCTGTGGCTGGATGTGCATAGGGCACACATTATCTTAGTATTTTGCTTGTAAAGACTTGTTTAAGTTTTACTTGAATGCGCTTGTGAATGTCCCTCGGGAGGCTTTTATCTTTCCCTTCATGTCTTTTTTCGCTCTACGTCTTAGGACCCTCTCTTAGCGCTACACCACCGCCGCTTCGGTATGTGAGAGTCAGGGTTCCACAAGGCCGGGGGGTGCGTGAGGCCTCGAGAAGTAAGAGCTCCCGAGGCGCGATGCTCGGGGCTCCCCTTTAACGCGCAAGCAGCCCATGAGGCATAGGAGAGAGAAAAGAGGCTCGAGGGACAAAGACCAGCGAAAGGAAATTTAACAAAGTGTTTGGACTTAGCTTCGCGAGGCGTTTTTGCCTTGGAGAGGGTGTTGGTTCCCTGATGAGGCATTTTTCCTCCCGAGGTTGCCTGAGGCTTGTTTTGAACCTGCTTTCATGCGCTTGGACAGATAGGCATACCCACAAGAAATACATAGCTAGATAACTCATGTGTGCTCGTAGTTTCCTTCATGTGTGTCTCGTGAGGAGAACAGGCACCAAGGTCCTTGGTGAGTTGACGTGCACGGGAGCTGGCCCATGAGTTCAGAGCTCCTTGGGAGTTGACGTACATGAGAGCTGACCCGTGAGTTCAGAGCTCGGATCCCTTGGGTTTGAGGCGCTGCTGGGATGCTCCCGAGGCACAGGCACCATGCTCAGCCCCCGCTCGCGAGATGCACAGGAGGGATCATATGAGCAAAGATGAAATGCAATAATATAACTGCTTACCGAACCAACAACATATGTTGGCGCGAAGCGCAAAGGTTCAAAGTGACCTGAAACAAGGGTTCATTACACTGGCGTGGCCAGAAGTACAAAAATCCGCCATGTCTGGGCATGGGGTTCCACATTGAGTGGTTGAGACTCTCGCGGCCCGAGGCGACGCGTGTAGAGAGAGCTCAGAGGGGGCCCCTATGCGGGGGTGGCTTCGTAGAGCCTGTGGTCCGCCATGTCTGGGCATGGGGATCCACCTCGCCAAGGCATGGTGCTTGAAGAAGTCACCTTGCCGAGGCTTGGTGGCTTGGGAGTCTTCTCGAACGGCCCGTGCAAACGTATAGTAGAGAGGGGAGCCCGAATATTTTCCTCGTAGAGGATGATGGCGCGAAGCTTTCCCTTGACGCAAAAAGTTGCTCGTCGAGGACGATCAAGGGTAGAACTTGCACAGGTGCTGGATGTTCCAGGGGTTGGCGACAGGAATGCCGCCCTCTGTCTCGAGCCGCGCGGAGCCAGGCCTGGCGATGTGCACGACCCTGTAGGGTCCTTCCCACATTGGCGAGAGCTTGTGGAGGCCTGCCCTGGAGAGGATTCTCCTCAGGACAAGGTCTCCTGCTTCGAGAGTGCGCGGGCGGATGTGGCGACTGTGATAGAGATGGAGGTCTTGCTGGTACTTTGCCGCTCTCAGGGCCGCATTGCGGCAGAACCCCTTGAGCAGCAGCAGGTCGTCGTTGCGGAGTTCGTCCAGCTCAGCCTCCTTGAAGGCCAAGACTCGTGGAGAGCCGTGGGTGATCTCGCTGGGGAGAACAGCTTCAGCGCCATAGACGAGGGAGAACGGCGTCTCGCCAGTGGGCTTCGTTGGCGTGGTGCGGATGGACCAGAGCACCAAGGGGAGCTCATCGATCCAGTGCTTGCCGCTGGCCTTGAGGCGGTTGAAGCTTCTCGTCTTGAGGCCCTTGAGCACCTCGGCGTTGGCTCGCTCAGCCTGCCCATTGCTTCGTGGGTGAGCCACCGAGGCGTAGCAGATTTGGGCGCCGAGGCTGCCGCAGTAGGACTTGAAGGCGCCGCTGATGAATTGCGAGCCGTTGTCGGTGATGATGCGGTTGGGCACGCCAAAGTGGCAGACCAAACTCCTGATGAACTTTACCGCTGATTTCGCCGGGATGGTGCGCACGGGTTCCACCTCAGGCCACTTGGTGAACTTGTCGATGGCGACGTAGAGGTAGCGGTTGCCCCCGAGCGCTCGCGGGAAAGGTCCCAGAAGATCCAGCCCCCAAACCGCGAACGGACAGGAGAGCGGGATAGTTTGGAGTCCTTGGGCGGGCTGGTGAATTTGCTTGGCGTGGAATTGGCAGGCGTCGCAGGACTGGACGATTGCGGCTGCATCTTGAAGCACTGAAGGCCAGTAGAAGCCACTCCGGAAGACCTTGCCTGTGAGGGTGCGTGAGGATGAGTGGTGGCCGCACTCTCCGCTGTGGATGTCATTGATGAGCTGGCGGCCGTCCTCTGCAGGGACGCACCGCAACGCAAACCCATTGGGACGCTTACAGTACAGGTCTCCGTCGTGGAGGCAGTAGGACTTGACCTGACAAGCAACCCTCTCGGCCTCTGCATCTTCTTCGGGAAGGACTCGATCTTGCAAGTAGCTCTTGATCTTGTCGATCCAACCAGTGTCTTGGCGTACCAAGGTCATCAGCAGACGATCGCCTGAGGGCAGCCCGCAGTTTGGTGTTCCACTTGATGGGGTTGGTGGGAGCTCCTCATTGATGCTCGTGTTGACCGCTGGTTGCTTGACCGAGGCCCTGGCAAGTTTCTCCTCGAACACTCCAGGCTTCTGGGCTTCCCTTCTTGCCGCTCGCCTGGCGATTTCATCTGCTTCTTGGTTTTCCCCTCGCGGGATATGCTTGAGCTCCATGCCCCTGAAGTGCTTCTCGAGTTCGCGTACCTCTTCAAGGTAGGCTACCATGTAGGTGTCCTTAGGCGTGTAGCTCTTGTTGGAGAAGTTGACGAGGAGCTGAGAGTCGCCCTTGATGAGGATGCGCTTGATGCCGATGGCAATGGCAGCTCTAAGCCCAGCGAGGAGGCCTTCGTATTCAGCAATATTGTTGGAGACCTTGTCGCTGTCTTTGAAGCACAACTGGACGGCGTAGTAGAGCTTGTCGCCTGTTGGTGAGGTTAGGACAGCACCAGCCCCTACACTCCGGGCCGCGAAGGCGCCGTCGAAGTGCATGGTCCAGTAGCTGGGCTCCGTCCCTCCTGAGGCTGTAGCTTCTTCCTCTTGAGGCTCGTCTTCACGTGTGTCCGTCCATTCAGCCATGAAATCAGCCAGCGCCCTGCCCTTGATGACCCTTGTGGTGTCAAACTCCAGCTCGAAGGGTTGCAACTCGATGCCCCAGCTTGCGACGCGATCTGTTGCGTTTGGGTTGCGTAGGACTGGCTCCAGGGGGTACGAGGTGACCACCTTGATGGGGTGACCCTGGAAGTAGTGGCGCAGCTTCCTGGAGGCGCTGAGGAGCGAGAAAAGGAGCTTCTGCTACATGGGGTAGCGCTCGCGAGCGTCCCGCAGCACTATGCTGACGAAGTACACGGGATGCTCGACGAGGGTGGTTGTTGACGTGGCAGCGGTTGGCTCCTCTCGAGGCTCGGTGTAGTCCTTGTCGAGGTTCTCTTGGGGCCCCACTTGTAGAGGCTCGGCATGAGGCTGGAGGCTTGACGAGGCTGCTTCCTTGTCGTGGAGTTCTGGGCTTGGCGAGGCGGAGCTCTGCTTGGCGAGGACTGGCTCTTCCCTTTCAGCCACCAAGACCGCGCTTGCCGTCTGAGGAGTAGCTGCAAGATACAGCTTCAGAGGCTCGCGAGGGCGTGGGGCAACCATGATGGGTGGGCTTGCCAGATACTTCTTCAGGTCCTTAAAGGCCTTTGCCGCTTCAGGGGTCCACTTGAAAGGACCGGACCTCTTCATGATCTTGAAAAAGGGGAGCGCCCTCTCGCCGAACTTGGAGATGAACCGGCCAAGGCTGGCCATACATCCCGCTAAGCGCTGCATGTCCTTGAGGCGACGAGGAGGCTGCATCTCTTCTATGGCTCTGATATTGTCGGGGTTTGCTTCGATGCCACGATGAGACACTAGGAACCCGAGGAGTTTGCCTGAAGGGACCCCGAAGACGCACTTGGCAGGGTTCAGCTTGATGTTTACCTTGCGCAGGTTGGCAAAGGTCTCCTCGAGGTCCTTGATGAGCATGTCCTTCTCGCGGGTCTTGACCACGATGTCGTCGACGTAGGCCTCTGCATTCCTTCCCATTTGAGCCCCCAAGGCGATCCTCATGAGGCGCTGGAAAGTGGCACCGGCATTTCTCAGGCCGAAAGGCATGCAGACGTAGCAAAACACACCACAAGGGGTGAGAAATGTTGTCTTCTCCTCGTCCTCCTTCGCCATCTTGATCTGGTGATAGCCTGAAAAGGCATCCAGAAAACAGAGGAGTTCACAGCCGGCGGTGGAGTCCACGATCTGGTCGATCCTCGGGAGGGGATAAGGGTCCTTGGGGAAAGCTTTGTTGAGGTCGGTGAAGTCGATGCAGAGGCGGCTTCCTCCGGTGTGCTTGGGGACGACCACACCATTGGCGAGCCAATCGGGATGGACAACTTCTTTGATGATGCTAGCTTTCTTCAACTTCTCTACTTCTTGAACGATGAACTCTTGCTTCTCTGGCGCCTGGCGACGCGCCTTTTGCTTCACGGGGCGTGCGTTTGGACACACGGCTAGGTGGTGCTCGATCACCTCCCTCAGTACTCCGGACATATCTGACGGTGTCCATGCGAACATGTCAGAGTTTGCCCTGAGGAAGGCGACGAGCGCGCTTTCCTATTTGGGAGGAAGGTTGGCGCCGATGGTGACGCTAGCCCCCGAGCCGTTTGCCTCAATAGGCACCTGCTTTGTCATGGCCTTCTCCTAAGAGAACAGATGCTTCTTCTTCGTGGGGGGCCTCGGGAGGGGTTCCTCATCCTCGTCAGCGGGGGACGCCACCGCGGCAGCCTTGTAGGCCGCTTGCGCAGCGTACAGAGCGTCTGAGACCATGCCGCGGATGACGATGGTGTCACCCGAGCCAGGAAGCTTGACGAGGTTGTAGGCATGGTGGGTCACCGCCATGAACTTCGCGAGGGCGGGGTAGCCGAGGATGGCGTTGTAGGGCAGGCCGATATGCGCGACGTCGAAGTCGATCAGCTCGGTGCGGTAGTTGGCTTGCGTGCCGAAGGTGACCGCGAGCCTCACTTGCCCCAAAGGGGTCGTGAGACCCTCTGTCACCCCCGAGAAGGGCCTGGTGGGCATGAGCTGCTCGTAGGGCACCTGAAGCTTCTCAAAGGTCTCGACAGAGATGACGTTGAGGCCTGCACCCCCATCGATGAGCGTCTTAGAGACTGCGATGTTGTTGATGGTGGGGGTGCAGACCAGCGGGATGGTGCCAACAGTCGAAGTGGACTTGGGGTGGTCGCTGGAGTCGAAGGTGATGGGGTACTGGGACCACTTGAGGGGCCTGGAGGCCTCAACCCCGGGAAGCGCTGTCGCGATCTCGCGAGCGAGTTGCTTGAAGTGGCGGTTGGAGCTGGGGGCCTGAGCCCTGCCGAGGATGCAAGCGGCCCCGCGAGGCACCTGGTAGCCCTCAGGAGTCTCGGCAGGGAGGTTGTCGTTCGCGGGCTGGACGGTGTTGGGTTGAGGATTCTGCTGGTAGTTGTCGTCGTAGTTGTTGTTGTTCCAGCGTCGCCCCCTGCGGCCGCCGCGGCCGCCGCGACCTTGCTGCCGCTCGCGAGCCTCGCGAAGCCTCTTGAGGTCGTAGCAGTCCTCGGTGGCATGGGAATGCCTGTTGTGGTAGACGCAGAAGGGGCGATCATCTTTCTTCTCGGGGCCCGCGGCTGGTGCGGCAGCGCGAGGCTGCTTGGCGTCAGGTTCAGCTGCGAGGGCCGCAGTGGTCTTGCGCTTCTCTGTGGATTTCTTCTTCTTGGATCCCTCGGCAGGGTCCCCTGGCTCGTTCTTGACGAACAAGCGGCCCTCCTCAGCCTTGGCGCACTTGTCCACCAGGTCGAAGAGCTTGACGACGGTGGTGATGTTGTCGTGGATGCCAAGCTTCTCGAGCATCCGCACGTCCGTGACTCCAGCCTGGAAGGCCGAAATGACCTGCGCATCGGTGGCGTTGGGGATCTTGTTGCGCATCTGGCTGAAGCGCTGGATGTACTTGCGGAGGGTCTCGCCAGGCTTCTGGCGTATGCTGCGGAGGTCGTTGTACGTGAGGCCGCGCTCGTACGTGCCTTTGAAGTTCGCGACGAAGCACCGGCAGAGATCCTCCCAGGTGTTGATGGACTCATCGGGGAGGTTCGGGAGCCACGAGGACGTGGAGTCCTTGAGGGCCATGGGGAACCAGTTCGCCATGACTCTGTCGTCGCCCCCCGCGGCCTCGATGGCCAAAGTGTAGAGCTGCAGGAACTCTAGGGGGTTGTTCTTGCCGTCGTAGCGCGGAGGAAGATCCGGCTTGAACTTGACCGGCCAGACGACGCGACAGAGGCTGCGTCGTGCCGTAAGTGACCACGCCGTTGGCGAGGGTGGCGTCCCGCGGTGGCGACGTCCTGGACAGCGCGGTTGTGGCGATTCTGCCCGCGCTCGATGCTCACGCGTGCGTCCTCCAGGGCTCGCTGCACGATTTGGCAGTAATGCGGCGATGATGCGTGCGATGCAGCGCGGTTTTCGCAAGGAGGAGCCCCCGCTGGAGCAGGTCGCGGTGGAGCTGGAGCGGGCGCAGGATAAAGAGGGGGTGCGGGAGGTGCGCCGTGCACCACGTCCCCCACGCGCGCAGAGGGAACCAGCGAACGAGACGGTGCAGGAGCGGCGCCGACGAGCTCGGAGAGGCGGTTGGGCCAGGCTTCTTGAGCCTCCGGCGTGGGGCGGTATTGCAGCAGCTCCTGCGCCATGAGAAGCGCAGTTGCTGGGCTGGGCGCAGGGCGGCCCAGCGAGGAGGCAATGCGGTCCCGCAACGGGTGCAGGGAGGAAGCTTCCTCTTCGCCGAGGTCGTCCTCGGCGTGGTCGTCGTTGTTGTCCTCTGGATGCTCAACACGGGGCTCGGTGTCGACGTGGCGCTCCGGAGCAGTGCTTCCGCGTGGGCGGCCGCGCGGGTTGCCAGCAGGAGCGGTGGCGGCGCTGGCCGTCCGGCGAGCGAGATGTTCGGCGCGAGAAATGCCGGCTATGGCTGTGTCGAGGTTGAAGATGCGCCTCAGCCCCCTACCTGGCGCGCCAAATGTCGGAGAACTGTCCCAGGAACTGGGTGCGTCTCACTAGGTAAGGAATCGAGTAAGGGGCTGAACACGGAATCAAACAACCCTCAACGTGCCTCGGCGATGGCGCCCGTTGAGATCGCTGTGGGACGGCACTGCAGAGATGAACACACGATGTTACCCAGTTCAGGGCCCTCTTGGAGAGGTAAAACCCCTACGTCCTGACTTGGTTGTATTGCACTGCTTGGAGAGGTTACAGTACAAGGAGAGCTTCGGGAGCTCGAGGTGGCTAACAATGTCTATCGCTATCTCCTACTCCAACCAGGATAAGCGAACCCCTTGTCCTGAACGTGCTCCTCCTCCTTTTATAGGTGTCCTGGACCTCTTCCCTCAAATATCTTGGCGGGAAGGGTTACCACATGGCGACGAAGGAGGAGGTCGGGTGCACGATAAAGGGAGCATCCATGGACGCGGTCCACGACAGGGAGCGGCGTCACCAAAGCTGGAAAAGCCACCGTCCAACCAGGACGGTGGGCTGGCGCTGCTGGGGCTCGGGATGCGCCCCACGGTGACGTCGCCCTTGGAGTGTAGCGGCAGACGGTCCCCTTATCACCGAAATGGCAATTCTTGTACCTCCTTTGCTTGGTGCAGCCTCGTTTGACCGCTTTATACATGAGAGTGGCAACTGCGGCGCTATCGTCAGCGCGCGTAGGCGCGCCCATGACTCTGCGGAGGGCGCAGAGCCCATGTGCGCTCTGTCGTGGAGACGGAGCTTGCTTCGTGGGGAAGGAACCCCGCGAGGCTGGAGGCCTCGCCGAGCCTTTCGGCTTGATCCTCTCGAGGCATCCGAGATGCCCTCTCGAAGAGAGGTCCCTCGCGAGGCTCGCCAGGCTTGGAGAGCCTGGTCCTTAGCGAAATCTTCTGAAGAGTGTCGTGGGCCCTGGCAGGCCGGCCCATGGTACCCTGGTTTCCACTGTGCAGACAACCGCCACCCAACTCCTCCCAAGGGGAGAACCGGAGAAGGCATGATAAATTGTCGCAGGTGTTAAGACGAGTGCTTCTATACTAACTTCAACCTTTATTTTAAGAGAAAATTGCCTCTGTAGCACTGACAAACGCGTTGCCATCTAACAAAGAACGAGTGCTTCTATACCAAACGCAACCAATTTTTAGTGCTCATATGCCATGACCGTTAGTTTCTCGTTAGGTTGTCCCCTTTTCCGATCACTATATTTAAAATTTCCATTCTTACCCTTAGTTTAGAATAGGAGAAAAGAAATCAACTCACCCACGTGATCCCACACCAAACTCAATGCACGCAGAGCGGAGCGAGCCATGGCGGAACCACCGCCGCCGCTCCCCAAACGCCTGCTGCTCCCCCAGCCCCCGTCGCCGCCCTCCCAGCCCCCAGCACGGTGCCTCCACATGTCCCCTCCACGCGTACGACAGGACCAAATCGAGCGGAGCAATCCATGGTGGAACCACCGCTGCCACTCCCGGAGCGCCTGCTGCGGCTCCCTAGCCCCGGTCACCGCCCTCCCAGCCCCAGTCGCCGTCCTCCCAGCCCGCCGATGTGCCTCCACACGTCCCTGCCACGCATGCAACGGGACCAAATCGAGCGGAGCGAGCCATGGCGGACGGTCCCCAACCTCCGACGCTGCCGAACGGTCCCATTGCTGCCCCGCCTTGTGCCTTCTTGTCCGGGGCATCTTCAATGGTTGGAGCAGAGCTAGCGGCGCAGACCTCCCCCCCTGACCATGTCGCCCAGAACCCTAGAATTGGGGATTCCGGCGAGGTGCAGAGTGGAGCAGGGGCGTCGATGACCGAGGCCCTCTCCGGGATCACCACTTCAACCACACTCGCAGCAACTCGTCTGCCCGATGATGACTCCATCTCTCTCTGTGCAATTTACGAAAGGTAATTCTCGTATTCTCACACGTTTTGCTACAGTTTTTTATAGGAGAATGTATATTGACATGGTTGCATCATCCACAGGATGATCCAATCTTGCACTTACGCAGTAGATGTGAAGATTTGTAGCAGTGAAACTGAAATCAATGGAGAGTCTCTGGGAGGCCAAAGGTACAGAGGCACAAAAGTGGTGCTGAGAATAGCAAGGGCAAAGGAAAGAAGGGCCAGCAACAATGTCCAATTTGCAAAGAATTTGGACATGGATGGCAAAGCTGCAAAAATGCTGCACCTAAAGCATTAGAAGCCTATGCTGAAGTAGCAAATCAGAAAAGGTACTTTTTGTTTCAATATTTCTGTCTCATCTTACTCTTTGTTGTCTTAATTAACTAATACGTAAAACTCATGCAGAAACAAAAGAAAAAAAATCCATTACCAAAGCTATTTGTACAACATCAGATCAAGCAATTGAAGGTACAATACCTCCACTTCCATGTACAACTGAAACTGTACTAGCTTTGCTTCCATGTTCAAATGATGCAATTGAAGACAATCCTTCCAAGTCGACATCGAAGACTACCTCTAAATCTAAAAGGTACGAAAAACTAAAACTGCACTAGCTCTACTTCCATGTTTCTAAATGATGCAATTGAAGACTATGCTGTCATGTTTCTAAACGAAAACTGAAACTATAGATCAAAGATCATATCTGCCGCCCCTGGCAGCCCTGCAATGAGCACTCGAAGCAAGAAGAGAGATGTGCCTAACAGCCAACCAATGGCTAGTCGAAGCAAAAAAGAAATTGAAGCTGTGAACTTAGTGTTGCTGCATGTTATGGTGGTTAGCAAAACGACGGTAATTTTGCTACTGCTTGTGTGGTCACCAACAAGAACTTAATGTTGTCAACTTGCTACTGCTTGTATAAACAACTAACTTCTAGCCCTTGTCGTTTGGTTATGGATGCTTGTGAACTTGCTACTGGTTGTTTCTAGATTATGTGAACTTATTATTGTTTGTGTTATCTATTGCGTTATCTATTGCTGGAAATATTGCCACTTGTGTTGCAGAATTGCTGAAAATAGAGGCGAAATGCTGTCAAATTTTTCGCATACATGTATGTTTATAACCGTTGCTTATTTGCCACTGGGGGCAGGATGGTCATTTTGGCCTCTTACCGGAGTGTGGTAACGCTAGAATAGCAGACTATGGCAAATAAGCAATAAAATTTGTTTGTGTTTGGTATATGAGAAATTGAGATTTGTCGGATGGCAGATGAGCCATTGTTGAGTATGTCAGTGGTATAGAAGCCATTGGCTCTTATTTTAGAGGAGTTGGTTCCATTTCTAAGCTATAGCTATAGACGATTTGCCTGAGGGCCGTCAGTATCAATTGACACCGGTGGGACACCGTGTGCTCCGCCCTTCTCACCTGTCTGACGTCGGGAGAACCCACTTTCTCCCGCCACCCTTCTCATCTCTTCGCCCTGCCCTCCTAGAATCACCCACTCCACTACGGTCCCGACTATTTCTCTAACCCTGTCGGGGATATGGGACACGGGTACCCGCAAGGAGGATTAACGTGGCCCATCTGGGGTGGCCCACTCCACAGTCAGATTAGGACAAGGACTCACCTTGCCAACTTGTAATAGATTAGCAGTGTCCTAAAATGACTCGACATGTAAGCCGGCCTCCTCCACCTTTATAAGGAGGGGCAAGGCGCACCAAGAGGGGGGATCAGACAGATCTAGAGAAGAGGGGCCGCCTCATCGGCGACTTCCACCATGAGAGGAATAAAACCTAGCCACAAACAGCACGTAGGGATATTACCGGATGATGTTTCCCGGGTCCCGAAGCTGTATAAATCTTGTCTCCCGTGTCGTTCGTCTACTAACCCACATCGACGATGCCCGCGCGTACATAGTCACGTATCTTCACCGTTGATCTAAACCATCGACATTGGCGCCCACCGTGGGGCTAAGTGCGCGTGGATTCACAACTCGATGGGTCCAATCTTTATCAACGACGACGGCGAGTTGATCATCACGACAAGCTAAGCTAGACGACTCGGATGTTTGGACTACGTTGGTTGCGTAATTGCTACGAAATCAAGATCAGAAGGAGCTACATCACCAGCGTCAATCGATTCCGCTGCCAATTCAAGTCGGTTTCCAAACTCGACTCCGGAGCAACGTCGCGTGCACAGAGTACGTAGTCCGAGTCAATCACGTCCTTCAGCCATGGCTCATATCAATCAGCGAGGAAAGCAAGGAGAGATACAAGCCGGCTGGCACAAGTATTCGTGCAGGTCAATCAAGATCCAAGGAAAAGGAAAAGCCGTGGATGTATTCCATATTTAATTACCACGCACACGGATCAAGACAGTTATGGAAAGAAAAGATCAACCAGCCCGACTCGTACTAGGATTGAAGAAGTAATCAAAGAAAGAATACGAGCAGCAGCTCATCGAAGCGATACCAGTCACGTTTCAGCGACCGAACCAAGTCCAAGGAAAAAACAAAGATCAGATATTGCAGTCCTGTTACATGGCCATGCATGGAGCAAAAGCAGCTGACGTAAGAAAACAATATATATAACAGTAGAAGAAAACCAGGGTTGAGAGGACTCGGACAGCAAGGCGAGTTGGCGATTAGGTCAAGAGGACTCGGACAGCAAGGTGAGCCGGCAACCGGGTCTAGTGGACTCAAACGACTTTGACGACGACAGTCCGTCGACTTGCAACCATCATCGGCTACAGAAAATAATCAGCTAAGTCGCCTTTTATATTTAAATTTCATATTTTATTCATTCAGTTAAATTATATAAAGTCAACCCCCTTTAAGTTAATTCCGGATTAATTCCGAGAGTTATATATCTGGTTTATAAAGAAATTGCAGAGATAATCCAGAAGATTACAAAGTAAGTTTTAAATAATGCAAGGGGGCTAATATAAGTTGAGTACCGTTATTATCTCAGAAAATTCTAGATGGCATATCAAATCGATTCTTTGAGGCTTAATATAGCCAAATCTCAAAGTTGGGTTTTTTACACCCGCCATGGATTTCTAAAAAGTCGAGATCTCAAATAGTTCGCACCAAATTTATTTAAAGTCGGGCTATCCTTTGCTCGCAACGGATTTCTCAAAAGTCGAGCTATTGCTTCCACCGGATTTTTCAAAGTCGAGCTATCTATTGCTTGCACCGAATTTTTCAAAGTCGAGCTATCTATTGCTTGCACCGGATTTTTTCAAAGTCGAGTTATATATTGCTCGCAATGGATTTCTTTAAAAGTCAAGTTCTTTATAACTTGCATCAGATTTATTGGAAAGATTTAGTTACACCCACAAAGGGATTTCTAAAAAATATCAATGTCTCTATACTACAACTTATATATCACCAACGAGCCCAGAGAGCTCCGCAATACCAACGATCCTAGAGAGCTCCGCAACACCAACGAGCCCAGAGAGCTCCGCAATACCAACGAGCCTAGAGAGCTCCGCAACACCAACGAGCCCAGAGAGCTCTGCAACATTATAACATGATTATTGTGATCAAAGGGATAAAGCCGGATTCTCTACAGTAAGAGTTTTGCCGAGACACCCAGTAAGTGCGCCTTTATTAACTTTGATCATTAGGTCCTTGTGGGCTTGTCTTTCAGGAAAAAGCCAAGTTCTAGACTAATTGACCTGGCTCAGATGCCAACTTATCCTTAGTTTTATCTGGTAAGTCAGATGCAACCTGTACAACAAACTGGCTGCTAATTAGCAAAGACCAGGCAGGGCCTACTTATTCATCAGTATAAAACTAAGAAGGGTTATAAAAACCAAATCAGCTCAGGCATCAATCAAGTTCAAAAAGTTTTAAGCTCCGAGTTGCTGCAGGCAAACAACCCAGCACTTGGGGGGCTACATGTTAACAGGTTATCAGTTTAAGTCAAAGGAAATACAGAGTTGGAAGCTCCAAGTTGTCGTAGGCCAACAACCCGGCGCTTGGGGGCTACTCACGGATCAGGTTTTTTTACAAGTTAAGCAGTAATCAAGTTCCAAAAGTTTTTATCTTCAAGTTGTTACAGGTTAACAACCCGGCACTCGGAGGCTACATCATCTGAAAGTCAAGAGTTATACATCAAGGAGTCCCGAGTCGTCGCAGGCAAACGACCCGGCACTCGGGGGCTACATCATCTGAAGTTATGAGTCATCAAGCTCCAAGCTGTCGCAAGTTAACAACTCGGCGCTTGGGGGCTACATATATATGTGTAAACAAACTCGAGCATAGTCACACAACTAGTCAAAAGAACTCGGAGAAAAAATCCGAGTCGCTTCAAAACAAGTCGATGGGAGAGGCCAGCATTAACAAGTCGGCAGGAGAGGCCGGCATTAACAAGTCGACAGGAGAAGTCGGCATTAACAAGTCGACAGGAGAAGTCGGCATTGACAAGTCGCCTGAAGAATCCGGCATTGACAAGTCGCCTGGAGAAGCCGGCATTGACAAGTCGGCAGGAGAAGCCGGCATTAACGAGTCGGCAAGCGAAGCCGGCATCGACAACTCGGCAACGCCTACATCGACAACTCGGGAAAATCTACAACGACAACCCGACAAAATCTACAACGACAACCTGACAACATCTACATCGACAACCCGGCAAAGTTTACATCGACAACTCGGCAAATGCTGAAGCCGGGTGCTGCGACATCATCGACATCTACAACTCGGCAAAACGCTACATCTACAAGCCGGCAAAGAACCCGGCACGGATTCTGTGTCCCATTTTTTCAACAAATCAAGACCTTCCGCATGACTCTACGAGTCACCCGAAAGCTCGGGGGCTACTGTCGGGGATATGGGACACGGGTACCTGCAAGGAGGATTAACGTGGCCCATCTGGGGTGGCCCAGCAGGCCGACTCCACAGTCAGATTAGGACAAGGACTCACCTTGCCAACTTGTAATAGATTAGCAGTGTCCTAAAAGGACTCGACATGTAAGCCGGCCTCCTCCACCTTTATAAGGAGGGGCAAGGCGCACCAAGAGGGGGGATCAGACAGATCTAGAGAAGAGGGGCCGCCTCATCGGCGACTTCCACCATGAGAGGAATAAAACCTAGCCACAAACAGCACGTAGGGATATTACCGGATGATGTTTCCCGGGTCCCGAAGCTGTATAAATCTTGTCTCTCGTGTCGTTTGTCTACTAACCCACATCGACGATGCCCGCGCGTACATAGTCCCGTATCTTCACCGTTGATCTAAACCATCGACAAACCCCCTCATCCGCACCCTCTGCTTCTCCAGCTACATCGTGCCCAACCTAACTTTAATCGTACACATCGCATACCCCCGCCCCTGTATAGATAATCAACCCATGCGCCAATGCATGACAATCCTAAATAACCCTCCATATAACCTAAAAAACATATATTCAGACGACAAAAAATACGCCACAAAAAAAGATGAAGCATGAATGTTTTCTCCACCCTGGTTCACAAGCGTCTAACTCGAAAATATCATCTAAATTCAATTTAATCCTAATTTAGCCGCACTTGTATGGTGTCGGACTCCAACTCTGAGTCATACATGGTTGGACTCAAATACATACCTCATGGTATCAGCTTAGACTTGTATTTCCTCCTCATTGACTTTCCCGGTACACCATATGCTTTAGTTAATAAGTATCTATATATGGCCATATCATCCACTTTCCCCTTGGAAAGGTGTTGCCGCAACGTTGCAAGGTCTTTTCCAACATGTGGTGTCGGCTTGGAGGATTGGGTTTAAGATTTGGTCTAGCTTGGAGGTTTCCTTAATGGCGTATGGCGCTATGCCGTCCTAGAGTGGGTTCTTGGCATTGACAAGTAGCGGCGAGACGTGTCAGGATCTTGCTTCTGCTCAGCTTCCATGGCGGACGACAGCGAGGTTTGGTTTTGGCTGAAGTTACTGTCACAATAAGTCGCTGTAGTTTTCCCCTAACCTCTTGTCGATGTGGTTCAACAGGCGATGCGTTGGGGTTGTAAGTTGGTGTGCGATTCTCTATGTTATTCATGTTTATCTAGAGTTGCTGCTTTTCACATTTGGAGCATGTGTACAATAGTTCTTTTTGAAGTTCATCACCCATGTTTTCTCGTGTGAAGGAGATCTCCACCCAAATGTGGGCTCTTCTGGCCTAAGGGCGGCCTCCTAGAATAGCGATGTTTGCTGATCAAACCAGTTATCGGTGTGTGTCGGGTCCTCTTCTTCCTCCTGGCCATTGTGCCAGATGAGCGACAGTGTATCTCTTGCAGGGCTTCTATGTCGTCTACCTTTAGTTCGAGTTGCGGTCGGAGTAGCGGCGACTATGACGCCCCAAGGTGGTGTTGTCCTCGTCAGCGCCATGGTCGGTGAGATGCGGATTTGGGAGAGAAGGATCACATTACACTTTAGTTTTTCTTTTTAGGTCCTTCTTGTTAAACTTCAGGACCAGCTTTTAATTTTTATTTTATCTTGGGTCCTTTTGCACTTTGTACATATGATCTTATCAATAGTTAAGCGGTACTCTGGGTCCTACTCCTTTGGGACCTTTCTGTGATATAAAATGGAAAACAAAACAAAAGGGTCCCTCGAAAAATCCATAGAAAGAGCCACAGAGGAAAAGTTCAGCCCCGTACCTTCCATCCGTGCGGGTTAATAACCGTCAGGTTCGGGCAGGTCGCGGAGGAGGAGTCGAGCTCAACCATCTTCTTCCCAGCTCCCTCCCGTCCCGAACGGAATTCCTCTCCCGCGAGATTGGAGCTCGCCACGGGAGGATCCCGATCTCGCCATGAATCCCGAGTAGTAAGTCGCTTCCTTCCTCTCGCCTCTGGTTGAATTGGGGTCCCGCGAGGTCGGGATCTCGCCGGATCTGGCACGGACACGGGCGTTTGTATTTCTTCTGTCGCTATTGATCCCACCATTCGGTTCGGATGCAACCCTTACGGGATCGTGATGTGATCGCGATTCCTGTATTCTCCGCGAGATTTTCGCTGATGTTTTGGGAGCGTTATTGTCGTGGATTCTATTACGGCCTTACGGGATGTCAGCGAAATAATAATTGATGTGTAGTAAGAACAGTGCAGTTTTGGTTGCAATTTGCACCAGAAGCTTGCGTCTAATTCACTCTCACAGAGGGAATGTGGACTACGGTGTTGGAGTAGAGTAGTAGAGTTATTGTTGTTGTTCGTTAGAAGGATCTCTCTGCTCTCCACTTTTCTAAGAAGAAACTACGTTGATGTATTTAAAGCGATCTGAACACTCTTTTATTGTTTTCTGATAAAAGCTGTTGGTTAGAAGGATCTTTGCTTGCAACTGCTAGGCTAAATCACGAGTCAATGGCTTTAGAGGGTGTTTGGTTAGGGCCCTTTTGGTGTGGCTGGCTGTGGCTGGCTGTGGGTGCTGTGCAGAAAAGGTGCTGTTCAGGAGAAGCTGCTTTTCTGAGTGGAAGCCTTTGGCAAACCAGCTGGCTGTCTGGCTGTGAACTGTTGAATTGTCTGAAACACCCTTTATAGTCATCACATTTGCCGTACATATAAAATACGCATACATCACTAAAATACGCATATTCGGCGAGACCCGGCCTGGTGATCCGGCGTGGCTGTTTGGCACACAAAATTATAACACATTTGCCGTACATATAGGCATATTCGTCAAATACGCATATGTAACAGTAGATTTTAGCTAAGCAGGAAGCTACAGTCATTGCGTATGAATGCATAAGCTAGCAAACAAAGAGATGGCCACGTCACAACGTGTGAGTGGTGGAGGTAGGTGCAGTGCATGTGGTTGGTGCCGTACTGCCGTGTGACCCAACGAACATGGGAACGAGGATGGCAGTTTCCTGTAATTACGAGCTACGTGATGGGCAATGCTACATACCGGTTCGATCGTTAAGTGAGAAAGCTCGGGAAGCCGCTCAAAGCACCTCGGCCGCTGCTTTTTCTCGTATGAAGGGAATGGACTGGCTTCGGCCGAAGCTCGACGCGCCGCGAGGCCTTTTGGTGCCACCGCCTGCTTATTTCCGTGGAAAAGCCACCAAAAGCCGAACCAAAAGGGCCCTTAGTCTTTTTACTTGGCTTTTGGCTTTGGCTTATAAGCCCAAAAAGCACCTAAATAGGTGCTTTTGGCTTTTGGCTTTTGACTTATGTTTTACTATGGTATAAGCCAAAAGTGAAAAGCCAAAAGCACCTAATTAGGTGCTTTTATGGCTTATAAGCCAAAGCCAAAAGCCACCAAAAAAGCCTAACCAAACACTCTCTTAATCTGATGTTGTAGTGTAGTGCTACAAACTTGATTGGATGCTCGCTCGTGGATTTTATGATGATCGTGGATTGTAAATGATTAGGAGTCAACATTACTATTGCTTGTTCGTATCTTTTGGGTTCGAATGAATGGATTTGTTCTCTTGGATAGTGTTGTATCTGCTGCTTAGCTTCAATATTTCATCTTCACGTTACATATTGGCATTGGAAATTTACTTATCTATTTAAAATTCTTTCTATCTTTCGATATGATTCTTCAAGTTTGTAATATGTTGTAGTAGTACTAGTATAGATGAGAACTATTATTGAGCACAATTGACTCAGTTATTCTGAATATTGCATGTAGAGTACCAAACTACTGGTCTAAGCATTGATACACAATGTTCTAATCCTCAAGATGATTTTATCTAGTTTTAGTATAGTTATCTACTTACCTTTTGTATTAATCTTTGCATTGCCGCTCATGGATCCATATGCTCGGAGATAAGGACTATATCCTGTATTACATTTTTATCGAGACTAATATCCTTTTAATTGACATGGCAGTGACTATCTCTTTAAGCTTTTGCTTATTGGAGACTCGGGTGTTGGCAAGTCATGCCTTCTCTTAAGATTTGCTGTAAGAATCCTTATCTGAAGCATGATTCATTAATTATATTTTCTCTCTGTATATAATTGGTTCCCCTTTCTTTGTATCTATCTTCTTTAGATGTAAGTTGTCTGATGGATATCATAGAATCAATTGAATTTCCTTCAGGTTTAGTAAACTGTATGATTCCTCACAAGCTATGACAACTTAACTTAGTAATGTGAATGTTTTCATTGTCGGTAGCACTGGCATAACGATGATCCATATATTTTACTACACTCTTGAGTGATAAACTTTATCAATCGATTTTATGAGCTTCCTTAACATTGGCTCTGTTGGCAGGACGACTCATATCTGGAGAGTTATATCAGTACAATTGGAGTTGATTTCGTAAGTATATTTACTTTCTCGGGTGAATGTTTGCTGTCCTGCCTACCTTCAGTGAACTTAATTTATTATTTCCTTCCATTTATATTGATAGAAAATACGGACTGTGGAGCAAGATGGAAAGACTATGAAGCTGCAAATTGTGAGTCTTATGCTTGTGATTCATTTGATTTGCATGTTTATGGCCAAACATACCTTTTCTTATGTCCTGTATGCATGTGTCACCAATTCATATTTTCTTGACAGATTAAGGATCTTATCAGGACATAGTTCATTTATTAGCCCCTTTTATTTAGTGAAGTTTGCTCGTTTTGGCCCTTTGCATGATAAATGACGTGCTATTAAGTACTACCTCTGTTTCATAATATAAGCCTTTTTAGCAAGCTATAAACTAGCTTGCTAAAAAGGCTTATATTGTGGAACGGAGGGAGTCTCATGTAATTGTTTGTTGAGTTCAGTTAGCAGGAAATAAACGCACCATCTTTGCTTGAATATGTGCAGCCACACAGATACTTTTTAACTTATGATTTTCCTAGTTCCATCCATTGAATTATTTTAGTCGATTAAATGATTATTATTTATCTTCCGGATGAAGAATGATTCTTTCAGGGTGATTTGATATACCAAGTAGATATAGCTTATTTTGAATACTTCCTCCGTCCCAAAAAGGATGTCATAGATTTGTCTAAATTCGAATGTATCTAGACATGATTTAGTGTATAGATACATTTAAATTTGGACAAATTTGTGACATCCTTTTTAGGACGGAGGGAGTACCATAATTATTAGGTGGATGGTACCTCCTCTCTTAGTCTTATGCATTGCATCTAATGATGCAAGCTGTTCTTTCCCTTCGAAAATTTAAACCTCTCTACGTGGCCACCTTTCTTTTTCTATTCCAGTGGGACACTGCTGGGCAAGAACGCTTCAGAACTATTACTAGCAGCTACTATCGAGGGGCTCATGGAATCATTGTAAGTTTGTTTATGCAAACTCTTAATTTCATTTTACTCACGCGGTTCTGATGTGTGCAAATGGAATTGCAGATTGTCTATGATGTGACAGACCAAGATAGCTTCAACAATGTGAAGCAGTGGTTGAACGAGATTGATCGCTATGCTAGTGATAATGTGAACAAGCTTCTTGTAGGGAACAAATGTGATCTCACTGACAAAAAAGTTGTATCATATGAGACAGCCAAGGTATCTTCAACACTGTTTCTTACACATGAGATTTTCAATGTTTAATTCACCGGAGGCATTCTTCTGCTATTTGAGTTTATATTTGATGTATGCAGGCATTTGCTGATGAGATTGGCATCCCATTCATGGAGACCAGTGCAAAGAATGCCTTGAATGTTGAGCAGGCTTTCATGGCTATGTCTGCTTCAATCAAGGACAGGTGTGTTCCCAGACAATTTAATTAGCACAAGTTATCCTACTTTTGTTTGGAACTGCCATCATTTTGCAATATATTTACTGCTCATTGATGCTACGTTCCTAGTATTCTAAATAAAATGCCTCTACACTCCTTAATGTGTTTTTGCGCTCGCTCAGCCTACCCAGGTCCGAGTTCTGAACTCCCTGTGGTGCTTGGTAGTCAGGTGCTAGTGCCTGTTGGTGGAGTTATTCCACTTCCTTAGCTATAACAGTTTGCACTGAATTTGATTTATCGTCCCTTAGTAGTTTTTTTCCACTTTAGAGGAAGAGTAATGAATAAAACCATCTTCCTTTCCAGGATGGCCAGCCAGCCAGCCGCGAACAACGCTCGCCCAGCCACAGTGCAGATCCGTGGGCAACCTGTCGAACAGAAGACAAGCTGCTGCTCTTCTTAGAAAACCATGCAGCCCGAATGGAGATTTAAACTTGGCAGATCTGCCCTTTAATCCATGTTTTTACATAGGCGTACTTGGTACCTTTATATCATTCTTTCTAGTGCACTTTGCTCCTGACTTGTAACACCGGAGTTTGGAGAACAGTATCTTCTAGTTATTCTGTAACTTGGATGGCTATGTTATGTTTGCAATTATTGTTTAATTAAATTTGAGAAGGCTTCCCCTCATTGAAACGCATAAAATCCTAGAGATGGTGCCATTGGCGGCCTCCATTATTCATCTTGCAGCTTGTAATATGCTTGAGTTGTGATGGCTCCAAAGACGTTTGCCAGAATGGCTTATTATGGTGAAAGTGTGATACCAATTATCGTTGCGTATTTTTCATGCTATATGTACAAGGGATATAGTTCTTCTGGTTATAATTTCCCTACATAAGGTTGTTAACTGCTGACAGCAGCATTGGGAAACGTGAAGACTATGTCCCGCAGCTTAAGGCCTTGTTTGGTTAATCCCTGTCCTAGGTGGATTGAAGTGGATTAGAGGGGATTGGCTGGGATTTTGACTTACAGGGGATTTAATCCATCTTAATACCTGCCAATCTCCTTGGTAACTCAGCTAACCGAACAAGCCTTAAAGGGCACTGACTGGTTGACCATGAGAAGCAAATGTCTCAAAACAAAAGTCTCAACAGCATAGCATGGGTAGCTCGTTGCAAAATACTACTCTCTCTGTATTAAAATATAAGATGTTTTAGTATTTTTTTTCATCCGTATCTAGACATGTTTTAGCGTAAGGTTCAAATGAATCTTATACTAAAATATATCTACATATAGATGGAAAGAAAAATGTTAAAACATCTTATATTTTAATACGGAGTGAGTACATTCGTCAAAACAAAATACTCCGAATTCAGAGGCAGAAGCACAACCAGTTCCCGTGTCGTCCGTCCTCCCCCACACTGCCAGTCAACCTTCCCCACCTCACATGTAGCACCACGAAGCTGTATCACTAGTTTCTCATGATTGTTCAAAAAAAAAAAAAAAAGGAAGTTTCTCAAACTGTGTCCCAAGTTCTTTGTTTTGTTTTTTCACTATTTAACAGGTGAAACAGTTTCCACCAAATTGGTCGAACATTTCTATATGCGACCTAAGTAATAACTACTACTACTATACAAGTCGATTTCAATGGATCATTGGAATTTCTTCTAGATTTCCAAATAGCACTTCACGTTTGACATGCTTTAGCAGCTACAGGGATGTGCAAGCAACAAGATCACAATCACTTTGACATCATATGGAGTCATCAATGTTAGATCAAGGCACACAAGATATACTTCAGGTTGAATCTAGCCGACCATATTACAGACCAACCAGAGTAAAAAGTACCCTATTACTGAACAACGTGTGGTCAACTACGGAACATATTACAGACCAACCAGAGTAAAAAGCGCCATATTACTGAGCAATGTGTGGTCAACCGAGCAGTACCACCCTCAATCAGCATCATCTCCGATCCTTGGAACACCACATGACGTCCAGCATTTGCATCACCAGCAGTACCCTATTGTGAGGCCCATCTATGGGCTCTTCATCACAACACCTTCACACCTTGTTCCAGAATCTCCACAATACTTGCCCGATATCTCAAGATTATGCAGTCAAGCTGTAATTTAGAAGCTTGTGCACAGAAACTTTGTCTAATCTGTTACACATGGGACATATAGTGTAAAGTTAGAACCCCGATGAATAAGACTCATCCAGAGAGGTAGGCTGTTATGGGCGAAGAGCCAGAGGAACATGCAAACTCTGTGTGGTAGTTGCAGGTTCCAGATCTTGTGCCAGACAGAGTAGAAACCTGCTGTCGGACGAGCCACAGTACAAGTGTCAAGTTGCAGACAAGTGCCACTCCATACAAGCACACTGGCATCGCGAGCACTTCCCACAAGCTCCATGATACAGCAACTGGCTAGCCACAGCTCATGCAATCTCGGTATCTCATTCATCTCCAGCCCTGTTACTTGGGTTTCCTTGCTGCACCATCAGTTATCTCAACACCAGGCAGCCGCAACGCATGTGCAAACATCCTTTTAGCAGCTCCAGCCTGTTCTTTCTTCAGCGTCTCAGCGCTAACATTAGATTTATGACGGCTTTGAGTGGAGGTGTTCCGATGCGGATCCCCACTGGGTGAGCTTGAGTTGCATTTCCCAGCATAGTTCTCTTCTCTTCTGACCGGTTTAACTGCATACATCTCATTCATGCTACATGTCTGAATATTTCGTCCATTTACCAGTTCCTTCACTTTATTTTTCACCACGGCAGCTCTCTCTATTGTATCTTCAACTCTTTTACCAAGTGCGTGTGCGATCATCCGTTGAGCAACAGCAGGAACATGCCTAGGTTTTAGCCCTGATGAATCCTTTTTTTCATCGGCATCATCCTTAAAGAAGATTCGCTCACGAGCAGCTCGATAAGCAGCTTCCCTCTCCTTGAGCGGCACTGCTGAAAGTGGCACTGACTTCTGCAATGGCTTGACATCTGAAACAAACCGGTTATCTGATTACTTATTTGTTTTCCAGACCTACAAGCTTAAATGTCACAGCCGTGTAGAGATCCAAGCTGATTACAGCTTGAAAATGCAGCAATACAAGGCGTTTGGGGCAAAGGTGGTCATTTTACCTGTATCAGTTTTCAGATGCAGGCTTTCAATAGAAATAGAGTCTTCAACATCTTCCGTCTTGTAAGTTCTCTGAAGATCTGCTAGAAGCCAATGTTAATTAGAAAGCAGAAGCTTGTTTTCTTTTACAAATATGCAGGAGCTATGCAAAAAGTGTCTTTTGCACCCGAGATCCAGTGATCCCGGTATTTTACAATAATTGAAAAGAATATTTACGAGCTTCAAACAATTATAAATCACGGATGTAGCCAATGTTGTGATCCCACAAACATGTAAAATATCAACTTCAAATACTTTATTTGGATCTACACAAAAATAAAAAATCTGATAAATTTAGAGATTTGAAAATATGCATACTGCCATACCCAGATCCACACTTTCGTCATAAAGTATTTGAAATTGATTTTTTGCACGTGGGATACACCATTACCTACATCTGTGATTTGTTTTCATAATTTTTTGAAACTCGTAAATATTATTTTCGAATGTTTTAAACTACCAGGATCACTGGAGCTCTACTCGCAGCTATGTGCTTTATACAATGAAAAGAACTGCTGGTTGCCAGCAAAAAGGCCGGCCAAAGAGTAGCTAAATGCAGATTACTAGCCAACCTGTAGAAGAGATGAAAAATAGACAACTGGGACAGCTAGACTCTTTGTATAGCTACTCCCTAGTGTCGAATATCTTGATGTATGAAATGAGACATACATATACAGAAATAAATTTTGCCATTGATGTTTATAGAGTTTCTGAAGATAAAAACGCTAAGTACATCACAGGTATTGGTGAATATCAGACTATGCCAACAGAAGCAACAAAAGGTTGTGAATCAAGCTTGCCACAAATTTCAAGCGTGCACAAGTGCAGCCGCTTATTTTGTTTCACCTGGAAGGCTGGAACCATAATTTAACAGTTTCTTTGGCCAGTGTTGCTTATTAGTCATGGCAAATGAGGTAACTTGACCATAGCGACTAGACACCCTTTACTTCCTGAGCAGAGCTCACTTCACAGGAAGAAGCTTTAAACTATTACAAGCATCTGCGCAATCATTACACGATCCCAGCAAATAAATGCGTGAAGAATGATTCACCTGCCCCATTTCTCGTTAGCACAACAGAAGCTGAAGGACCATCACACTCGTCATAGTTCCATAGCACATCACTAACAAGGACAGGAGGGCTGCAACAAATAATATAACTAAATTCAAAACAAGGCTGCCATGACAACTGCTACAAATTTAGCCAACTAAAAATGTGTAGCAGAGTTTTCGAGTTAAGTATGAAGTGGGTAAAAAGAGAAAATCGGCAAGAGCAGCAATAAAAGGTGATCCTACCACGAAGCAGGCATCATATGACACGCAAAGGTCATGGGTTCTTACAAGTAACGAGAGGAAATCCAAATCACGACAAAACTGTGATTTCAGAATCGACGTTTAGACTAACACAATGTTACAGTGGGCAGTTGGCATACTTATCTTTAACTTTGCAGATGACCACATACATCGAGGTGGACAATCGTAGGTAGGAAATAGGTGTATAATTAGAGCAGGGAATAACTAAGATATTCTTAATTCTAATTTCCTTCATTCCTTGTAGGGCACTTGTTTTCTGTTGTATTTAGTCAAGTGAGCACCGGTAGTGAGACACCCTGCTGAAGCGTACTAGTAGTGTATTTTGGTACATGTATACATGGAGCAGAAACAATGCATAACCGAATGAAAGAGGATACACAGCATGAGTGAGCATATATGGCGACATACATGGCTGTTTCAGGGCACCGTTGGAGAACTAAATGCCGGTCATCACCCTCACCAACAGATTCGTGAGCGAACCTAGGAGCGACGATAAACGAGCAAAGGATTGGTTACTGCAATATTGAATGGACAGTGAATCAGGTGGGGGGTTGAATGGAACAGGAAGGAGTACCCATAGATGTCGGCGAGGCGATGCAAAAGAAGGCGATTGTAAGAGCTAGTAGGCTGGAGCTCAATGGTATTCCCAACTGTCCCGCGATGTGCATCAGTTACGTCGCGGTACTGGTACTGCAGGAGAGTGACGAGGGCTTCCTCGGTGGAGAGGACGAGGTGCTTGCTGTAGAGGTTGTCCTTGATGAGTGAAGCCAGCTCCTCAATCTGCTCATCCAGAAGCACAAAACAGGTAGGTAAGCATTGTCTATCACAGGTAGAAACGTAGTCAGATTTCTTCGTGCGGCTAGTCTAGCAAGGATTTACGAATTACCATGGCGAATTGGGTGGTGTCCATCTCGCCCCTGAAATTCAGCCAAGATGAACCTTTGCGCTGCGCTCAGGATGACGAAGAAGGAGAAGAATCTCACAATCGAATCAAACTGAAGCACGGATGGAAGGGGCGGATCTGGATGAGGGCGAGCCCAGAGAATTTTGGAGGTCAGTGGGGTTTAAACAAAGTATAAACACTCGATGAACACAAGCTAGTTCATACCTGAAAACCCAAGATTGCAGACGCGTAGGGTGGAGAAAGCAGCAGGCACGCCACGAGGAACGGCGGGAACGGGCGATGGCGGCAACGCGCGTGAGATTGAGGCGGGGGTGTTTGGGCTTGAGGCGTCGGTGGCTACAAGGTACGCGGTGGTAGGTCAGGCTGGACTCGGATTCAGACTCAGGGGATGAAGAAGAAAGGGTACGGAAAGACTAGAGTTTGGATTTTCTTTTTTTTTTACGGGATTTCTATTTTTAGAACGGTAGATACTTATTCTTAACTTCAGAACGCGGTGGGAACCGTTCGTAAATCAGACGAAGCAACCGTGGCGATGCAGGTCTACATCGTTGGGGAGAATGGATATGCTCGTACGGATCGAAAGGAATCATCAAAAAGACGTCGGGTGCATGCAAACCTTACGTCATCTAAATTTAATACGAAATCTGAAAATTCAAAAAGTTTTATAGCTCAAACCATTTATCCGATTTAACATCCGTTTTCACCGTTAGATTAGTCGCGACGAGATCTTCAAAAGTAGATCCCATGTTGATATGTTTCAGATAACTTTTTTTTTGACTAAAAAGTTACCCGCCATTAATACTTAAGTTACCCAGCTGTAATACATAAGTTACCCACCTATTGAAAATTAGTTCGGCTTAAAGTTAGATCACATTTTTACTTGTTCTGTGTGAACACTTAATTTTATACGTGATCTACCACTTTGAAATGATAACTATTTTAATTTTGATGATGGTCATGTGCACAAGTCGATAACTACATGAGTATCGTGATGGTTACCGTGTCGTGCATCTAGATAACAACACCGATACCGTGGTATGAACTATAGCTTGAGCAGCTGGATACATACTATTGTCTGTATAACTCATGTATTATAGGTGGGTAACTTTTGAGTACAAAAAGTTATCAAAACATATTAACACAGGGATATAGTATCGAAAATCTCATCACGACTAAGCGAACTATAAAAATGGACCGTCAATCCGATTAACGTTTTGAGCTACACTTCATACACACCATTCATAATGTGGGTAACCTACATAATATACCATGGATAACTCACGTATTACAGGTGGGTAACTTTTAGGTCTAAAAAAAGAGACGCGAAACACACCATTCATATGATGGGTAAATTATATACTACACGCTGGGTAAATCACGTGTTATATGTGGGTAACTTTTACGTAAAAAAAAGACGCGAAACACACCATTCATAATATGGGTAACTTACATAATAAATCATGGGTAACTCACGTGTTATAAATGGGTAACTTTTAGGTCTGGAAAAAAAAGTCTCGAACACACCATTCATATGATGGGTAACTTACATACTACATCATGAGTAACTCACGTGTTATAGGTGGGTAACTTTTTAAGTCCAAAAAAAGACGTGAAACACACCATTTTTAGAGCGGATGACTTAGATACTATACTCTGAATAACTTACGTGTTATGGGTGGATAACTTTTACCTCCAAAAAAAAATTGTCTAAATATATCAACATGAGATCTTTCAAGATCTAGTCACGACTAGTCTAACGATAGAAAACGAGTTTTAAATCGGATAAACAGTTTAAGCTACAAAACTTTTTAAATTTCAAGATTCTGCATTTAATGCGGATGACGTCGGGCATGCAAAAAACTCCATACCAACCGTATTTATGGTGGGTAAGTTAGTACTACAGTTTGGGTAACTTGCATACTAAACCCCGGGTAACTTACGTGTTATGGGTGGGTAACTTTTAAGTTCGAAATAAAGTCGTCGAAATATATCAACATGGGATCTAGTTTCGAAGATCTCGCCGCAACTAGTCCAACGGTGAAAACGGATTCAAAATCGGATAAACGATTTGAGATACAAAACTTTTTAAAAATTTCAATCTTACATTTAATGCGGATGACATCAGCAGTTTTGTTTGTTTGCGGTTTATATGCAAATCCGCGAATGAGAGCGCAAACCGCTTGTGGTATGTAAATTTTATTTTGTCCTAACGTTCTATATTTAAGCTTAACTATAGAACGTTCTAAACGTAGCAGCGTCCTTTTTTTATTGTTAGAAGGAGAGGTGTTAAATTCATTAAACATATACTAGCACATATGCCCGTGCGTTGCTACGGATTAAAAAAAAACAGTACAATGCATCATTTGTGCTGTCATTGACAGATTCGTGGGTGTTGCTATCCTTTTTTCACTACTTCCAGAGACCCTTCTCTCCTACTCCGACGTCATGGATTCAACGATCATATGAGCCCTCGCCGCCCCGTGTAGTGATCGTTCCCGCGCCGTCCTAGCCCATTTGTTAATTTTATGACCATCCCTACAGGATCTCCACTTGGACAAAGAAGAAAAAATCACTGCATTTGTACATATGATAATTTGAGGCACAAATAGGCATTGCATAAAGATTTCTATAAATCCAGGAACAACGAACATTGAAGGTTGGTCTAGAAATTCCAACATGAAGATTTTTTTAATCTGGGAACAACGAACATAGAAGGTTAGTCTAGAAATTCCCCTATCACTCTATTCGAATCATACACACAATCATGTAAATCTTCTGGTATCACATAGTTTCCTGAAACCGCTCCCCACACATTTTCAAATGTTTTGAATACATGATGGTGATTAAGCTAAACAAGTAAGTATGGAACTCAAGTCAAACTTGATAAAGTACACCAAGTTTTGTCTGAAGAGATGACCGGTTAAATAATGAGGAGTATGCAAGACCGGTCATGTGAAAGTAACAACAGAGAGTTCTTGAAACTGATAAACAATGGAGAGCAATTAATCAAGAAATTTTGTCTTATTTTTTACAAAATAAATTTCCTATTACGTCACAAACTCAGTCGCCAAAAAATAGTGAAGCCGGAGTGACATGTTCATGATTCCATAGAGAACGAATAAGGTAAAATGAGTTGTTTCTAAAAAAACTGCCAGAAGTTCATGATATACCTGGAAGGGTCGACCCACAGACTTAAGAACCGGTGATGTCAACGGAAATTCGTTTCGGAACTTGGGAGCATATGCTCCCACCATTTGAAAAAACATTTGGAAAGTCAAAAAATTCTGAACAAAAATATGGCGCGTACATCTCGACGTTCTATGTGCACACAACAAGTTTCGCGAAAAAATAATATTTTTTGTTAACTGTGCAAAAAAGACAAAAAAATGTCTTGTGAAAAGCCTTTTGTTAGCATCAAAATTTATCTTTTTTACACACGACAAAAGAAATATCGGTTTTCTGTGAAACGACTTCGTGAGCATATAGAATGTCGAGACGCACGCACGGAACTTTTTGTTCGAATTTTTTGAAGTTCCAAATTTTTCTAAAAATTTATTTTACAAACCGGGAGCATATGCTCCCGGGAGCCAAAACTCCACCCACTGATGTCAATCAATTCTCAAAGCTAGTCGGCATTCGTGACTACTCTGATTGATCATGCCATTGTCAGATTGGAAGGATATGTATGTGTAAGCCACTGCATATTAATCCTCGGTACTTTATAGCTCAGGCATTGAAAGATTAATAAGTAACTATCTTCCTATGTATGTACATTCAAGAAATAGAAGTGTAAGGCAACAAAGCAGCTATACAGATCAGTAAAGAGAAATTAGAGTGAAAGTATGATGGAACCAAATCCATGAAATCCTGGGACTCAGTGACACTATGATAAAATTGCCTTTGTGTGGTCCACCTCCATGAGACCCTGAAATGCACACAAACAGACTGAATAAAAAACATCGTTTAGTTCAGCTAAAAAAACATCGTTTAGTTCAACACTCAGGATTTGTTTAGCTCAGCCAATTAGATTAAGTAAGAAACTTATGAAGCAGCAATTCAAATCCTGAATCAAGAAAACCAAGCAAACTGTGCATATAAAATTGAAACGTGTATTTCTACATCTATCAGGGTCAGCTTCTCCTACTCGGTCGGCGGGTTCTCTACACGAACGTGGAGCACTCCTGCTTGGAGCGGGTGTAAACTTCGGGGAGCAAGTACTTCCGAACATTGGAGCTCAAGGCGTTGTACCTGCATCTAGCCAAGGATAGTCGGAACCTTCCCAGGATAAGCGGGGTATGTGCCGCTCCCTTGCACGTTGTGGATGCCTCAAGTGCGGCACACTTTTCCCCCTGGTAGAGCATGTCGACTCCAAACACTACCCGAACTCAGCACGCACTTGCAGAGGTCCTCCACGACCAGCACACCGGCGAGCGTCTCCACCATGACGTACGTGCCAACATTGCCGGCCTCGCTAATGGCCACAAGTACTACCCGAACTCAGCACGCACTTGCAGAGGTCCTCCACGACAACGGCGCCCTTACTCGGCTCATTGGCCGTGCGCTGGTCTCCAACAACGTTTGAGATGGGATCGGAAGGCGTAGTACAAGAGATGGGACTCCGAGGAGCCGGTGCAGCTGGCGAGGTCGAGCAGGGCCGCCGCAGTGATCGATGGCGACGGTCTGAAATCCCCCATGAAATAATCTTCTGATGGCCCGACAGATCCCTGACCCTTGATTTCAGTTGCCGCCGCCGCCCAGATCCGGGTCGCCAAGCCCTCTTTCTGCTGCAGCCGCCGCCAGGTCGATCACGCGAGCGAGCTCGCGTACCAAGAAACAAAATCCAGTGATGTACGCAGTTTTGCTGGGCTTGCCCATACCCCATAGGATTGCTCGTGAGGAAGGAGCGCAGGGGACGATCCAATCGGGCGACGCACGAAAGTAATCGTTAGTGGACCTCGCCAAGCTCCCTGGTGCCCGCCATGTCTCCCTTCGTCCCTGAATCGCGGCTCAGACGGCTTCGATTCCCGCTGCTGTCAGTAGCCGGAGCGGCGATTCCGGAGTCAGACAACGACCTGGCGCTGGTGCAGTGCCTCCCTGCACCAGGACTCCAGGAGCAATTGGAAGGAGCTTCTCCCTCGTCGTCAACACCGCCGATTCAGGCGCTGCCGCCTGCCACCCCTCCAGATCGATGGAATTTCTTTCGTTTTTCAGCTCAATGGCGGTGAGGCTAGCAACGCCCAATCCCTGGTCGGCGTCGAGATCGGTTGATTCCGCATCTTATCTTTGAACTGTGCAAGCTGGACAAGGCTAGGGGACCTGGTGATTTATTTGCGTGCAGGACACGGGACTCCCTCTGGGATGGGGGACGGAGTTCGACTCTAACACCACATCATCGCTCAGAGACGCGTACAACTCAAGCCACTCGGAGACGGCGTAGGAACCCAAGAGACGACGGGAAGAAATTTTCGAGCGACGGGCGGGACACGGGCTAAGAAACGACTTGTCGAAGGAAGAAAGAAAAACGTTTAGATCAAATCGTTTTTTAGGACTTATAAGTGGCATAGGTGGGTAATTATTTATAACTTTTAGGGCAATTTCAATGACGTACCTATTGGGAATATGCCCTAGAGGCAATAATAAAATGGTTTATAAGCATATTCATGTTTATGATAATAGTTTATTATCCATGCTATAATTGTATTAACCGGAAACATAATACATGTGTGGAATATAAACAACCAGTTGTCCCTAGTAAGCCTCTACCAGACTGGTTCGTTAGTCAAGAGATGGTTAGAGTTTCCTAACGATGGACTTGTTATAGTCACTTGATAATGGAGTCATATCATTAGGAGTAATGATGTGATGGACAAGACCCAATAATAAAGAGTTGCAATTGATCGTGTCACACAGTTTCATTGCCAACGCTTTAGTATATGCCAGGTATAGTTTCCTTAGACCATGAGATTATGTCACTCCCGTTTACCGGAGGAATGCTTTGTGGACATCAAACGTCACTTCGTAACTGGGTGATTATAAAGGTGGCTTTCAGGTATCTCCGATGGTATTTGTTGGGTGACATGAATCAAGAGTAGGATTTGTCCTTCCTTGTGACGGAAAAGATATCTCTGGGCCCTCTCGGTAATATAGCATTAGAAAGGTTGCAACCATGTGATTAAGTGGTAATCACGGAGATCCTATATTATGGATGAGTAAAGAGAACTTGCCAGGTAACAAGATGAAACTAGATATGGAGATATCGACGATCGAATCTCGGGTAAGTTAAATATCGGTGAGACAAAGGGAATCGTATACGAGATTAAGAATCTCCGGCATCGTGGTTCAATCGATAAGGAACTTCGTTGAATATGTAGGAGTCAATATGGGCATCCCAGTCCCGCTATTGATTATTGATCTGATCATGTCTATATGTTCTCGAACCCGTAGGGTCACACACTTAAGGCTCCGATGTAGCTAGGGCTTGATATTTGATGGTGTGAATGAATATTGATTCGGAGTCTTGGATGAGATCCTAGACATCACGAGGAGCTCCGGAAGAGCCCGGAGATAAAGTTTCATATAAGGAAAGTGGTTTCCAGGATTCCGAAAAAGTTCGGGAAAATTCCGGTAGAGTACCGGAAGATTCTAGAAGGTTCCGGAAGGTTCCGTAGGGCCCCACCTTAGGGGGCCACGAACCTAGAAGGTCCCACATGGACCGAGGGGAGGTGCAGCAGCCCACATGGGCTGGCCGCACCTAACCCCAAAGGCCCATGTGGCCCAACATATGAAAAGGGCCCCAAAACCCTAGGGGCTGCCTTGGGGGGTAAGTTTCCCCTTGGCCGGCCGCCCCTAGGACTTGGGGGAGGGGCAAGGGCTGCCCCCCACGCCTATATAAGGTGGAGGGGAGGGCTGGGGCGCACCCCATGGAACCCTAGCCGCCGGCCTCCCTCTCCCACCTCCCTCCTCTCTCCTGCAGCCGCTTGGCGAAGACCTGTAGAAATTTCTCCACCATATCCACCACCACACCGTCGTGCTGCTAGAATCTCGTGAGCCACTTCCTCCTTGCTTGCGGGATCAAGGAGAGGAAGTCTTCATCGAGCTATACGTGTGGATACCGCGGAGGCGCTGCTCATGCGGTGCTCCATCGGATTGGATCTCGGATTGGATCTCGGATCGGATAATACATCTCCTTGCGACTAGATGAGTCTAATTGCGGGGATCGACAGACCAGCCCCTGCATCGACAAAACGCGTTTGTTCGATCTTCAATGGTAAGAGATTAGATCTCATCTTCGCTACCTTCGTCTAATAGATCTAGATCTGTTGGGTTTCTTCCGCTTGTTTCGTAGGAAATTTTTTGTTTTCTATGCAACGAACCCTTCAGTGGTATCAGAGCCTAGATCTATTCGTAGATGTTGGTGCGATTAGAACACAAGTGTTGTGGACATTGATATTTTATGTTGCTACCTTCTCGCGTGCACTTTGCGTCTTTGCGGTTTTGTGAGATTGAAGCGGCCCGGACCAATCTTACTCGTCCACGCATGAGAGACCGGTTCCACGACAGACATGCAACTTGTATTGCATAAGTGGCTGGCGGGTGTCTGTTTCTCTTGCTCTAGTGAAGATGCAATTTTCAATGGAAGGCCTTTCAAAAGGATGAGTAAATAAGCAACTACAATATCACCGTTATGGTTTTGCGTAAATTAGAACGGTTCTATCTCGTTGACCCAAGCCACGTAAAAATTGCATAAACAAAGTAGAGGACGTATAACTTGTTTTTGCAGGGGGTCATGTGATTTGGTATGGCCAATGTGTGATTTGTGATAATATATGCAATGATCATGTTTGTAATCTTTCACGACTTGCATGTCGATGAGTACGGCAACCGGCAGGAGCCATATGGTTGTCTATTATTTTATGTGACCTGCGTGTCATTGAATCACCATGTAATTACTTTACTTTATTGCTAAGAGTAGCATTAGTTGTAGTTGCAATAGTTGGTGCACAACCATGGTGATGGCGCCACAATGATGGAGATCATGCCGGTGATGGAGATCATGCCGGTGCTTTGGAGATGGAGATTAAAGGCACAAGAAGAAAGGCCATATCATATCACAATTATGAATTGCATGTGATGTTAATCCTTTTATGCACCTTATTGTTATGCTTAGATGTGATCACGACGGTAGCATGATAAGGTGATCTCTCACGTTAATATCAAGATGTGTTCTCCCCTAGTATGCACCGTTGCCAAAGTTCTTCGTTTCGAAGCACCACGTGATGATCGGGTGTGATAGATTCTACGTTCACATACAACGGGTGTAAGCCAGATTTACACACGCGGAAATACTACGATTTCCTTGACGAGCCTAGCATGTACAGACATGGCCTTGGAACATAAGAACCGAAAGGTTAAACACGAGTCATATGGATGTAACTCCCCGACCCCGGAATTATGCAGAGAGGCTATGTAACCCACAGGCTATGCTACACAACCGGAGGGCATGGGATTACCGCTCCCACGCAACACTCCGATCATGCCATAAACACTGGCATAGCTATCAAAGCATAATACAGAGATCAAGACTTATGGAACAACTGGCACATTGCAGACTCTACGACACAAGAATCCATATAGCAACTCATATATGAGAAAGATACAAATATTACACACAAAAGGGTTCACAGACCCAGCAGTACATCATGCGGAAGCGAAGTAGTGTTGTCTAGTACAACAAGATCCAAATATAGGGCCTAAGAGGCCTACACATAAACAACCCCATGCCAGCTTGTTCCACGGTCCCAAGCTGCCACCTGGGAACCCCGAACTATTCGTCGACGTCCACGAAGAACCCACCTGTGTGCTCGGTGTCGTCCTCCTCTGAAACGAAGTATAAAGGCAGCAAAGAGAGACTGAGTATGATGTACTCGCAAGTTTAGTAGGGCGATATAGGCCCAATGCTGACGGAGGCTCTAAAGCTGTATATGTAGCTAATTTGCATAAAGCTAGATCTTCTTTTCAAAAGATTTAAAAGACCCATGGCATCGACTACTCAGAGTATTTTCTGACAAAGGGATAAGAGAGTAACTTTCCTTCGGTTCTCATCGAACCAAATAGTACCAAGAATCACCACTCGTCACCACCAAGGCACTTCCCCGAATCACCCTCGAGGAAATGAACCTTTTGTCACACGTTGTAATTGCAACCTCTAGCTGCCAAGTTTTAATTAGGTTAAAGTTGTTTATGATCCCGTAAATCCATTCCCAAGGCGTCCATAACCGTGGACCCGGCTTTTCGAAAAGATTAACCCTGCAGGGGTGTACTAGTTTACCCATTGGTACCGTCCGGCTCACCTGATTGGCCCTCTTCCGGGGAAGACCGGCGAGTGGGCGCGGTTAAACCTTTACCTCGCGTGAGACTATCCAAGAGTCATCTATGGCGACAGGGCAAGTTTACCCAGCCTATTTCAGCCCCTGCCCCCATCGCCACGTCCTAAACACAAATCCTCCGCAACATTTTCTTTTCCACTCACACGCAAATGGAAAATCGAACTAGAGGACCCTTGGATACGCCCGCATAAGTTATTCAGTTAGTAAGGAGCCCATACACCCACCAATGGCAGCACGCTCAAAACTTGAGTCCAAAGACAGGAACTCGCACCTAGGGAGAAGGGTGTGGCAAAACACCATCCCCGATGGCAACTCACCCAAGCCTTTTAAGCAAATTAATTAAGTAGCAACCATAACCACCATGTCCGAACATTCCATCATCATTCATCAATATGGAATTTAATCAACGGACATAAATAGAAAAACAATTAAGCATGGCTAGGCATAACTAAGTATATATAAACCACAACTATATCTTTGTCTCCGGCCAACACCACAAACCTAGGGTTCATAGGAGGGGAAGCATGTGATGGTTCGGGGAAAAACATGCATTCATAGGATACTCTAGTACTTGATCAAAAGTGACATTGGAATCGCATGCAATATTATGGTGGATAAAATAAGTTTAGAAAATAGTAGGTTGCTAGATGCCAAGAAAGTTAAGTTATCTCTTGCCTTGCTGCCGGGGCATGTAGTACAGCTCGTCGAGGTAGGTAGGGGTGACCTCAACTCCGGAATCTATCGATACCCAAGCAAGAATAGAAGAACAAAATAAATCACACGAAGACAAGGTGCAATGCACAATCACATGATGACATGACAAGTTTATGCAAAGATATCAACATTTAATTTATTTAACAAATTAAATGGAGTTCCAAATAATTAGTGCAATTATTTGGAAACAACCCCATATTTATCTTAGTGACCACATTATTCATAAATTATTACATTATTAGAAAAGTGGCTCAAATATGCATGAACATGATATGAATGGATAGGGTTTCTTCTTCCGATCATTTTGGTACCTTATTTGTAATTTTCTGAGTACCGAAGAATAAATAGTGAATTAACTAATTAATTGAATTTAATTCTTTTAACCAATTTATGAATAACATCAAATAAATATTTGTGACCATGATTTGGTATTACCATGAGTTGATAGCATTTGAAGTGTTGATCACATTGATATTTTATTCAGAATTTTTGGTTAATTATTTAACAAGTTATGATTTTCCCAATTTGGTATTATTTATACCATTTTAGGAATTCTTAAATAAAGGCAAAAATTATTTATTCAAAAGGGCATGGCAAGGCTACCAACAGATAGGTTTTGTTTTGCTAAACAATTTTATATTTAATTTGCAATTTTTGAAGCAATAAACAAATAGATAACAATTGTTTTATTTTCCTTTTTATTTACAAAAAGGAAAAAAATCAAACCCTGGCAGGCCGGCCTTGTGCCGGCCAGGCCGGGCCACGGGCCGGGCAGGCACCCGCGGGTTCCGGCCTTTGGCCGGCCCAGGCTGGGCAGACGGCCGGGTGGGTGGCCGAAGCCACCGGCCTCGTGCCGGCCCAAGCTGAGCCCAGGCCGGGCGTCCAGGCCGGGCACTGGCCCGAGCCAGCCGGCCTCGTGGCCGGTCAGGCCGGAGCCCAGGCCGGGCGCACGGGGACGTCGATGCCGGCGACGACCGACGGGGATCGACGACCAGAGAGAGAGAGGGGAGCGGGAGAGGGCGCGAGGTAGAAGCTAAGCTCACCCTGGAGTGATAGGTGTGGTCGGCGCGGCGAGGGAGGTATGGGGACGCCGGAATCGGGCCCGGCGAGTGGTGGCAGGGAGCGGACGATGTCGCGGATGCCGGCGTCAACGCATGCGTCCCCGGCTCGATTGCTTGCACCGGGAAAGAGAGGAGGACGCGGCGGAGAAGAGGGTGCGCGGCGATCTGCATGGGGCGGCCCCAATCGTCGGCGGCAAGCTCGGCAGCTACGGCGGACACGGAGGAGCTCGAGAGTGCAAGGGAGAAAGACGGAGGAGCAGGTGAGTGGGGAAATGGGGCGAGGAATAGGTGGGGGTCCGGGTGTAGCGACCACCACGTCCACGGCGGCACGGGTGAGGGGAGCACGCCGGCATGGGCTCAGGAGGAGCTGGCGGCATGGCGCCAGTGCCTCCCGGCACTGTGGAGAAGAAGGCTAAATTCAGAAAACCCCCCTGGCACCAACTTTTGAAATTGCAAAAAGGCCCCCCAACAACTTTAGTGATTTAATTGGGGCCTTTAGACAATTTTATAAAATCTACAAAAATTTGTAAAGCCTCCCCAGGACATGTAGGAGCTCCACAAAAATTGGTGCCCCAAAATAAAATGTTTAAATTCAGATTTGTTCATAGTGTTGCATTATGATCATTTTTGCTAAATTGCAAAATGCATTTATTTGGAGCACTTAAGCATTTCCAAAAATAATGAAATTATTTATGGAGACTCCCAATATAGTAATGAAGCTCCCCATTATTTTGTTTTGAATTTTTGGAAAGTTTAACTTGGTTTAAAAAATAGAAGCTGGTTCAACTCAGATTTGAAATCCCAATTTAATTAGTTGTTTGGCAAGAATTTGACTTGCTAAAATAAATATGAAAAGGCATGGTTGGAACTTCCTGGACAAATATGTTAACTTGCCATGATGTGGGTTGTTCCATAACTTGCATTTCATGGATTGGAGGTTTGGGGAGGTTTGGCTTCCCTCTTCTAATGTTTTCAATTGTTGTTTGTTGGAATTAGCAATTTCAAAAGCATGCCATGATGCAAATATGAAAACAAAAAGTGGAAAAATTCTTCGTATTTTTTAGTACAAAGCTGGGGCTGTTACAATGGATGATATGATCAACATGGTGATGTTCACCATTGAAGCTACATCATCTCACGTGATGATCGGTTGTGGTGTAGTGGATTTGGATTGTGTGTCACTAAAACAACCTGAGAGATGTTGAGTTTAGTGGGAGTTCATGTTGTAATTTTGATTAAGATGAACTAAAATTATCATAAACAAAAGTCCTAAAGATGTCTTTGCAAAAATCCTTGTAGATCATGGTCGACTACGATAGTCTGTTTGTTGCTGAAAAACTGCGTCTCGATGGGTCAATTTTTGAGTGGTACCTGCGCCTGAAAGAAGTCCTACACACCAATGCTGAGCTCTACGTGTTAGATGAACCATTAGAAGAATACCCAAATATTTCTGCAAGCGATGAAGAGTACATGGAGTGGTTTTGAACCACCTACTTGAAAGTCAAGTGGATGAGGTGCACCTTCATGAATTCTGACCTAAGTAGACAATTCAAGAACTTGATTGCAATGGAGATTGTTGATGAGCTGAAAAATAGATTTTCAGCGCAAGTTAGAATTGTAAGGTTCGAATGTCTGAACGGTTTTCTTTCACTCAAGATGGAAGAGAACACTTGCTTGGAACAACACCTGAGGATAATGCATGAGATACATCATCGTCTAGTGCTTGTTTGGAACCACGAGATGAATGACAATTTCGCGATAGATGGGGTGCTACGCTAGCTTCTCCCCAGCTTCAAGAATTATGCCGGAGACTATGTGTCTCGGCTGCGTCATGTCAAAGTGGAACCCATAGCAAGAGAAGTTGACAATGCAGAAAGTATATAGTGATATACAAGTTATAAGTGTTTAAGTCCAAATTGCAATTGTGGCGGTTTCGATAAGTATTTGATACTCATTCTGTTTTATGAAAACAGAACCTGCTGCCTAAGATTTGCATAAAGGATCTGGGGAGATGTTGCGGAATGGTGGCAATCAAGGAGTTGATGCTGGCAACGATCTGTCTCTACATTTATCGTTTTGATTAGAGGATTTGAATAAGTTTTGTAATCGAACTAAGTGTGGTTTTAATTGGTGTGTCTTGCTTATGTGAGACGGCTATTCATGTTGAAGACAATGGTTGTTCTATTTTCATGAGTGATCCTTTTTGGAAATCACAAGTTTTCGATTATAAGTGTATTATTCTTATTATAATCTAGATGATAAATTGGTTGAACATTTATAAATAAGAGACATACTAAAGATATCCAAAACTTAATAATGACAATTGTTTTAGTCGTGCTAAAGATTGAATAAACATTTTGATGTTTTATCAATGCGCCTTATTGAAGGAGTATGACTAAAATGCCACCCTTTGGAAGTGTGTCATGAGTTGCCGAAAATAAAACACAAGTGTTGGTTGTATTTTCAGCAAATGTTAGATGTCATTGTTTTGTGCACTCCATCATAAATGATATGAGTAAATAGATGTATTTGTTCAAGTTATGATATTTGATGAGATCAAATAAAATTCTGGAGTTTAGGATATTAAGTTAACAAGAAAATTGAGTCTTTATGATTTGATCAAAAGAGACGAAATGTTTGAGTTATATGTTGGTATGTGGACTTGTGACAAGTGTTATCACAAATTACAATGTTTAGAATATTTCAAAGGCGTTTGATATATCCTAAGATATCGTAATCACGCACTATTCGATATTGTGTGGTCTCAAAGAAGGGTTTTACTTCGGGGTTTAATAATAGCATTTAGATTTATTTGATAAACACTCTGTTTAGAAATAAGGGTCTATATGTCATTCGCATAAATTTTTCATATGAGTTATGAGAAAAGGTGGTTTCATTAATTATGAGATAATTAGAGACTATTGCGAATAATGTTATAGTATATTCATAAGTATGACTATGAATGTGATTCCACAATATGAGACTAAAAGGGGCAAACCAATTTGTTGGTTGTGCTAAGTATTTTAGTGGTTTATCGTGAAAAGGTTTCATTGATAAAAGAATTGATGGAATAAATGGAAAAGCTAAAACCTTGCTTGTTTATGTATCAAGTGGCACATATGTAAAGTGCTATGTTGGTTAAAACTTGACACATGAAGGAATTAATGATGGTGATCATTGAATTTCGGTTTAGCTTGTCTAAAGAAAAGTAGGATTCAAGAATATTAAATTTTGTCAGGTTACAAAATAATATTCATGATTTACTTGTCATGTTTGAGAAACAAGACATACCTACGAAACTACAAGGAAGAAATAGAAGCCTTAAAATACGAAAGTGACTGAGATTCATTCGATGTTAAGTTTAAATCACAAAGTAATTGTTGCTTGATTTTGTGAAAGTTTCACATAATTATTCCTCAAAAGGGGTTTTGCAGAGAATAAATAAAACTTAAAGCTAGTAAAGTACTAGCGTTTCGTATATGAGTTCTCGAATTTTAAAAGTTAATTAGGAATTTTTGAAGTGTCATAAATATCGAGAAAGTGCATAAGAAACTGAGTGGGATCTAATTAAGATATGTGGTGACATATGTTAAGTTAGAGCAGAAACTATTTTCCATGATCAAAATATGTGGTGACATATGTTTGAGTGGGAGCTAGTTAATCATGGTCAAATATAGAGATAACATATTTCTGAGTGGGAGCCAAAGTGGTTTTACAATTTAATATGTGTATGGTGTATATTTGAGTGGGAGTTTACAACATCTTGTTTGTGTGAAATGGAGATTTCATAAATGTTGTAAATAATTCAGGAACCAACGTATAACTTGTGAAGTTAGTTTTGAACGTCAAATATCTATGCAGATAGATGTATCTATGGTGGATAGATATGTTTGATAAAGCATTATGTCAGGATGTTTAACCTAAGTAAGATTTTGAAGGAGTTCAAAATGGTACAAGAGAAGAAAGGTTCATCTGCTTGTGAGAAATAGGTGAAACATTGAGTTGATTACTCAGTACAAAATTGATGGTTGGAGGATATGTTGGTATTCACTATGAATTGTTCATAGGACTAAAACATATAAGAACCATGTGTTTGTATTTGACGATATGTGACCCAAGTTCTTGGTTAGAAGAACATGTTAAATGAGGAGTCATTTTTCATGGAGTTGAGATAATAGAATCTAGTGATTGGTAGACATGGTTGAAGTCATAAAACCAAACTAGATTGGAGATCTCTTAAAGTCAGAAGCGCAACGAAAGCGTGATCGAAAAATATCGAAGTGACATGATTGCACTGTCGATTTGTTGAGTCTACAACATATAGGAGTATATGATTAATTCAAGGATTAAAAGATATAATATTATGGTTTGAGAAATTTTGTTTCAAGATTGAGTGAGTTCCGGGTGCACATGCTATGTGAAAGTTCCTTTTGACTGATCATACGTCATGTAGGAATAATGGGAAACGAAAAATCTCACTCTTTAACCAAATATATTATATTCATCATGTGATGATGAGAATTATCATGTGATGATAATAGGTTTATCATGAGATGATAAAGTAATGTCAAATTATGTAACGTTAACGTTTTGCAAAGAACATAGAGAACTGCAGAGTACAGAGCACGGACAGAACCTCTTCCACAAGGAAACATGATCAGCACTGAGACTACATGAATGTTATACTTCATGAGTGTTGGATCGAGAAAATGTAAACTAGATTATTGACTCTAGTGCAAGTGGGAGACTGTTGAGAATATGCCCTAGAGGCAATAATAAAATGGTTTATAAGCATAATCATGTTTATGATAATAGTTTATTATCCATGCTATAATTGTATTAACCGGAAACATAATACATGTGTGGAATATAAACAACCAGTTGTCCCTAGTAAGCCTCTACCAGACTGGTTCGTTAGTCAAGAGATGGTTAGAGTTTCCTAACCATGGACTTGTTATAGTCACTTGATAACGGAGTCATATCATTAGGAGTAATGATGTGATGGACAAGACCCAATAATAAAGTGTTGCAATTGATCGTGTCACATAGTTTCATTGCCAACACTTCAGTATATGCCAAGTATAGTTTCCTTAGACCATGAGATTATGTCACTCCCGTTTACCGGAGGAATGCTTTGTGGACATCAAACGTCACTTCATAACTGGGTGATTATAAAGGTGGCTTTCAGGTATCTCCGATGGTATTTGTTGGGTGACATGAATCAAGAGTGGGATTTGTCCTTCCTTGTGACGGAAAAGATATCTCTGGACCCTCTCGGTAATATAGGATCAGAAAGGTTGCAACCATGTGATTAAGTGGTAATCATGGAGATCCTATATTATGGACGAGTAAAGAGAACTTGCCAGGTAACGAGATGAAACTAGATATGGAGATATCGACGATCGAATCTCGGGCAAGTTAAATATCGGTGAGACAAAGGGAATCGTATACGAGATTAAGAATCTCCGGCATCGTGGTTCAATCGATAAGGAACTTCGTTGAATATGTAGGAGTCAATATGGGCATCCCGGTCCCGCTATTGATTATTGATCTAATCATGTCTATATGTTCTCGAACCCGTAAGGTGACACATTTAAGGCTCTGATGTAGCTAGGGCTTGAGATATTTGATGGTGTGAATGAATATTGATTCGGAGTCTCGGATGAGATCCTAGACATCACAAGGAGCTCCGGAAGAGTCCGGAGATAAAGTTTCATATAAGGAAAGTGGTTTCCAGGGTTCCGGAAAAGTTCGGGAAAATTCTGGCAGAGTACTGGAAGATTCTAGAAGGTTCCAGAAGATTCCGGAGGGCCCCACCTTGGGGGGCCACAAACCTAGAAGGTCCCACATGGACCGAGGGGAGGTGCAGCAGCCCACATGGGCTGGCCGCACCTAACCCCAAAGGCCCATGTGGCCCAACATATGAAAAGGTCCCCAAAACCCTAGGGGCTGCCTTGGGGGGTAAGTTTCCCCTTGGCCGACCGCCCCTAGGACTTGGGGGAGGGGCAAGGGCTTCCCCCCACGCCTATATAAGGAGGAGGGAGGGCTGGGGCGCACCCCATGGAACCCTAGCCGCCGGCCTCCCTCTCCCACCTCCCTCCTCTCTCCTACAGCCGCTTGGCGAAGCACTGCAGAAATTTCTCCACCATATCCACCACCACACCGTCGTGCTGCTGGAATCTCGCGAGCCACTTCTTCCTTGCTTGCGGGATCAAGGAGAGGAAGTTTTCATCGAGCTGTACGTGTGGATACCGCGGAGGCGCTGCTCGTGCGGTGCTCCATCGGATTGGATCTCGGATCGGATAATACATCTCCTCGCGACTAGATGAGTCTAGTTGCGGGGATCGACAGACCAACCCCTGCATCGACAAAACGCGTTTGTTCGATCTTTAAGGGTAAGAGATTGGATCTCATCTTCGCTACCTTCGTCAAATAGTTCTAGATCCGTTGGGTTTCTTCCGCTTGTTTCGTAGAAAATTTTTTGTTTTCTATGCAACGAACCCTTCAGTACCAAACCAAACCGCAGAAGCCTTATTGCTTTTATTATTAGGTATAGACTAGCAAAAATGCCCGTGCATTGCTACGGGGGTGAAAAAACAAGTTTGGTCGAAAAACTCGTTGACATGTCCAATTTTTTTCGCAAAGTTGATTGACCCCCATAGAATAATATATGTTAATGCATCCTTATCTCTGTGATAAATTGATACAAGTTAATCTATATGACCTCTTGCATATATTAATCCATATGAACTCTTTCTATATATGCAGAGTTTTCCATCGCAATTAAATCTTTGCCTAAACTCGTTTTTGGTTATAATTTTCTATATTCTAACTTTTTGTTCTGACTGTATATTTGCAAAAAAAAATCGAGCACGCATTGTTTTATCTTCTGTTTTGGGTTTTCTTTCGAAGTGAGTCTGGCCTTTGTATCGCCTCTGCATCGAAATGATGATGCATATAGCCTCTTCTGTTTTGGGTCTAAAACTGCATATTTCTTCCTCTCTTGTGTGAGCTGGGTTGAATCTTTGATTGTCATGTTTATTTGATAGGCTTCAAGGCACTTTTTTCAGTTTTTTTTCTTTATTGATTATCGGTGCATACTGATCTCTATCTATTTTTCCACTGACATCCATAACTAAATATTACGTCCTAAATTGCTTGTGTGCATGAGAGTTTTCTATATTTTATAAATGCGTCATTGATTGAAGAGAAGAAAAATATTAGATCGTGAAACTTCACTCCGCCGAGATGTCCATGAAGCTAGATAGCAAGCAGGCTGGTTGATCGATCAGATGGACATGCACGTATTTGCTAGCTTGGCTTTGACTACTTTACTTAGCTAGCTCGCCTTTTATCTAGAAAAAACTACTTTCCTTAGCTAGCTCGAATTGCTTCTGGCGACTTACTTCTCCCTGAAACTCACATCACGTTTCACCCGAAAGACGATTTGATTGCATGCGCATGTTCTGAATTCATTATTTCGGGGAATTGATTACATGGGTATTACACATGTATATAACCAATACAGGAGCTCCCCGTTGGTGCCAGCAGGTGTTGACGATGGACCAGAAGTGGCGGTTGGCAAGCGTGCGGGCGCCTGGGCGGTGCGGCCGCGCACACAGCCACGCATGGACGCACCACCTGCACGACCCAGCCGACAAGAAAGTAATTAACCACTATAATCGGCTTGGCAACCCCTCTAATGACTGGAAATCCATGTCATGCACGCCACGCCCGCTCACGAGTTGGCACGATCGATCTCACGCGGCGCTATCGGCACAGGCACAGGCCTCGATGAATTAGGTATAGATAAAGTCGGTCCCGTAGCTTGTCGCCGAGGCCGGAGGCTAAAATCTATCGGCAATTATGGCGCGTTAAGGGCATGACGGCGACACACATCACCAGGTTGGTCTCCGGCAGGTCCGCTTCGTTTCAGTTGACGTATGTGCCCCGCGTCGGTGACTCTGTCGACTACCACACGCAGATCACCCTTCTCGGGAGCAATTTCATGATGGTCTTCCAGAACACGCCTTCGTCCTGATGGATCTAGTTCTCCTCCCGGAGCTGCTTCACGAGGTACTTGGCGAGTTCACGTCGCGGCCATGCTTCCTACCGGCCAGCCCTAAGGCCTCCCTCTGCTTGCAGCCGAAGGCCTTGTCCTTCATGCGCGTGTTGTCGACTCCCACGCTAGAGTTTTCTGTTGGGAATCGAGGCGTGGGAACATTGGTTCGATGACAATCGATCTGCTTTCGAGGGGAGGCGGCTTGCCCTTGTTCGCTCCCTGGGTATATGTGGTGGGAGGTAGGCGTGGTTTTGCGCTGGTCGATCCGTTTCAATCTCTTCGCGTGGTGGACGGATCCATTCACGATAGGAAATCGATGAGCTAGGTAGGAAATCCACATCAGATCGCTTCGACGTACGAAACGACACAACGGACGAACGAACAAAAAAACGTACGAAAATTTGGGGATATTTTTATGGCATAGGTGGGTAATTTTTACCAACTTGAGGGGCAATTCGGATGACCTACCAAACCAAACCGCGGAACCTTATTGCTTTTATTATTAGGTACTAGCACATAGCCCGTGCATTGCCACGGCACCACCTTAAAAAAAATGAATCTATATGTGATTTTGAAGCAGGCTAACCATGGAGATAGACATGAGAAACACACTGAATATACTGGTACATATCCACAAAACTGAAATTTTGTTGTTGACAAATTTTTGAAATCAGTGAAATTCTCTGGACAATGACTAAAAATTTGGACATTTGCATGGATCTGGCTAGTATTAACTATTGTTTCATTCTGGCCATAAAATAGAGAGGAATGGATGATAAATGCTGCTTAATCAATTTTTTTGGGCGACTGCACATTCCAAATAGTCGTTATTAACAAAAGAGGATGTACGTCTTGGTTATTTTATATGTTCAGTTTCGGTTTTAATAGTCAGATTTGGTAAGCAATCCCTAATACGCATTGTGATTTCTATGTTAGGAAATCTACTTAAGGTCTTGACATGCTGTTGCATTCGTAGCTAATGGGATATACGGTGGACGGGTTGGTTTGGTGTTAGGATTACTCAACACTTTTGAGTAATGAACTTTGTTTGGGAAACCTTTTGCAGATCGCTGTTAAGGTCCCGATCGCCGGTTTCTTCTGAAAGTCTTTCAAGCTGGGCTGACTGGTTGCTTGTCCAAAGCAACTAATGAAATTATTTTTCATGCCTGTCCAAGGAAATATATGAGCCAGAGCTTGTCTAGTTTTTGCATCTCTTGTAGTACAAATCGACCACTCACCAATTTCCATGAAATCATTTTATGTTAACTTTGCTAATTAATACGGTAGTCATGATCATGGGCACAATCGGTAGCAGTCAGTGACTGCTTCAGGAAATCTATTTACCATCGTCTGCAAAACATCGGTAGCAGGGGTCTGTGAAACAGAGTATTGAGCTTAGCATGCGTGTGTCTAGATTAAGAGTTGTTTTCAGTTGAGAAACCGGTGAACCTGGACGAAAGGGATCGGCGCAGCACACACCTGGTACAGCGACACACCAGCCGCGATGGCCGTGCTAGACGCGGAGGGTTGAAACTGGCGCGGCCCCCTGCAGCGCCAAACTCCATGAGGACCACCATGGATAGAAGAAGAAGGTAGAAAGAAAGGGGACTCGGACTGCTCCGAACCCGACTATTATTCTAGCGGGGAAAGGATCTCCCTCCTCACAGCCGGCCACCATGGCCACCGTCGATGTGTGAGAGAGCTAGATCTGGGCAGCGTCGGCGTGGACATAAGTGACTGCGGGTAGAGATGGAGGAAGATCTAGGAAAGGGGGCGTTGTCTACGGCGGAGAAGCGTCGGCGGCCATGGGCGAGGAGGAGGAGCAAGGAAGGGGGGCGTCGTCTCCGGCAGAGCGGCGTCGGCCGCCATGGGCGAGGAGAAGGAGGAGATCGAGAGAGGTGAACGGCTGACAGAAAAAATTATATAGACGAATCGGTACCGTGGCAGTTGTGCGTAATATGGATTTTGGTGGGAGGGCAAAAGGGTAAAAATATGTACGGACCGGAAGAAGGCTTACTGCTTTTATTATTAGGTATAGATAGATTAGTTCAGTTATGAGGAAAACCGAACCAAAAACCATACAAACGGTGTCTTTTAGCGAACAACACACAACACACCACCACAAAATCACGAGACCCTCTAACCGGATCCACCTCCTAAACGACGCCCCCAAGAGAGAATGCGACGCCATTGGAGTGTCATCGAAAAAAATTAATATATTAAAAAATTCGAATAAAATGTTGACGTGTACATCTCGACATTTTATGTGTGCATAACAAGTTTCATGAAAAAACGATATTATTTGTGGTGAAGAAGACAAAAAATGTCTCGTGAAAAGCTTTTTTTAACACCAATTTGTCTTTTACACACGACAGGTTCTGTGTGAAATGACTCTCTGAGCATATAGAATGTCGAGATGTGACGCGTTTTTTGTCCAAATTTTTTGACGTTTCAAAATTTACTTAAAATACATTTTAAAAATCGGGAGCATATGCTCCTGTGTGCCAAACTCCACCCCCACCTAGAGTTTGGCGAATATAACTAAATAAATTTTCATTTTTCCTTCTCAGACTTTTATAAATAGATATGTTATAAAAAATCAAGATTCATTGTCTGTTATTTTTTAATGCAGACGCTCACAAGTACGAACGTATACATGCACACACTACTCATATGAGCATCTCACAACGCTGAACAATTTTTTTCCATTAAATCTTAAAATAAAATCAATTTTATTTGTATATAGACTTAACAACGACATATATAGTAAGATGCAAAGTATACACAAATATCTTGCAGTAATAATAACTCGACAGTAGTCTATATCTAAAAGTATGCGCAATTAAACAAGTAGCAATCAAGCATGTCCAAAAAAAATGTGCAATCAAATGACATTAGCCGAAGATCAAATCAACCAACACCATTGTTGCCTAGAACATATCCAGGATCATCTTCACCACCATCGGCCATAGCATCACCGTCACCACCAGTGGAAGGGCTATCACACCACTGACCATAGCACCACCAACACCGCTACCGGAAGGACCATCACCACCAGCCACCATAGAACCACCACCACCAGCCATAGGACCACCACCGGTCGCAGGACCACAAACTCATGCCTTCTCCGTTCCATGATCTTAGTTCTTTTCATCTCTAAAAATTCTTTTGTCGATGCATCCATCCCAGTCAGATTCATCATCACGAGCCGGTTCTCCTCATTGAGCATGTCGTCCCTCACCTTCTTCTTCCCGAGAAGGACTTTTTGATCCTCATAGACGGCCTTGCGCTTCTCATCTTTCTGGATTGCTTCCCCCTTTGTCTCCTTATGTTGATATTTCTTTTTAGTCATGGCCATTTTAGCTTTCACTTATTTAGCCATCAATGTTCCCTTTGACTTCATCGACTCACCAATTTTCTCTTTGAAGTTTGCGGTCTCGGCTTTCTTTTTCAACTTCACGTTCTCCGTCTTGTTTAAATCGGGCTTCCCCTTGTTTCTTCCCTTCGGTTCATAACTATGTTATCATCAAAGTTAATGAATGGTACTTTTTTCGGTGGAGCTTCTTGATCTCTCAACCTTGACTTCTCACTATGTTAAAGCAACATCCAACAATGTTGGAGCATAAATGATTTGTCTTTGGATGCCGACCTCGACACTAAATTTGTAAGAAAGGTAAGTGCAATGTCTTGTTCTCTGCTACGCTTACGCTCGCCCAAGTTTTCTTCTTCTCAGTTACTTTTTTTTTACTTTTTGTCAGTCACATCCCTGAGCTCTTGGATCAACATCCATCCATCATAAATAACTTTATAAAGCCTTAATAGTGTGCAGTTTTTTTTAGAGAAAAGGGCAACGCCCCCCGGTTCCATTTTTATTAACAACCGACAGCGTGACAGCATCCAGTTCAGTTTTTTACAGAACGGACTCCAAAACATTAAAACTACCAGGTCATTACAGGCCAAAGGACAACAACATCTAAAGCTTCCCTCTTCCAGGACCAGAGATGACTAAACTACTAACTCTACTTGCTCCATCATCTCCACGCGATTCTCAGGAGTTCACTTCTCGCTTTGTCCAGCAACATCAGATTTTGGCCATGAGCTCGGAGTGAGCATCCTTGCAGAGTATATGACATCGTCTTAAGTGAGCAATCACTTGTCCAAGCTATCTTCATGTCACATAACAGCTGAGGCTAAACATGTTTAACACCTCATTCCGATTGTTACTAATCCACCACCTAGCAACAGATTCAAAATCACTGCCTATTTGCACATGGAAAATCTGAGAGACAACATCCCACACTTGACTAGCAACCACAAATTCGAAAAACAGATGAGAACTGTTTCTGCCTCAGAGCAGAAAAGAACTGTTTTCAATGTTTTTTATGGCTGAAGTCAGCAAATATTTAAATTTAACAAAGAACTGTTTTTCCAATGTTTGCAGTATATGCAACTATGAGATAGTTTAAAAGCCCTAACTGATTCATGATCCATTGCCGTTTATTCTAACATTTTCTCACTGGCAGCTCCTTCGAGTTGACGGGATGATTGGTCTCCTGGTTGACGGTGGACAAATTTGGAAAAGAAACCAGCAACTAGGATAGGAGGCAGTGCCACCAACCAGTAACCAAAGTCAACAGACAACAACTACTAGTAGTTTGAATTTGAAGGAGTAAACACACATGCACACAAACACTAGCACACATACTTGAATAGAATGATTAGTTCCCTCCTAGGCTCCTACCACATCAACTCTACTACAATAGGGACATTGCCTTTACATTTGGGGGACATATATCCCTTTAGCCTAACAAAAATGAAGCATCCCAGCACCCTCCACCGTATCTATACTCCTCTATCTCTGCACTAGCCATTGTTTGATTTCTTTTCCATCTTTCCTCCTTTCCACAACATAGATACTTTCAATGTTTCTATCTATCATCGCAACAAAGTAGCAGCCAACCATGCCATCAAAACCACCACAACAGGTACCATCCTCCCAACCAGTGAAGCTCCCGAGTATTGGAACCTATGAGATTGTTCTCTGCATGAATAAACCAATATCTACTGTTATATCACTCTCCTCCACATCCATTGCTTGCTAGGAAGGGAAAAAGAAACAACAGAGAGTGAAGCTCACTTCTGTAAGCTCGAGAGTGCGCCGCAGAAAATTGTATTGTCCGGGAGAGGAAGCGCCGTCTTGTCGCTGCTGTCCTCCGGGTTAACCACACTTATGTACAATTCTTGCCCCAGGTACCAACTGTCCAGGTTCTCCACACGCAGATTCCATATCCCTGCGTTGTCCAAGAACACTAGCACAGCAGTCCAAGCGCCCGGGAATACCTGCATTCTCGTACAAACCTCCCCAATCAATCAACTGAATGCATGAAAAACTAATTAATCAAAGTTCAGACAGAGCAGCGCCCTAGAATCAATAATGTAACTGTCGGTCAGCGATTGCAGTTCACCATTTGTAGGATTTTCTATGCCATCAAAATGCTGAAGTCCAAAGGTAGTATTTCACATGATACGCCTCATCATTATTTAATCTAATTACTCTAAATGAGACACATTTTGTTCAGTTCGACACCCATAAACATCTTTGATGATAGCTGTTTTCTGCCATTTCTGTGAATCTCCCAACAAATATTATGTGGACCAGAATATACTTTTGTAATTTTATTAGTAACCCCACAGCACGCCCACAAGTTCCCTATTGACATAAAACACAAACCGCATATCGTATCCCTGGTGGTTTTCCCCAGATTACTACTACTTTCTATGAAATCATCATACTAAAGCAAATGCATTATAATTTCTCAGGTTTCTGCAAACACCAAAATAGACAACCATAAAGAAAACGAGACATGCATTTCAGCACCTGGATTGTGGAACGTGCAACACCGTCCCATTTGTTATAGGTACCTCGACTGTTGTCAGTCCAATATCCATAGTCCATGCTGACAATGAGAGACTAAGTAAGCAAAGCAGATCAGATGAAGAAGGGGGCAGTAAAGGGTGTTGTGAGAGTTACCCAACGACAAAGAATGCATATCCATCCAAGTGGTAGCTCTGCACTGCCGTGGCATTGTTTTGAAATATAATCTCCATAAAGCCTTTGTATGTGCCATTTATAATGGAGGTATCTACTTTCGGCAGCCTATTCATCGGATGATTTGGGAAATCCATCTTGTACACTCCCGGGACGTTAAATAGCTGCGCAAGTATCAAGGGAGTTGATGGAGCAATGTAAGAAATCCCGTTTATAGTAGAACGCAGCTTCCCGTCTATGAGCTCCGGCGGCCGACTCTGCAGCAAGTACACATCGGTCACTGTAATGTCACCATAATGGAATGAACCCTGCGGATTGGGGCGGGCACCACTGGCGGTAACATTCCACCTGAAAGAATTGTGTAATACTCCTGATATGAATGAATATCATCATCCCAACTAACACAATGAAAAAATGTAGCATCCAGGAAGGGATACCTGATGGATCTGGCCTGGTTTATGGAGAATGCGGTGTCATACTGGTCATCCGGTGCATCAGGAAGAGGACCAGATGCCGGACCCTGGGAGTTGGAGTAATGGAGAATCGCGGACGCCGGTAAGCTTATCGACAGCGCCGGCATCGACAAAGCGGGCACTAGCGACGACATAATAGTCTGTGCTGGCGTTCTGGTCCATGGTGACCAAGAAGGAGTATGACTGTCCGACATGGATGTCCATGTTGGTGTAGTTCTGCTGCGAGGTGTAGGAACCCTCGGTCTCGACGAGGAGCAGGTTGTGGCCCTGAATCCTGAAATTGAGGCTGGTGGAGACCCCACGTTGTGCACCCGCAGCCTGTAGGTCCTCCCCGGCTCGACATTGATCCTCTCGTAGGCGATCGCCGGCGGGACGACGGAGTCGTTGTAGCGGTAGGGGCCCAGCCGTTGATCAGAACCCCGTCGGGAGCCCCCAGTGGCGCGCCGGCGTCGAGGGATCTCCGGAGGTCATTGTGGGACCTGGCGTACCAGTCGCCGAGGAAGAGGGTGATGTCGCCGCCGTCCGGAAGGGAATGGGATGGGGACGACGCCGGCGCGGTGTTGACGACGACGGAGCCGTACCCTCCGGCGGCGCGGTGGAGGGGCTCGGCGGAGGGGAAGTAGAAGAAGCTGCCGATCTGGTCCTTGACCTGGAAGCTGTAGGTCCAGTTCCAGCCGGCGGGGATGGGGCAGTTGGTGCCGAGGACGCCGTCCTGCCAGGGGGTCTTGCGGTTCTGGATGCCGTTGAAGGTGAGGAGGAGCGGCTCGTCCATGGCGTTGCGGACGTTGACGACCACGTTCCAGTTGGTGGTCACGTTCAGCGGCGGGCCCGGGAACTGGCCGTTGATGGCGATGACCTTCTGGGCGACGCCGAGGGGCCGCGCGGACAGGTAGGAGACCTCCCAGTCGAAGTAGGCGAAGGGGTCCCCCGCCCGCGCCGGCGCCGGCGAGTAGCTGCCGCAGAGCAGGAGGACGACGAGGAGGAGCGCCATTGCTTTAGCTGCTGCCAGCTGAAGTGAAGTGGAGTGGGACTTTCTTCTTTTGAAAAGAAGTGGAGTGGGACTGTGGTCTGTGGGAAGTGACAGGAGGAATGGATTGGCTTTTTCACCATTTTCTGGGTGCATGTGCGAAAATCAGTCGACCAGACAGCTACAAAATTTAACACAAAATAATCAGGCATTGCTATCTCGAGAGGGAATAATCAGGTACGTATGTACAAATTTTGTATTACTTTCAGTTTTACATAATAATATCTAAAAATCGCATAAACAAGTTAATAACAATAAAAATCAACTACGCCAAAGTGCTTTATCTTATCTTTCTACTCTTTGAAGCACGGCCATCAAGAAATTCAATATTCTTGTGCTGCTTCTTTTTCAGACCATAAAACGCAGACTCTGCAAGCATTGCATCAGCATGGTTCATCAGTGCATTGAGGGTAAAAACAGCAAGCGCAGATAACGCAATAGTTGAATATGAACAAAATCACATGCTCCTGCATCGCATGACTCGAGAAACTCCTTGAGAAGTTAATGATAAATTCAGGATCACCTTCCACATTCTTCCCCCGAGTTACAGAAAGGGGTTAACATATGAGACCAGGAAGTGCACTACACACATAGGATCTAATTGTATCAGTGGAATTATTAATGTAATTTAATCAGTAAGATATGCAACCAAAATACATGAATTTGTGCGGAAATCCACTTTGGCTCCTCCTGGCCAAATTATTTCTTTTTGAAACAATATTAAAATATTTCAAAACATTCTGAAAAAAATTGGTGATGAACATATACAAATATTGTACATACGTACCAAATTTCGTGATGAAATGATATTTCTTCCGCTCCGTGCAAAAAGACAAAATCACTGCTCTGAAAAAAATATTTTTAAATCTCATTTTGGTCACTGGATTTGTCTTTTTTACACAGAGCAGCAGAATTGTCATTTCCTCACGAAATTTAAAGAAACGTAGAAAACATATATATGTTCGTCACCAAAGTTTTTAGAATTGTTTAAAATAATTTACTAGTTTTTTATTTTTTTTAAGCGACCAGGAGCATATGAGCTCGGGAGCCAAAACGCCTCCGTCGAATTTGTGCCTCAATAGAAGAAATGAACTAGACTAGATATATGACACAAAATTTGAATTGAACAATTGAGAGACAGGCAAGCTTGAAATGCTTCGAGTAAAGAGTGAAGTATTGCTTATACCTCCACGACAGTACCCGGCTCTGCTGCACTCTGCAAAAATCAATTGAAAGACTAAAAAAATTATCATTATAATTTATAAGTGAAAAAAGTACTGGTTTATCGATCTTAGTATTGCTAAATGGGGTTATCCTGTACAAAATAAAATCATGATATCAACTACTGGTTTAGTTTGTATCTGCATAGAATCTCAAGTAAAAAATAGCCTAGGAAAAATACCTAAAAGTGCAATCTGACAGGTTCTAGAACTGACGGACCAAGTTTAGGTTTCTGATCTCCGGAAATTCAATTCGGTGCCCGAGCACAGATGCTCACGGTATCTTTTCCCTACGTATGTGCTAAGATTCGTGGAGCAGCACTGTATTTGATTTCGTACTCCATTTTCTAGCACTAGTAATCATGTACGTGCAATGCATGTATAGACCAACACACAAAATTTATCACATACATAATGAATATGAATATAAAATTTTCATGGTACAATTGTATGCCAATCTTAAATGTATGTGTCCCTGTTGTTGCTTCATAACAATTAGTGCAAAGCTACAAACTGAAACTGTTATCACTAATCACGTGCACGCAAACCACGTTGCAGTTAGTACATATCGTGCAAAATACATATTTGAAGCACATGAAATCTATGAAAGTCTTATCTGAATCTACATCACCAAAAGCTATTCCTGTTTGTAACTATAAAACTGACACTAACTAACTATTTCCTTTTGTTTCTAGCCTTCGACGTTAGGAATCCAGTCAAAGTGCATATCCAATCTTGATCCCTGCCCCCTTGCACAAAAAACTACAATATATCTTTATCCCCAACTATATCAACCACAGGTTGATGCAATTTTATCTCCTATTTGTGCCATCATCTCCCCTTACTGCCTTACCATGCAATTCATCAGTGTCTCCACCTGCGCACCACTTGTCTTTCACCTCCTTTTAGATAATCAGCATGTGGAGATAGCTTCCAATCCATCTATTTTCTAGAGCCTCAACCTCAATGGAAGTCCTATAGCATTTGTTTGCTCAACATGAGGGCCTATGCTGTTCCATTGTTGATGTTCGTCTTCACATTCCGAAAAGTATCACAATATATCCTTATATTTATTTAATCAGGAACTCACAAAACTATATTCAATCGACATAATAATGATGAATGGAACTCCAGGGTGGGGTTCTGCCAAACACCCTGATTACAATCAGATATTTTTTTCCGGTTTATCAAAAAGTTGAAAGAGAAACTTAGTAGAAAACGTCCATATTTAAATTTATAACAATAAATCTCAATAAATAAACCCAACCATAACCAGTGTGAACAATGATTATTAGGCATGAAAGATCATACACAGTTTTCTGAATGTGCCAAAATTTCTTATCCATCAAATTAGGAAGAAAAATCAACAAGGCAATGCAACACTAATAATAGATCAATTTTATTTCCATAATTACCACCGGCTGAAGCACACGTCATTCCCATGAAGCATGATTTGGCATAGAAGAACAAATTGGTAAGGATTAAGGATGTTGTACCGTTTATCAGTTTTCAATGACTTCACTAATCATGTAACCATGTTAAATATCCGAAGCCAACACCATTTAAAAAATTCAGTGGTCCTTGAGTTCATCATATTTGCAGCAATATCTTTTAAAACAATTGAAGCAGTACTGCCACATGAGCTATTGACATCCATTTTCCAACTACATATAGGGAGTACGAAAAAACATAAAAAATACCAAGGTAGTGATTACACCCAATATGCTCAAGTGACCTGCTCATGGTTGGCCCTGCCTGGTCTTGCATTACTATCTTTAGCAGCTTATTCCTGCACGCCAAAAGTACAATAAACAGAAAAACAATCATGTTATGCAAACTTGAAGGCTGGAAATACTTCTTTTTGTGAATTGTCTTCTAGACTGCGTTACAAGTGTTCCGCATCATCTGCACTCTTAGAACTCTCCTTATTATTTATAGCACCTTCTTCCTGCATATGCCAAACAATAGTAGTCCGAGATAGAGCAAGAGAGGATTAAACCTTATGTGATCAGTTTGTAAGAAGAATCTGCACCTGCTTGGAAAAATTCGTACAGAATGTTTCGAGCATATAATAGATGAGAATTAGAATCAAATCTTCAATAGAAAACTGTACGAAAACGTACGCGTACTGCTTCCAAGAATGTTTCCTATTTATCAGATGTAAATTAGTGCAGCTACAGTTTCTAGTAGCTAGCTTTGTATTCAAATGTAATTGCATTCGTCGATTAATAAGACTCTTATGTATGGTGAGCAGAAGCTGTCTTTAAATTAACATGCAAATGAGGCCACAGGAAGTTAGGAAATAAAGCACACCATATAAATTCCATTCAAGTCCATGCCCACAGTTCATTAGATCATTGCTTTCAACTGTCATAGCGGCATGCTCTAACATTAAGCACGCCAGATAAAATTTGTGAGGAAGGACTAAAAAAACTACTGTCAAAGAATATTGTGCTCGGATAGAAGCGTGGGATGACACTTTCCTTGGTCGTTAATTGCGACCATATGGTATATTCATTATTCTTTTCAAAAAAGTCTACAGTAATGCATAAGTGCGTGAATCAATAGATATTTGGTGGCCATAAATCATCTGGCTAGCCGTTGGTTCTGACTTTGATAGGTTGGCGTTGTTATCTAAATTTTCTTTAAATACCAAACCAGCAACAATGTACATAATTCAATCAAGTTAAAAACTGCAAAATATGCAACCCATAGAGATATGATAGAGGGATCGTTTGTTAGCATTTAATGGTTGGGATGGTGATGTCGATCTCACGGAGCTTAGCGTTTCTAGAGGAGAGTGGTCTTTCTAGCCGCACCGAGACCGAGGATCGGTACGTCCTTGTTGCAAAGAACTGGCTGAAGAGCTTCCTGAACACAAGCCACATATCACCCTATTTCTCCTCTGGACACCTACAGCAAATAGTCAAAAATTCAGTCAAGACCCAGCTTAAATAATTATACGTCTCTTGGTGATCTTCAGCGTATGGATGGGATGTAGATGGGTGTTCCTTCTTTTGCGGCCACTGCTACTATTTCGATTTGGAAGAACAAGATGTCCTACCTATGAGAGTGCTTGAGCAGGTGTGGTGCATGTGCAGGGGTACCTTATCCAGTTAGACACTTTCTTGGTCTTTGGGTTGTGGGCTCTCTTATTGGGACTACGCTGGATGTTGATTTGGCCATGTTTAGGAGCCGTGGTATTGTTCGTATTCTGGTCGGGATGCCTTGTTCTAAGCCGCTTGACAAGCAGATGGACTCGACGGGACCCTATATTGGCACGGCATGTGTAGTCAAGTTGAAGGAATATGCTTTCATTTTCCAATGCGAGGCAGCGGATTTTGTTCCGGATCCTGAGATTGTATCCCTTTTTTTGGCGCCGCAAAGGTGATGATGCCGATGGCGAGGATGGCGGATTGCAGGAGGGGTCCATGGATACAGCCGGCTTGGGCTTGTCGCAGTCTACAGGCATGGATGTTGACGGGAACCAGCCTGTGGGGGGCCTACTTCTGGTACTTCGGTGGTGTCCTCGGCTCCGACTTCTCAGAGATCCATTATGGCAGTCACACCTTATAACCATAGTCCACAATCTCCTCGTGGCATTGAGATCGTTTCGAGGATCGACGGGTTTCTCCGGGGCTGATTCGTGGTGCTTTGGACTCGGCTTCGGGGGACTCTGTTGCCGCCTCGGTTAGGGGGTTGCTGGGCTCGGCCTCTCCTGATGGTCCGACTAGGCCTGGCGTGCCGGCTGCTGGTTCTGCAGGGAGCGGCCCACTGGGGCTGATGTCAGCTGTGCACGCGTCGCTACTGCTGGACCGGGCTGGTTCTGGGCCAGGCGCTGCTGAGGATGCTGGGCTGGCAGCACCCGGCAGTTCGACCCCGGGGGATGCTGGTCTAGTTTCTCCGGGTCCTGGGGGGGGGGGGGATTTCTTCTTCAGCTCGATCTCCCCCGGATTCTGTCTCCTTGGATGCAGCTGGGTCGAGTGTGGTCTCGACTCCGACACAGACACACCCGATTTGCTCCGCTGCGTTTGATGTTGTCTTAGTGGCTGGTCGGCTGTAACAGCCCCAAGTTGGTACTGAAAAATACGAAGAATTTTTCCACTTTTGCTTTGCATCCTTTGCATCATGGCATGCATGTGAAACTTGTCATTTCTAACAAATGCACATTGTTTTGGAAATCAATTGTAATGGGAAGCCAACCCTTCCCAAAACCTCCAACCAAATGTTTTGCTCAACTGTCAACCAACCATTCTTGGACTTCCAAATTGTTTAGCAAGTTCTAGAATTGCCACTTATCCTCAATTCTCAAATTCCATGTTTGCCAAATAAGAAATGACATGAGAGTTCAAATTTGGCTGAATTCAATTCCTATTTTTGAAACCCAGTAAAACATTTCCAAATTTCAAACTAAAATCATGGGGAGCCCCAATATGATTGTGAGAGTCTCCATGAATATTTCATTATTTTTGGAGTGGTCTAAATGCTCCAATTAACTACATTTTGGAAATTGCCCAAAATTACCCTAATTAAAAGCTATGAACAAATGCTGGCCAAAACTTTTTATTTGACCTCACCAATTTTTGTGGAGCAGCTAAGGGTAAATTGGAGCCAGTATGAATTTTTACAGATTTTACAAAAATGATTTAGTGCCTCCTTTAAATTCCTGAATTCAGCTGAACTAAAAAGGAAAAACCAAAATCTGGAATTTGTTTTAAAATTCTGACAGTGGTCCCCACTGTCAGCTTCCCTCTCCCTCACTGTGCGCCATGGCACTGGCGCCATGCCGCGCAAGCGGCCGACGCTCCACTCGCCGCCTGGAGGTCTTGTGGATCTCGTCGACGCGCAACTGCCCCCTCTCTCTCTCCCCATCCCAGCGCCCAGTTTTTCCGGATCGAGACCGAACCCTAGACAGCTCCCGTGACCGACGCCGTTCTGCCACCGTTTGCCGCATCACGCCGACGACTCCGGCCACCCCGGAGCACGCCATCAACGCCATCAGCTCCGGCTCACCGAGCTGCAACTTCCCGCCGCAGGAATCGGCCCGGGTTCGCCGCCATCGACCTCGCCGGGCCGATCCCTTCCGCCTCCGGCCGCCGCGCTCCGGCTCGATTGCCGCCTCCTCAAGCCTCACCTGCCTCCGACGTGCAGCCTCACGCGTCCTGGTGAGCCCGCCGTCCTCAGAGACATCTTCCCCGCCTCCTTCCCCTCTACATCCCCGTTTTCCCATGCGGAGGCCGCCGGCCGTTCGCCGCGGCCTGGCGCTGTCGAGCACGCGCACGACACACCGGCACCTTCCCTCCGCCCGCAAGTACGCGCACCGTAACGGCCCCGCACTCGCACGCTGTGGCGCACTCACGGGGCGCCGCTCCATCGTGGTCGTCGCCGGCCGTCCCTCCCCCCCCCCCCCCCCGTCGGCGCCGTCGTTCACGGTGCGTCCGGCATGGGCGTCGGCCTGAGCCGACCAGCAGGCCGGTTGGTTCGGTTGGAGGCCCGGCCTAACGCCCGGCTTGGGCCGGCCACGAGGCCGGCAGCCTCTGGAGCTGCCCCGGCCTGGCCCCGGTTTGGGCCGGCTCTGAGGCCGGCCCCCTCTGCCACTGACCCGGCCTGCAAACCGGCCTGGGCCGGCCTGTACAGTAAAAGCAGGATATTGTTTTAATTTCAAATATTTAATAACTTTTCGAATACTGGTCCAAATTTAACAAATAAAATACCAAATTGATCAGGAAGACAAACTCTACCTTTTGGAACAATTGAAATGTTCTTTTGAAGTTATATTTCTCGCTGTTCTTTTAAGAATTTCTAAAATGGGCTAAATAATACCGATTTTGAGAAATTCATAACTTACTAAATATTGATCCAAAAATTATGAATGAAATATCAATGTGATCCACATGTCAAATTCTATCAACCCATGCACTTATCACACCATGATCACAAGTTCTTATTTGATGTTATTCATAATTTGATTAAATGAATTAAAATTCTTTTATTTATTTAATTTGCTATTTATTCATCGGTGATCCGAAAATTATAAATAAATTACCGAAATAATCGAATGATGAACTCTAATCATTTCATGTCATGTTCATGCATATTGAGCCACTTCTCTAATAATTCAATAATTTATGAAGAATGTGGTCACTAAGATAAATATGGGGTTGCTTCCAAATAATTGCACTAATTATTTGGCTCCCATTAATTCAGCCACTAAGATAAATATTGAGCCACTTCTCTAATATGGGGTTGCTTCCAATAATTCAATAATTTAATTTTGCTAGCTAATTTATATAATAATCTCTTTGCATCAATTTGACATGTCATCATGTGATTGAGCATTGCACCTTGTGTTCTTGTGATTTATGTGTTCCTTGTTTTTCCTTTTTGGGTATCGATAGATTCCGGAGTCGAGGGTCTCTCTACTTACCCCGACGAGCAGTACTTCACGCCCGGGCAGCAAGGCAAGAGATAACCTAACCTTCTTGGCATTCTAGCATCCTAATGTTTTATAAACTTATTTTATCCACCATAATATTGCATGCGATTCAAATGTCTCTTTTGATCAAAATATAGAGAATCCTATGATTGCATGTTTTCCCCGAGCCAATCACATGTATCCCTACCTATGAACCCTAGTGTTGATGTGTTGGCCGGATACAGAATATCATTGTTGGTTATATGCTTAGCCATGCTTAGAAATGCTTAGTTGGATACTAGTTATGTCCGTTATTGAATTCCATAATTATTGCGGTTGATGGAATGATTCGGGCATGGTGGATAATGGTGATGCTAAATAAAAATGCTAAAGGCTTGGATGAGTTGCCCTCGGGGAGGGTGTTTTGCCTCATTCTTGCCGCCTAGGCTGAGAGTGCTTTTAGCTAGAACCAAGAACCGAGCGTGCTTCCATTGGTGGGTGTATGGGCGCCTCGCTGACCGAATAATTTGTGAGGGGCTTGTCAAGGGTCCTCTAGTTTGCTATTTCCATTTGCGCGTGTGTGGTGTGAGTGGAAAAAGGAAATGAGGATGGTGGTGTTTAGGATGTGGCCGCGGGGCAGGGCTGGGAGCGCTGAACCTGTCCTTCCGCACACTGATGGTCCTTGAGTAAGCCTCATGCATTGTAAAGGTCTAACCGCGCCCGCTCGCCGGCCTTCCCCGGAAGAGGGCCAACTAGGTGAGCCGGACGGTACCAATGGGTAAAATAGTACACCCCTGCAGGATTAAATCTTTTCGAAAAGCCGTGTCCATGGTTATGGACAAACTCTTGGAAAGGCGGATTAGCTCATAGAGAATATTAACATAATTGATATGGCAGCTAAAGGTTGCATAATCAACATATGATAAAGGTTCATTTTCTCGAGGGTGAGTCGAGGGAGTGCCTTTGTGTGAGATGAGTGGTGATGGTTGCAAGTAGGTTCAACGAGAACCGAAGTTGAAATGTTATTCTCTTATCCCCTTTATAAAAAATATTCTGAATAGACGATGCCTTGTGTCTTTACATCTTTTAAATGAAATCTAGCTTTATGCAAAGTAGCTACATTATACAGCTTTAGAGCCTCCGTCAGTCATTGGGCCTATATCGCCCTACTAAACTTGCGAGTACATCGTACTCAGTCTCTCTTTGCTGCCTTTATAATTGTATTTCAGAGGAGGACGACACGGAGCAGCTAGGTGGGTTCTTCGTTGATGTCGACTACTAGTCTGGGGCTCCCAGGTGGCAGCTTGGGACCGTGGAACAAGCTGGCTTGGGTGATGTTTATTGTAGGCCTCTTAAGCCATATATTTGCTTCTTGTTGTTAGACAACACTACCCACTTCCGCTGATGAATTGTTGGTCTGTGACCTTTTGCTGTGTAATATTTGTATTCTTCTCATTATATGAGTTGCTATATGTTTTGTGTCGTAGAGTCATGCAATGTGCCAGTTTGTTCCACAAGTCTCGGTCTCTTTACTATACGTGATAGCGATGTCTGAGCTTATGGCATGATCGGGGTGTTGTGTGCCGATGATGTATTCCGAGCACGCCTGCCAATGTGTTTTGGCCTGGGATTGGTAAACCCAGTAACCCTCGATTGTGTAGCATGACCGGTTGCACAACGCTCCACTGTATAGTTCTGGGGTCGGGGCGCTACAAGTTGGTATCAGAGCAGGACTGCCTGTAGGAAACCCTTTCTTTTGGTCGATGTCGAGTCTAGTTGAAAATTATTTATAACCTAAAAATGAGTTGTGAAAACCTTCTTAGGATTCCTTTTACTCCTCATCCAACTCGCTCTACTCTGATTCTTACCTCTGTTTGTTTTATGCTTGGTGTCGATGTTTAGGTTCTCGGGGTTTGGGTTCGTACCGTCCAGTTATGTCTTGAGACCTTGTATCAGTTTATTACAGCCGCGATGACGTGATGTCATCGTGGTTGCCTAAATTTGTCTTGTGTTATTGCATCTTAAATCTCCATAGCTGCAAGGACTCTAATGATCTATCTTATTTGTCGGAATTTGGTTACTAACTATGTCCTTGTTCCAAATCTTCAGAATGGCTCCCATCCGTCGTGGTGAACAGAGCAATCCTGATCCACCGCCGCCACCTACTATGGCGGAGGTGTTGATGATCATTGAAGAAGGCCGATTGCGCAACGAGAATCTACTTGCGCAGTTGGTTCAACAGGGTGCACAGAGGAACAAGGACTGCACCACTCTCAACCAGTTCTTGCGGTCCCAACCGACCACTTTCTCTGAAGCTAAGGAGCCGCTTGATGCGGATGGTTGGCTTCGGGCTATAGAGCGCAAGTTTGCCGCTCTTCATGTTCCGGTGGCGGAACATGTTAACTTCGCCACCTACCTACTAGAAGGAGCCGCCGGCTCCTGGTGGGAGAGCCACGTGGCAATTGTTGCCACGGGCCATGTTGTCACTTGGGAGGAGTTCCGCGCCACTTTCCGTGCGGCGTACATCCCCAAGCCCATCCTCGAGCTCAAGAGGCGGGAGTTCCTGGACCTAACCCAGGGACGCATGGACGTCCAGTCCTATGGACGGGAATTCAACCACCTCTCCCGTTACGCCCCTCGGGACGTGATGAATGATGAGGACAAGCAGTACCTCTTCCGCAAGGGGCTCGCACCTCGTCTCCGATACGAGCTCCTACCCTTCAAGTTCACTTCCTACCAGGAGCTCTACAACCAGGCTCTCACCATGGAGCAGGGTAGGAAGGAGCTGGAGGCTTCCAAGAGGCCCGCTTCCACCGACCACCAGAGCTCCTCCTCTGAGGGCAAGAAGCGCAAGGTCTTCGTGCCTTTCAGCGCTGTGCCAAAGACGCCCTTTGCTCCGAAGCCCACCGGGTACTTGCCACCTCCGCCTCGCCAGCTACCTCGACCTTGGGTGCGGCTGGAGGCGGTTTTCGACCTCGACTGCCTGCACCACCGGGGCTCACTTGCTTCGCTTGTGGCCAGCCGGGGCACTACTCCAGGGAGTGTCCCCAGAAGGCACCGGCTACCTCAGCACCTGCACCAGCACCCTCTACCCCAGCCGCCAAGGCTACCACCGTCAGCCGTGGCCGCCTGAACCACGTCTCGGCTGAAGGCGTTGAGGAAGACCCCGGAGTTCTCATGGGTATGCTTCGAATCAATGATTACCCTGCTTCAGTCTTATTTGATTCTGGAGCATCACATTCATTCATATCGATAGCTTTTGCACACAACCATCAAGTTCCCTTTGTGAATATGGACTCCCCTTTAGTGGTTAAAACACCCGGTTCTTGTTGGCAAACCAAGTGGGTCACTCCAGAGGTGCAGATTTCGATAGGTTCAATCCCTTTCCCGTTTCAGTTGATAGCCCTGAAGTTAGAGGGTCTGGGTGTTATTCTGGTCATGGACTGGTTAGTCAAGTATCAGGCCAACCTGGACTGTGCTGCCAAGACTATCACAGTGATCCACCCAAGTTATGGGGAAGTGCGTTATTGGTCACCTTCGTCCGCAGTTCCATCCGCTGCCACTCCTCTCTCTCCGGAGATCAGTTTGTACTTCATGGAAGGAACCACTCCACCCGAAATGCATGAAGTAGAGGTGGTGTGTGATTTCCCCGATGTTTTTCCGGAGGAATTGCCCGGGATGCCACCTGATCGCAGCGTGGAGTTTGTGATAGAGTTGGTTCCGGGAACCGCCCCAGTTTCCAAAACGCCCTACCGTATGCCAACGGAAGAGCTAGCTGAATTGAAGAAGCAATTAGATGAACTGCTGGAAAAAGAATTCATCCGGCCGAGTAGCTCACCTTGGGGCTGCCCGGTCATCTTTGTCAAGAAGAGGGACACCAATGTTCCTCGACTGGTCGTTGACTACCGCCCTCTTAATGCGGTGACCATCAAGAACAAGTATCCAATTCCTCGAATAACCGACTTGTTCGATCAACTAGCTGGAGCAACGGTATTCTCCAAGATGGATCTGAGGTCAGGCTACCATCAGATTAAAATCCGCAAGGAGGATATTCCGAAGACAGCTTTCACTACCCGCTATGGGTTATATGAGTACACCGTCATGTCTTTCGGCCTCACAAATGCTCCAGCTACATTCATGAGGCTGATGAACTCCATCTTCCACGAGTACCTCGACAAGTTTGTCATCATTTACATCGATGACATCCTTGTCTATTCCAAAACTGAAGAAGAACATGCAGAGCATCTTCGGCTAGTCTTGACCAAGCTCCGAGATCACCGCCTCTATGCCAAGTTCTCCAAATGTGAATTTTGGCTAAAGGAGCTCATTTTCCTTGGTCATGTGGTGTCAGCTGCTGGAGTAGCGGTGATACCAGACAAGATTCAGGCTATCCTGGATTGGCCAACTCCCAAATCCGCCAAAGATATCCGAAGTTTCCTTGGATTGGCGGGTTATTACCGCCGCTTCATCGAGGGCTTCTCCAAAATAGCCAAGGCATTGACTGACCTCCTCAAGAAGAACAAGCAATTTGTGTGGTCAGACAAGGCTGAAGAAAGCTTCCAAACCCTCAAGGTCAAGCTCACCACCACTCCGGTGCTTGTCCTTCCCGACACCGACAAAGACTTTGTCGTCTATTGTGATGCATCCCTCCAAGGCTTGGGCTGTGTCTTGATGCAAGAGGGCCATGTTGTCGCCTATGCCTCCCGTCAACTCAAACCACACGAGCAAAATTACCCAACTCATGATTTGGAGCTTGCCGCCGTGGTACATGCTCTGAAGCAATGGAGGCCCTACCTTTTGGGCAACCGTTGTGAGATCTACTCCGACCATCAAAGCCTAAAATATCTCTTCACCTAGCCAGATCTAAACTTGAGGCAGAGGAGATGGCTGGAATTGATAAAAGACTATGATGTGACCCTCAACTATCAACCCGGCAAGGCCAATGTCGTGGCCGATGCTTTGAGTCGCAAGGCCTATTGCAACACCGTGATGGTGGAAGAGGCACAACCGGCTCTTCACGAGGAATTTGCTAGGTTGAATCTGGAAATTGTTCCTTCCGGTTTTCTAGCTAACCTCGAGATCAAATCCACCCTCGAGGATGATATCAAGGCCGCCCAACAAAATGATGATGAAATCCTAGAGATCAAGGAGAAGATAGCAAATGGGAAGGCAAATTGTTTCTCGGTGGATGACAATGGTGTTGTCTATTTCGGTGACCGTCTAGTGGTGCCCAAGAATGGAAATATGAGGGAGTTGATCCTTTCAGAAGCTCATGAGTCACCCATCTCTATTCACCCGGGTAGCACCAAAATGTATCAAGATCTGCGCCCTCAATTCTGGTGGTCTTGCATGAAGCGCGAGATCGCCAAGTATGTTGCGGAATGCGACGTCTGTCGCCGAGTGAAGGCTGAACATCAAAGGCCAGCTGGTACCCTTCGCCCCATAGCCATTCCCGAGTGGAAGTGGGATGAAGTTGGTATGGATTTCATCACCGGCTTTCCAAGATCACAAAAGGGTAACAATGCCATTTGGGTAGTCATTGACCGTCTATCCAAGGTCGCCCATTTCCTTCCGGTTCGAGAGGATATAAACTCTGTTAACTTGGCAGAGCTATATATGGCCCGGATTGTTCCTTTGCACGGGGTTCCTTTGTGGATCATCTCCGACCATGGAAGCTTATTTGTGTCCAAGTTTTGGCAAAGTTTCCAAACGGCTCTTGGAACCCGTCTCAACTTCAGCACCGCCTATCATCCTCAAACCGACGGTCAAACTGAAAGAGTGAACCAAGTTCTTGAGGATATGCTTCAGGCTTGTGTTATCTCCCTCTCGCCGAGTTCTCCTACAACAATAGCTATCAAGCCAGTTTTCTCCCTTTGAGGTCCTATATGGGAGAAAATGCCGGACTCCTCTCAATTGGTCTGAAACCGGAGAGAGGTCCCTCTTCGGTCCTGATGTGATCAATGAAGCCGAAGAGAAAGTCCGTGTCATTCGGGAAAATCTCAAGGCTGCTCAATCCCGTCAGAAAAGCTATTATGACAAGCACCATCAAGAGGTCCATTATGAAATTGGTGACAAGGCCTATCTTCGGGTCTCTCCTCTCCGTGGCGTTCGTCGCTTCGGAATCAAGGGCAAGTTGGCACCTCGCTATGTTGGCCCTTTCACCGTCCTAGCCAAGCGAGGAGATCTCTCCTATCAACTTGAGTTGCCCTCCAACTTCCCGGATGTCCATGATGTGTTCCATGTTTCCCAACTCCGCCGGTGCTTCAAGGATCCAATCCGTGGGGTTGATCATGAGGCTTTGGACATTCAGGAGGACTTGACCTATCTCGAGCATCCTATCCGCATCTTGGATGAAGCGGAGAGGAAAACCCGCAACAAGTCCATCAAGTTTCTCAAGGTTCAATGGTCAGACCATTCCGAGGAAGAAGCCACCTGGGAGCGAGAAACTAGTCTTCGTCAAGAATACCCCGCCTTCTTCACTCAAGCCTAGAATCTCGGGATGAGATTCTTGTAAGGGGGTAGAATTGTAACAGCCCCAAGTTGGTACTGAAAAATACAAAGAATTTTTCCACTTTTGCTTTGCATCCTTTGCATCATGGCATGCATGTGAAACTTGTCATTTCTAACAAATGCACATTGTTTTGGAAATCAATTGTAATGGGAAGCCAACCCTTCCCAAAACCTCCAACCAAATGTTTTGCTCAACTTGTCAACCAACCATTCTTGGACTTCCAAATTGTTTAGCAAGTTCCAGATTTGCCTCTTATCCTCAATTCTCAAATTCCAAGTTTTGCCAAATAAGAAATGACATGAGAGTTCAAATTTGGCTGAATTCATTTCCTATTTTTGAAACCCAGTAAAACATTTCCAAATTTCAAACTAAAATCATGGGGAGCCCCAATATGATTGTGAGAGTCTCCATGAATATTTTCATTATTTTTGGAGTGGTCTAAATGCTCCAATTAACAACATTTTGGAAATTTCCCAACATTACCCTAATTAAAAGCTATGAACAAATGCTGGCCAAAACTTTTTTTTTGACCTCACCAATTTTTGTGGAGCAGTTAAGGGTAAATTGGAGCCAGTATGAATTTTTACAGATTTTACAAAAATGATTTAGTGCCTCCTTTAAATTCCTGAAGTCAGCTGAACTAAAAAGGAAAAACCAAAATCTGGAATTTATTTAAAATTCTGACAGTGGTCCCCACTGTCAGCTTCCCTCTCTCTTCCCTCTCCCTCACTGTGCGCCATGGCACTGGCGCCATGCCGCGCAAGCGGCCGACGCTCCACTCGCCTCCTGGAGGTCCTGTGGACCTCATCGACGCGGAACTGCCCCCTCTCTCTCTCCCCATCCCCAGCGCCCAGTTTTTCCGGATCGAGACCGAACCCTAGACAGCTCCCGTGACCGACGCCATTCTGCCGCCGTTTGCCGCATCACGCCGATGACTCCGGCCACCCCGGAGCACGCCATCGACGCCATCAGCTCCGGCTCGCCTAGCTGCAACTTCCCGCCGCTGGAATCGGCCCGGGTTCGCCGCCATCGACCTCGCCGGGCCGATCCCTTCCGCCTCCGGCCGCCGCGCTCCGGCTCGATTACCGCATCCTCAGGCCTCACCTGCCTCCGACGTGCAGCCTCACGTGTCCCTGTTGAGCCCGCCGTCCTCATGGACACCTTTCCCCGTCTCCTTCCCCTCTGCATCCCCGCTTCCGTGCGGAGGCCGCCGGCCGTTCGCCGCGGCTTGGTGCTGTCGAGCACGCGCACGACACCCCGGCACCTTCCCTCCGCCGCAAGCACGCGCATCGTAACGGCCCCGCACCCGCACGCTTTTGGCACACTCGCGCACTCACGGAGCGCCGCTCCATCGTGGTCGTCGCCGGCCGTTCCCCCCCCCCCCCCCCCCCCGTCGGCGCCGTCGTTCACCGTGCGCCCGGCCTGGGCGTCGGCCTGAGCCGGCCAGCAGGCCGGTTGGTTCCGTTGGAGGCCCGGCCTAACGCCCGGCCTGGGCCGGCCACGAGGCCGGCAGCCTCTGGAGCTGCCCCGGCCTGGCCCCGGTTTGGGCCGGCTCTGAGGCCGGCCCCCTCTGCCACTGACCCGGCCTGCAAACCGGCCTGGGCTGACCTGTGGGCCGGTCTGCACAGTAAAAGCAGGATATTGTTTTAATTTCAAATATTTAATAACTTTTCGAATACTGGTTCAAATTTAACAAATAAAATACCAAATTGATCAGGAAGACAAACTCTACCTTTTGGAACAATTGAAATGTTCTTTTGAAGTTATATTTCTCGCTGTTCTTTTAAGAATTTCTAAAATGGGCTAAATAATACCGATTTTGAGAAATTCATAACTTACTAAATATTGATCCAAAAATTATGAATGAAATATCAATGTGATCCACATGTCAAATGCTATCAACCCATGCACTTATCACACCATGATCACAAGTTATTATTTGATGTTATTCATAATTTGATTAAATGAATTAAAATTCTTTTATTTATTTAATTTGCTATTTATTCATCGGTGATCCGAAAATTATAAATAAATTACCGAAATGATCGGAATGACGAACTCTAATCATTTCATGTCATGTTCATGCATATTGAGCCACTTCTCTAATAATTAAATAATTTATGAAGAATGTGGTCACTAAGATAAATATGGGGTTGCTTCCAAATAATTGCACTAATTATTTGGCTCCCCATTTAATTTTGCTAGCTAATTTATATAATAATCTCTTTGCATCAATTTGACATGTCATCATGTGATTGAGCATTGAACCTTGTGTTCTTGTGATTTATGTGTTCCTTGTTTTTTCCTTTTTGGGTATCGATAGATTCCGGAGTCGAGGGTCTCTCTACTTACCCCGACGAGCAGTACTTCACGCCCGGGCAGCAAGGCAAGAGATAACCTAACCTTCTTGGCATTCTAGCATCCTAATGTTTTTATAAACTTATTTTATCCACCATAATATTGCATGCGATTCAAATGTCTCTTTTGATCAAAGTATAGAGAATCATATGATTGCATGTTTTCCCCGAGCCAATCACATGTATCCCTACCTATGAACCCTAGTGTTGATGTGTTGGCCGGATACAGAATATCATTGTTGGTTATATGCTTAGCCATGCTTAGAAATGCTTAGTTGGATACTATTTATGTCCGTTATTGAATTCCATAATTATTGATGTTGATGGAATGATTTCGGGCATGGTGGATATAATGGTGATGCTAAATAAAAATGCTAAAGGCTTGGATGAGTTGCCCTCGGGGAGGGTGTTTTGCCTCATTCTTGCCGCCTAGGCTGAGAGTGCTTTTAGCTAGAACCAAGAACCGAGCGTGCTTCCATTGGTGGGTGTATGGTCCTCTAGTTTGCTATTTCCATTTGCGCGTGTGTGGTGTGAGTGGAAAAAGAACGAGGATGGTGGTGTTTAGGATGTGGCCGCGGGGCAGGGCGCTGGGAGCGCTGAACCTGTCCTTCCGCACACTGATGGTCCTTGAGTAAGCCTCATGCTTTGTAAAGGTCTAACCGCGCCCGCTCGCCGGCCTTCCCCGGAAGAGGGCCAACTAGGTGAGCCGGACGGTACCAATGGGTAAAATAGTACACCCCTACAGGGTTAAATCTTTTCGAAAAGCCGTGTCCGCGGTTATGGACAAACTCTTGGGAAAGGCGGATTAGCTCATAGAGAATATTAACATAATTGATATGGCAGCTAAAGGTTGCATAATCAACATATGATAAAGGTTCATTTCCTCGAGGGTGAGTCGAGGGAGTGCCTTTGTGTGAGATGAGTGGTGATGGTTGCAAGTAGGTTCAACGAGAACCGAAGTTGAAATGTTATTCTCTTATCCCCTTTATGAAAAATATTCTGAATAGACGATGCCTTTTGTCTTTACATCTTTTAAATGAAATCTAGCTTTATGCAAAGTAACTACATTATACAGCTTTAGAGCCTCCGTCAGTCATTGGGCCTATATCGCCCTACTAAACTTGCGAGTACATCGTACTCAGTCTCTCTTTGCTGCCTTTATATTTGTATTTCAGAGGAGGACGACACGGAGCAGCTAGGTGGGTTCTCCGTTGACGTCGACTACTAGTCTGGGTCTCCTAGGTGGCAGCTTGGGACCGTGGAACAAGCTGGCTTGGGTGATGTTTATTGTAGGCCTCTTAGGCCATATATTTGCTTCTTGTTGTTAGACAACACTACCCGTTTCCGCTTGATGAATTGTTGGTCTGTGACCTTTTGATGTGTAATATTTGTATTCTTCTCATTATATGAGTTGCTATATGTTTTGTGTCGTAGAGTCATGCAATGTGCCAGTTTGTTCCACAAGTCTCGGTCTCTTTACTATACGTGATAGCGATGTCTGAGCTTATGGCATGATCGGGGTGTTGTGTGCCGATGATGTATTCCGAGCACGCCTGCCAATGTGTTTTGGCCTGGGATTGGTAAACCCAGTAACCCTCGATTGTGTAGCATGACCGGTTGCACAACGCTCCACTGTATAGTTCTGGGGTCGGGGCGCTACAACACACCCACAACTCAATTGGGGGCTCCCAAATCGTGCTGAAGCTTCACAACTCGAAGTCTAGGGTACACAATGCACCCAAGAGGCACAAGCTCTTGGAAACACAATGCACCCAAGAGTAACAAGCTTCTCAACCTTCAACTTCACGTATCACCGTGGAGAGAGCAACCCGATGCAACAAATGCAAGAGGCAAGAACACACAAAGTGGTCAAGTCCTTCACTCTCAAATTCCAACCAAGCAACAAATGCTTTGGGGGAATAAGAGAGGAAGAACAAAGGGGATGAACACAAAGCAACCCCAAAATCTAGATCCACTAGTTCCCCTCACTTAGAGGAGATTTTGATTGGTGAAATGGTAGATCTAGATCTCCTCTCTTGAATCCCTAAGTTTGGGTAAGAATCATTGGAGGGATTGAGAGGAATCAAGCTCACAAGGTTAGCAACAATGGAGGAGAGAGGAAAACAAGTGAGCAAGGTGAGCAACCAGCTCTTGGGGAAGAAGGGGGCTTTTTATAGCCCCCCCCCCCCAAAAAAAAAAAACTAGCCGTTGGAAAAAACGCTGGGCCGGAAATTCCGGGTTTAAGGGCCGGAACTGTTGGGAATATACCCTAGAGGCAATAATAAAATGGTTAATTAAGCATATTCATGTTTATGATAATAGTTTATTATCCATGCTATAATTGTATTAAATGGAAACATAATACATGTGTGGAATATAAACACCAGGAGTCCCTAGTGAGCCTCTACAGGACTAGTTCGTTGATCAAGAGATAGTTAGAGTTTCCTAACTATGGACTTGTTACAGTCACTTGATAACGGAGTCATATCATTAGGAGTAATGATGTGATGGACATGACCCAAACAATAAAGAGTTGCAATTAATCGTGTCACAAAAGTTTTGTTGTCAACACTTTCATATGCCAAATATAGTTTCCTTAGACCATGAGATTATATCACTCCCGTTCGCCGGAGGAATACTTTGTGGACATCAAACGTCACTTCGTAACTGGGTGATTATAAAGGTGGCTTTCAGGTATCTCCGACGGTGGGTTGTTGGGAGATATGAATCGAGAGTGGGATTTGTCCCTCCATGTGACGGAGAAGATATCTCCAGGCCTTGTCGGTAATATAGCCTCAAAAGTCTGCAGACATGTGGTTAGGTTGTAATCACGAGGATCCTATATTATGGACGAGTAAAGAGAACTTGCCGGTAACGAGATTAAACTAGACATGGGGATGTCAACGATTATATCTCGGGCAAGTAAAATATCGTGAGACAAAGGGAATCGTATATGAGATTAATTGAATCTCCGGCATCGTGGTTCAATCGAGAAAAGGTTTTCGTTGAGTGTATAGGAATTAATATGGGCATCCCGGTCCCGTTATTAATTATTGATATGATCATGTCTATGCATTCTCGAACCCGTAGGGTCACACACTTAACGTTCCGATGAAATTAGGTTTTGCGATGAATTAAATGATGAAACGAATGAATGGTGATTTGGAGTATCGGATGGGATCCCGGACGTCACGAGAGGTTCCGGAAGAGTCCGGAGAATAAGATTCATATATGGAAAGTTGTTTCCGGAGGTTTCGGAAAAGTTCTGGAAATTATTTGCAGGGTACCGGAAGGTTCTAGAAGGTTCTAGAAGTGGAACCACATATTGTATGGGGCCCACATGGACCAAAGGGGTGCAGCCACCACATGGTGTGCCGCACCACCTAGAGCCCACATGGGCAATGCGGCTAGGAAAGAGGGGGGAGTCCTACTCCTAGTTGGACTAGGAGTTGGACCCCATCCCCTTTAGGAAAGGCCCAAGCCCGAGTCCATGAGGGACTTGGCTTGAGAGCCAAGGCAAAGGGGGGGGCCGGCTGCCCCCCTCCCCTAACCCTAGCCGCCCTCCTATATAAGGAGGGGAGGGGTGCGGCACACCACCAAGGAGCCCCCAAGCTAGCCGCACCCTCTCCACCCTAAACCCTAGCCGCGCCACCCGTTACCCCGAAGGGCTGCCGCCGCCTCTCCTTCAACTAGAGCTGCCGCACCACCCTAAACCCTAGAGGGCTGCTGCGCCACTTCCACCTCTCCCTCTCCTCTCGCTTGGTTTGGAGAAGCCTCGCACGTGGAGATCGTCATCATCACCGGCACTACCGTCGTGCTGCTGAGATCATCAAGGCCACGTCCTCTCGCTTGCGGGATCAAGGAGTTGACGTCTTCATCGAGCTGTATGTGTGGACGCCGCGGAGGTGCTGCCCGTTGCTGCACTTCACCGGATTGGATCTCGAGGATAATACATCTCCTCGCGACTAGACGAGTCTAGTTGCGGGGATCGACTAGCCAACCCCTGCACCGACAAAACACGTTTGTTGATCTTCAAGGGTAAGAGATTGGATCTCACCTTCGCTATCTTCATCTCGTAGATCTAGATCCTTGGGGTTTATTCTGCTTGCCGCGTAGGAAATTTTTTTGTTTTCTATGCTGCGACCCCTTCAGGAACTTCCGGTCGGGGGCCGGATATTCCGGGGCTTACACCGGAACTTCCGGTGCCCCGGAAATTTCCGGAGCGAACCTCCGGTGCAAAGTTCCGGACCCCCACCTGAGAGAAAACGCGAAAACGACTTAGACAAATATCCTCGGATGAAAAAATAGGGCCGGATATTCCGGGGTACAGGCCGTAACTTACGGGGGCCGGAATTTCCGGACAACGGGCCGGAACTTCCGCCCCACAGAAAACAGCAGAAATTGCAATATGAAAATGGGCATAACTTTTGCATCCGGACTCCGTTTTCGATGATCTTGGGCTCGTTAGAATCGCAACGAAAAGCTCTACAATATCATGCAGAGAAACATCATTGTCCATCATGTGAGGAGGAGGTCAGAAGGAGAGAGTTTGACCTCTCTAAAATGGACACATCGGGAAAACCTTCTTTTTGAAAACCGGAAACGCCGTATCTTTTGCAATTGAAGTCCGAACAACGTGAAACCAATTTTGTTGGAAAGGGGACGACAAAAGCTACCCTTGGAAATGGCAAACAACAAGCAATGGAGATTTTGCAAAGAAATGGAAGAGATAAATCTTCCGCACGGATGAACCGGCAAAATCTCCAATACCGAAAACGCAATAGAAGACGCATATGAAAACCGTTTCGGTGAACTTAGCCTTGTCATGACGAGCACGACAAGCACCAAGATCACACCACGATAAGAGGCAAATAAGAACCAATAGAGATGATTGCATGGATGCAAAGGTTTGTGCTCTCTACGATGATACGATCACGATATTCGGTCGAGAGCCCCTCTTGATAGTACGGCTATCTATCCTATAACCCGGTCTCTCCACTAAACAACATGAGACCGGTAAAATAAAAACCCTATCAAGATCATACCTTTGCCTTGCGCATTAATCCACTTGAGGTCGATGAAGACGATCTTCATCTCCTCAAGATGCACCACCTTTCTCGATTGCGCTTCGGTGAAGATTCACATGACGCTCCCCCATACACCAAGATGGGAGAAGCACACTTCGGCATATCTTCACTTGGACTTGAGTGTTGATCAATGCGCACTTAGCCTTGATCAACACATACTCTTTCTTCTTTTTCTTCTCTTAGCCTTGATTCCAACATATGGAGATCAAGCAATGCAAATGGACAACACCTACAAATATAGCTCAATGCAAACATTAGTCCATAGAGATTGTCATTAATTACCAAAAGCATGCATGGGGGCAACCATTTTGGTAATTGATGACAATCCCTTATTAAGAGGGTTTATATAATGAATAAAGCATCCTTGCAAGACAAACGAGCAAGGATGCAAGCGCATGTGTGGCAAATGCAACAAAAGCATAAAACCCAAATTCCCTTAAACCTTCTAAACTTCTCCCCATTGGCATCGATTGCCGTAATGGGAAGAAAAATTTAGAGAGCCAATATAGTATGAGTTCCTCAAAAAAGTGTGCATTTCTCAAGATATGAGTGAAATCAAATGCACCTATCCAATGATGAATAGTTAGAGGAAATCAAACTATATTGAGGATCCAAAGATTGCAAAAAAGGATGAAATCATTTTAAACATCTCCACAAAGGTGAAAAGCAATCAAAAAGATCCAAAGCGAGAGTTCTAAATAAAAATGGAGAAGCTCCCCAATGTTCATGCACTATTGAGGAGTGCACAAATATGGCATCCTCGCTCCCCCAAAATCATCTAGAACACGCAACAAGTGCAAGTGTGCAAAAAGCAAAAGCAAATCATAGCACTTGCACCAAAGATATGGTTGAGCCATGAGGAGATACCAATTTTCAAAGATTCAACATAAGATAGGCCCAACCGAGATAAAACGAAGATCTTTAAAAGGAATATGTTCACAAGCTTAGGGATACCAATTGGAAACTAAAACCAATTGAAAATGCCAAAAGCTAGTGAGATCATTTAGCCAATAAAAATCAACATGCTCACCATGGTAAGCATGAAGTAGAAGATCCTCAACAAATACATGAGTGTGCAAAGATACCAATAAAAAAAGACAAGCACTCATGAGAATTTTTTTTCAAAGTCACGAAGAAATCAAAGATAATGAACAAAGTGACCCAAAAGAAATAGGATACCAACTAAAAGGTGACCTCTCTCATATGTATAGGTTTCTAAGTAGACAACTCATTGAAGATATACATCCACAAAGAAACTTGCACATATGAAATGGTCGAAAAAGGAGAGACCATGGTATCCAAAAGGGAAGTCATGAATATACAAAAGAGATTATTGCTTAAAAGCATAGCACATAGCTCAAATTTATCTCATTGTATATAAATGAACTTCAAAAATATCAAAGACATCACACATATCACTAAGGGAACAAGAGATAGTGAAGATGCTTTGAGATAGGCAACAAGTATCACAAAGAAATAAAACCAATTGAAGAAAAGATTTTTGCACTTCCATCACAAATATCACAAAGATATACCAAGTGAAGGAAATAAGCCAAAACCACAACAATTGCACATAAAAAGCTTTCATGCCAAGAGGCAACCTACACAAGGTTGAGACTATAAAAGTATGCATGAGGTAGATACTTGTTACCGATATGACATTGGTGATGAAGAAGATGAGACTTTGGCAATCATCATAGCTTGACTCTTATAATCACATGGTGAGAACACCTTCCTTATGGATGAGACAAGCCTCCAATGCATATCCATTGTACCTAAAACAAAATTTAAGCACAAAATGGTTCCCAAACTCATTGGGTCCCATAGTAGTTAGATCAACTACAATATATAGGACATACTCCACATAAATATGAATTTGAATTTCATGCACATCTTAGCCGATTTAGGATTCCGTGGAGCATACCCTATATATTGGATCAAGAAAGACTAGCATGCCATAAAATATATATACTAGTAAATATGCATGCATAGACTTACAAGAACCAAACGAGATACAATTTGGACGAAAACACCAAGTAAACCAAGAAGAGAGCACACCAAAGTGTGACACAAAAAGGTTGTCCAAATTATATCAAAATCCAAATCAACACATGATTGAAAAAAATCAAATCAACATATGATTGATTCCAAAACACATCAACACATGAAGTGCGATATCAATAGGAATCAAATCAAACAACACATGAGAAATAAGACACCAATTGAAAATAAGATACCAACTAGGAGAAAAGATACCAAGAAGAGGATAATACTTGACCGAAATCAAGTAAAATAAAATAAAGCAATAAGGTGTCAAAACTCCCACAATAAAAATCAATTGAAACAAATATCTATGGAGGAGATATTAAATTCCAATTAATACCAATTGAAGGTACCTAGGCAAGGCCAATGAGCATATAAGATAAAAGAAAGAGACATGCTCAAAGGGTTTTCTCATTCAAGGAGATAAAACACAAAACGAGGAATGAGAAAGCAAGACTCCCAAGAGAGAGCAAGGTTACACCAAATAAACCAACCACCCTCTACACTTTTCATGATGGCACAAAGCATCAAAAGAAAAGGAGTTGTCTTCCATAAACACAAATGATAGAAATTAAATGCCAATTGAAAGGATCAAATATTGATAGATGGGATAGTGTTCTAAATAAAAAAGAATGCTCCCCCAAGATTAATGCATTATCTTAGATATTTGCATTTGAATACAAAATGCACGCACAAAGGATCATTACTCTCTATATTTTATTTACAACACTAAACACTACCAATTGAAAGATTAGGATCCATACAAGAGGCAAGGAAGACAAAGGGAGTAAAAACAAACACACATGGCAATAAATAAGACAATTCAACGCAAGAGCCAATGTGAAGATGGTCTACAAAATCCACCACAATTACTAGTATCACTTGTCATGGACAAGGAGTATATAGAGATATTTCTCAGTGGTATATAGAAATCATGTTCAAGACCAACTTCACAACAAACAAGCATATGGCAAGAGATAAGAAATAAAGCATAAGAAATAAGAAATATGGTGTTTTACTTAGAAAAAGGTTTGTTGGTAGTTTCAACTATTCGAACCAACCGAGAAAGCCATGGTTAGAATAAAATGAAACAAATAGTTTCTCACATAATATATGGAAATGGATATTAGAGAAAAACCACACCAAGCAAACTCACACAAACAAGAGCCAAAAGATAACCAAAAAAAGGAAATTGGAACTTGTTCGAGCCAACATGCCACATAGGAATAAGATAATTTATAATATCAACTCTAAGTGGCAAACCTCAAATGTTCACATTTTTATGAGATTGTAATATAGCTTATTACTCCCCCATAATGTGATAATTCATTTTAACTAAGCAAGAGGCAAATAAACCAACTAGAGAAATTAATGGACATTGTAGAATTTGAATTTCTCATGAATATGACATACCACATAATAACTAGATAATATTGATATATCAATGCTAGGTGGTGTGCCTCATGTACACACATTTTAGGGTTTGTGAGGTGCACAAAGCACATCACTCCCCCAAAATGGGAGAGTCCATTAATATCTCAAAGAGCCAAATGAAATCCACACAAGATTCAATAAAGCTCAACACACAAATTACACATACATGATACACAACTATCATACACAACCTTGAATAACAAGACAAGTAGGAAAGTAGCATATCATATACAAGCACATGCTAGGAACAAAACTAACACATGCAAGGGAGCAAGCAACTTTCAAAGAATATGTGAATTAAATAAAAGTTACCGCAAGGAGGAGCATTTGGTATGAGGTAGATATGTGAAAATCCAATTTACTTGGCTTGATGAATTATAACCATGAAGATCCCTTAATTCTTCAAATGATAGCCAAGTCACCAATGTCCTCCACCAACACCTATTGATCAAGTTTGACCTTGTTGGTCCCCAACCAAGTTGGGTCCTAAGAGGTTAGTCACAATAGGCTTGGGAACCCAAATGGTTCTTTTCTTGACACCACTTCGAGTCCCCACATATTTGGCAAACACATTGCTAATTCTATCCTTCCCAAGAGAATAAGCATCATCAACTATAATAGGGTTGGATACGGTACCGTTAGTGCATGAAGAAGCAAAATGACCTTTACCACGGCAAAAATAGCAACACCGACTCTTCTTCTTCTTCTTAATAGGCTCCTCAACTTGAGGAGCATTGACCTGAGCCTTCTTAGGAGGTGGCCTTTGTTAAGCTCGTGGTTGAGCACGAGATTGAACAAGAGGCCGCTTCCCTAGTTGCTTCTCACTAAGAGGCTTCTTCTTCTTTATTGGGCAATCCTGAACATGGTGCCCTTCTAGCTTGCACTTGAAGCAAATGATGTTGGCCGGATTCTTGATTTGAACTTGGCCCTTCTTCTTGTTGGACTTGGACTTGTTGTTGGAGTTGAATCCAAGTCCACTCTTGTCATTTGGGGATTGTTGCACACTCAACTTGTTGTCAAGTGCACTCTTCCCCTCATGACGCTTTTACAAGCCTTTCTTCAAAGAAGTGGCTTGGGCCTTGAGCTCGCCTCTCTTCTCTACATGGTTAGTGACAACACAAGTACTAGAGGAGGTAGATGCATCATTGTTAGAGCAACAAGGCAAAGCAAGTAATTCATCCCATGATGTACCAACATTCTTAGCGGATGAACTAGTAGGACTAGCACATGGCAATATAGCATTGTTAATTAAAGTTGTGCTAATATCCACATGAGGCTCACAAGATGTTACCTTGGTAGTGATGGCCTCATGAGCTAACTTAAGACAAGCATAGGATGATAGAAGTTCATCATTAGAGCTAGATAGCTTTTCATGATTTGCTTCCAACTTCTCATACTTGCTAGTTAGCAACTTAAGTTGAGCCCTTAGCTCAACATTCTCCTTCATAATAGATGCTTCACAAGAAGTGGAGTTAGTAGCACAGGCATCATTAACTTTAGGAATAGAAGAAGAAATCTTATCAAGCTCATTGTTTAATCTAGCATTTTCCATTTTAAACACTTTATATTTTGCATGAGCATGATCACGTTCTTTAATGATTTTAGCAATTATTTCATTATGAGACTCCTCGATAGATTCTAGTTTCTCCTCTAGAGAAGCACGAGTCTCTTGCTCTTCCTCAAGAGCATCTTCTAACAATGCTTTCTCCATAGCATCAGCTCTTTCAATCGTACCCTTTTCTTCAAGGCTTGCTTCCAAAGTCTCAATAGTTTCCCCGCGCTCAACAAGGGTGCTCATGATTTCATAGAGGTTATCACAAGCATTTTTCTTCTTTGAAAGAGCCTTAAGAATCATTAGACATTTATCATGAAGGAGGGCATCATCATTTTTATTATCATCTTCTTCATCATTATTATCATTATTATTATCATCACTACTAGAAGATTTAGCCATAAGGCACAACATGGTTGATGAAGAAGAACAATTAATTTTTGAACTAGTCAAGTTCGCATCATGTTGCATAGAAAATTGGGTTTCCTCTACATTATTATTCATGCAAGAGATAGAGGGAACACAATCAATTTTATCATGGCAACAAGATAAAGCAAGCATATCATAAAGAGATTTATCCAAGCAATTTTTTGATGATATGCAAGGACTATCAACACTAGCATGTAAATCATTTATAGTGCTATGTGTGTTTAGGTCCAAAGATGAAGCATTGCAACAAGATAGAGATAAATGATCATCAATAATGAGCTCACTATCAATGTTGCAAATCCTATCAGTACTCACCATCACATTAGTTTGTGGCTTACCACATTTTGGTGAAGTAGACAAAGACGAGAGCTCATCACGGCCGGAGGTGGAGGGAGAGCAATCCTCCTCAATAGCGTTGGACACTCCATATTTATCTTGAAGCTTGGTCCAAAGCTCATAAGCATTCCGTAGAGGCAAGATTGACTCGAAAACTACAACACTCACAAATTTGCAAAACTCATTAGAAGCTAGAGCATCTAGATATAAGTTTTTCTCATCCTCTAAAGTCGTACTTTCGTAATCCTTTGGAGGAGAAAAACCTATATCTAAGATACGCTCAATATTGGGGTCCAAGACCCATAAGTGACTAAGCATATGAGTTTTACAAACATTAAAATTTGTGCCATTGAATATAAACATGTGATCATGCACTAATCCTCTAAACGACATCTTTACTCTCTAGGCGGTAAAGCCAAACAAGAGAGACGAGGCTCTGATACCAATTGAAAGAACAAACGATGTCCCGGATGTTGCCTAGAGGGGGGGTGAATAGGCGATTAACACTTTTTCTATTTAGGGGCTTGATAATTGCGGAATAAAACTATGTGTTTAAATTAACAAGCCAACAACCTAATTACTAGGCTCACCTATGTGCACCAACAACTTATGCTAAGAAATTTAAGCGACAAGGTGATAGCTAGATATGAACTTCAAGCACGATGGCTATCACAATGTAAATTGCATAAGTAAAAGCTCGGGTAAAGAAATAACTGAGCCACGCGAAGACGAGGATGTATTCCCGAGTTCCTCCTTGTTAAGGGAGTACGTCTCGTTGGAGGGGTGTGAGCTCGCCACAAGAGGCCTACTCAAGATGCCACAAAGGCCTCACCCTATTCTCCGATGAACCTCACCCAAGGGATTGGTTCACCTTCCACTATCGGAATCCTTTGAGGCGGATTCCGGAGCCCTTTTACAACTTGCTTGGGGCACACACCTACAACTCAATTGGGGGCTCCCAAATCGTGCCGAAGCTTCACAACTCGAAGTCTTCGCGGCACCTCCCACCGTCTAGGGTACACAATGCACCCAAGAGGCACAAGCTCTTGGGAACACAATGCACCCAAAAGTAACAAGCTTCTCAACCTTCAACTTCACGTATCACCGTGGAGAGAGAAACCCGATGCAACAAATGCAATAGGCAAGAACACACAAAGTGGTCAAGTCCTTCACTCTCAAATTCCAACCAAGCAACAAATGATTTGGGGGAATAAGAGTGGAAGAACAAAGGGGATGAACACAAAGCAACCCCAAAATCTAGATCCACTAGTTCCCCTCACTTAAAGGAGATTTTGATTGGTGGAATGGTAGATCTAGATCTCCTCTCTTGAATCCCTAAGTTTGGGTAAGAATCATTGGAGGGATTGAAAGGAATCAAGCTCACAAGGTTAGCAACAATGGAGGAGAGAGGAAAACAAGTGAGCAAGGTGAGCAACCAGCTCTTGGGGAAGAAGGGGGATATTTATAGCCTCCCCCCAAAAACTAGCCGTTGGAAAAAACACGGGTCCGGAAATTCCGGGTTTAAGGGCCGGAACTTCCGACCGGGGGCCGGATATTCTGGGGCTTACACCGGAACTTCCGGTGCCCCGGAAATTTCCGGAGCGAACCTCCGGTGCAAAGTTCCGGACCCCCACCCGAGAGAAAACGCGAAAACGACTTAGCCAAATATCCTCGGATGGAAAAATAGGGCCGGATATTCCGGGGTACAGGCCGGAACTTACGGGGGCCGGAATTTCCGGACACCGGGCCAGAACTTCCGCCCCACAGAAAACAGCAGAAATTGCAATATGAAAATGGGCATAACTTTTGCATCCGGACTCCGTTTTCGATGATCTTGGGCTCGTTAGACTCGCAACGAAAAGATCTCCAAGATCATGCAGAGAAACATCATTGTCCATCATGTGAGGAGGAGGTCACAGGGAGAGAGTTTGACCTCTCTAAAATGGACACGCCGGGAAAACCTCCTTTTTGAAAACCGGAAACGCCGTATCTTTTGCAATTGAAGTCCGAACAACGTGAAACCAATTTTGTTGGAAAGGGGACGACAAAAGCTACCCTTGGAAATGGCAAACAAGCAATGGAGATTTTGTAAAGAAATGGAAGAGATAAATCTTCCGCACGGATGAACCGGCAAAATCTCCAATACCGAAAACGCAATAGAAGACGCATATGAAAACCGTTTTCGATGAACTTAGCCTTGTCATGACGAGCACGACAAGCACCAAGATCACACCACGATAAGAGGAAAATAAGAACCAATAGAGATGATTGCATGGATGCAAAGGTTTGTGCTCTCTACGATGATACGATCACGATATTCGGTCGAGAGCCCCTCTTGATAGTACGGCTATCTATCCTATAACCCGGTCTCTCCACTAAACAACATGAGACCGGTAAAATAAAAACCCTATCAAGATCATACCTTTGCCTTGCGCATTAATCCACTTGAAGTCGATGAAGATGATCTTCATCTCCTCAAGATGCACCACCTTCCTCGATTGCGCTTCGGTGAAGATTCACATGACGCTCCCCCATACACCAAGATGGGAGAAGCACACTTCGGCATATCTTCACTTGGACTTGAGTGTTGATCAATGCGCACTTAGCCTTGATCAACACATACTCTTTCTTCTTTTTCTTCTCTTAGCCTTGATTCCAACATATGGAGATCAAGCAATGCAAATGGACAGCACCTACAAATATAGCTCAATGCAAACATTAGTCCATAGAGATTGTCATTAATTACCAAAAGCATGCATGGGGGCAAGCATGCACTTTCATCATTGGCATCGACGATGGTGCCACGGAGGGCCGAATCGGCTGCCTATGCTCCTCCCGCCCATGACGCTCGTTGTTCCCCACTGCCACATAGGAGCCCGCCTTTCCCCGCCGTCGGTTGTCCGCTCATCACGCTATTACCGGTAGCCGCCGCCGCAAAAAAGAGTGGGACCTAGGACGAGAGTGGGAGGGAGTGTGTTGAGATCGGCCTGGTACTTTTCCCTGGTTCGCACTAGTACAGCTGTAGTACAACTTTTTTCCCAGGCTTGCAGTACAGCCGCAGTACATCAACGAGGCCGTCCCAGATTTTTTTTTTGCCCAGCGCGAGCGCGCCACCAGGCAAGCGTGGATAGCGCGAGAAGACTCGCTAGGGGGTCTCACTTAACCTTTCTTAATACTCCGGGCAACGGTTTGGATCTGAGAAAGCCCGATATGCAAAATCCAGTCTTGAGCCTGACCCAAAGTGACAAAAGAAGAAATTTTGGTCGATCAAGGCTTCGTAACCAATCAATTATCTATATCATCTCCACTAACAATAAATAATAATAGTACATCTTTCATGCAACTTATCCATGTCAGCTTTTTCAGCCATATAATTGTCCACGTCACTAACATTTAGTTCTCAAATATTCAACAGTTTCACACGAATTAAATTTAGTGTAGTGACTATTGTGATCAACTGAATCTTAACAATTGAATATTTCATGTGTCTTATACCCATTTCATTTACATAATTATTTTTTAATCAAATTCCCGCTGCAATGCGTGGGGTATTCTTTTAGTTCTTTATACCCATTTGCTAAGAGGGTGTTATTTTACAAAATTCTTGGTTTCATCCTAGCAACATCAGAAGATGTAGTCAGTAAAGAGCATATAAACCTTTTCTAAAGGGTTTCTTTCAACCACCCTTGCAAATTTATAAGTGCACCTTCAGTAGACCAACCACTGACGCAACCAATGAAATGAATTTCCAGACATTTTTTAAACCCATTTGATATAGTTTGAAATCCTGATGATTAAAATATGCAAGCAATATGCAAATGTCCTCAATACGGGCAACAAGAGCATAGGTCCTCAATATGGGCAACAAGAGCATAGGTCTCCTGATAATCCAAACCTTCGATTTGGGTGAACTCTTGTGATACCAATCTTGCCTTCTTTCTTACAAGCCACCATCATTTTCCTTGTTCTTGAAAAAATCACTTTTGTCCCAATGACATTGTGGTGCCACAGAGAGTCTCTCAACAGGGGTCCACTTTGTTGTTGATGAAATTATTGATTTCTTCATGCATAACATTCACCCAATCCGGTTCTTCCAAAGCATCACCTATGAAAGGGTACTTTTGGGGAAGCTCTTTTGGGACAATTTTTAGTACGTAAGTGTCTAGTTGAATAGTGAAAGTGCATGGTGCCCCCATGTGTGGTTTTGGTAATTAATAACAATCCTTATGGACTAATGTTTGCACTAAGATATTCTTGCAGGTTTGTCCATAGGCATCACTTTGGGTCCATGTGTTGGATCCAAGAAGAAGATCACCGCAGAAATCAGGGAGTGTGCCCTATATGCTTCAGGTGGCGGTAGTACCACTGGAAGAAGCGGCAGTACCGCCAGGGCCGGCGGTAGTACCGCCCGGCCTGGCAACTTTGCTGGACATTTCCAGCAGCTGTACTACCAGCGGTAGTACCACCAATATACCCCTCTGTGAGGTGGTAGCGGTACTAGCGGCGGTAGTACCGCTACTAGGAATCTCCTTGGTAGTACCGCCGTTAGTACCGCCAAATGACCCCTCTGTTGGGTACTAGCGGTACTAGCGGCGGCACTACTTCCGGTAGTACCGCTGTTGCGGCAGCTCCTTCGTGGGGCTTCCCAACGGCTAGCTGGGAAGGTGCCAGCGGTAGTACCGCCAGTACCGGCGGTAGTACCGCTGCTATACATAAAGCTAAATTCTCTACCTAGTGGTACGGTAAGAAATTGTCTATATAGCTTTGTGAACTAACCCATGTACATGCATGTGTGGTGTATCCTAGTGTGGTTAGGTACCTTTCCATGGGCTTGCTTTGAAATGGATATTTCATATAGCCCATGGAATATGACGGCAAGTGGTGATCGTCATCAAGGGTGTGATGTGCAAGTTCAAGATGAACATCAAGAAGATTTCTTATGCTTGAAGCTTGCAACCCGCATGGAGATTATGGTCAAGTGAAGATGGACATGAGAGTAGCTCTCCCATATTAGTTTATGGGGGAGCAATTTACAAGTCTTCACCAAGCGAAGCGCATTCAAGAAAGATGGTCCATCTTGAGATGACTAAGATCATCATCACCTAGCTCAAGTGGATTGCGCAAGGCAAAGGTATGACCTCGATAGGGTTTCTATTTTACCGGTCTCATGTTGTTATTTGGGAGACCGGATTATAGGATAGATAACCGTTCTCTCAAGAGGGGCTCTCGAATGAGTAGCTTGATCGTATCGTTCGTAGAGAGCTTAAACCTTTGCATACCAGGCATCATCTTTCTTGGTTCTTATTTGGGATTTCTCCATGTGTGGTTTTAGAGATTGTCATGATCTTAAATACAAGCTCAAGTTCATCAAAAACGGATTTCGTATGAAAAACTTATTACGTTTTTGATGTTGGAGGTTTTACCGAGTGTTCTCTTATAGGTAGGTCAAACCTTTCATCATTTGGTTTTATCCTACCATTTTTTACTATGATGTTTCCATGCATATTCTTGTAGTGCTCTTTGTTGCAATTTCAACGATCCCAAGAACATCGAAATCGGAGTCCGGATGCAAAAGTTATCGACGTTTTCGTTTGGGGGTGTTCTGCAGTTTTTCCCTCCGGCGGTAGTACCGCCAGTACTACCGCCAAAACACCCCTCGGGTGCACATCAGCGGTAGTACCGCTGCAAGTGGCGGTAGTACCGCTGCAAGTGGCGGTAGTACCGCTGCTACGCGAGTTCAGCTCATAACGGTTGCATTTTTGGGGTCCCATATAAGTGGGGCTTCTTCCCCAATGACCCCCAACTCTTTTAGCAAGATTTGTCCTCCATTCTTGACCTCCAAAAGCTTGCTATCTCTCAATCCCTCCAATGATTCTTGCTTCCACTTGAGGGAAAAGAGAGAGGAGAACCTACTAGATCTAGATCTTGGGATTCATTAGTTGTTTTCCTTGTTCTTCCTCCCATCTCCATCCATAGCATTAGTTGCTTTGGTGGGATTTGAGAGAGAAGGACTTGACCACCTTGTGTGTTCTTGCCATTGCATTATGTAGCGCCCCGACCCCGGAATTATACAGAGAGGCTATGAATCCGACACAACCATCACTGTATAAGACAAAGATCGAGACTTGTGGAACAGAACTGGCACAAAGCATGACTCTACGACACAAAACATATAGCAACTCATATAACGAGAAGAATACAAATTTTACAAGGCAAAAGGATCACAGATCCAACAATTCAACAAGCGGAAACGGGTAGTGTTGTCTAACAACAAGAAGCAAAATATGGCCTAAGAGGCCTACAATAAACATCATCCCAGCCAGCTTGTTCCACGGTCCCAAGCTGCCACCTGGGAACCCCAGACTAGTAGTCGACGTCAACGAAGAACCCACCTAGTTGCTCGGTGTCGTCCTCCTCTGAAATACAAAATCATAGAGGCAGCAAAGAGAGACTGAGTACGATGTACTCGCAAGTTTAGTAGGGCGATATAGTCCCAATGACTGACGGAGGCTCTAAAGCTGTATATGTGTTTCTTTTTGCATAAAGCGAAGTTTCATAAACAGAAATATAATTGACACATGGCATTCGTCTACTCAGAATACTTTTCAAAAGGGGTAAGAGAGTAACATTTGTCATCATTGGTTCTCATTGAACCCTTTTGTAACCAACACTCTCATCTCCACCAAGGCACCCCCTCGAATCACCCTCGAGGAAGTGAACCTTTATCACACGTTGATTATGCAACCTTTAGCTGCCATATCAATTAGGTTAATATTCTCTATGATCTTATCGTCTATTCCCAAGTTGTCCATAACCGTGGACACGGCTTTTCGAAAAGATTAACCCTGCAGGGGTGTACTAATTTACCCATTGGTACCGTCCGGCTCACCTAGTTGGCCCTCTTCCGGGGAAGGCCGGCAAGCAGGCGCGGTTAAACCTTTACCTCGCGTGAGACTATCCAAGAGTCATCTGTGGCCACAGGGCAAGTTTACCCAGCCTCAGCCCCTGCCCCATCGCCACGTCCTACACACCACCATCCTCATCATTTCTTTTTCCGCTCACACACACGGCAAATGGAAATAGCAAACTAGAGGACCCTTGGATACGCCCGCACAAGTTATTCAGTTAGTAAGGCGCCCATACACCCACCAATGGCAGCACGCTCGTCTTGGTTCAAGAGGTAAAGAACTCGCACCTAGGGGCTAGAGTGAGGCAAAACACCATCCCCGATGGCAACTCACCCAAGCCGTCTTAGCATTTTAATTAAGCATCACCATTATCCACCATGCCCGAATCATTCCATCACATCAACAATTATGGAATTCAATAACGGACATAAAGCATCTATTTAAGCATGGCTAAGCATAGCTAAGCATATGAATACAACAATCCTATCTTTATCTCGGCCAACACTTCAACCCTAGGTTTCATAGGTAGGGATACATGTGATTGGCTCGGGGAAGAACATGCATTCATAGGATATTCTATTATTTACCAAAAGAGACATTTGAACCGCATGCAATATTATGGTGGATAAAATAATTTGATAAAATCATAGGATGCTAGATGCCAAGAAGGTTAGGTTATCTCTTGCCTTGCTGCCCGGTCGCGAAGTACGGCTCGTCGGGGTAAGTAGAGAGACCCTCGACTCCGGAATCTATCGATACCCAAAGGAAAAACGAGGAACACATAAATCACAAGAACACAAGGTGCAATGCTCAATCACATGATGACATGTCAAGTTGATGCAAAGATATCATTATATAAATTAAAAGCAAATTTAAATGAGGAGCCAAATAATTAGTGCAGTTATTTGGAACCAACCTCATATTTATCTTAGTGGCCACATTCTTTATAAAATATTAAATTATTAGAGAGGTGGCTCAAATATGCATGAACATGACAAGAAGGGATAGGATTCGTCATTCCGATCATTTCGGTAATTTATTTATAATTTTCGGATCACCGATGAATAATTGACAAATTAAATAAATAAAAGAATTTAAATCTTTTAAGCCAATTATGAATAACATCAACTAAATATTTGTGATCATGATGTGATATCAGCATGGCTGAGTAGCATTTGACAAGTTGATCACTTTGATATTTAATTCATAATTTTTGGACAATTATTCAAAAAGTTATGAATTTCCCAATTTGGGTATTAAATAACCCATTTTAGGAATTCTTAAATATACAAAAGAAAGTAATTCCAAACGAAGATTATAATGATTCCAAAAGGTGGAGTTTGTTTTACTGAACATTTTGAAACTTGAATCGTCGAATTTGAAGCATTTCTCAAATAGATATTAATTATTTAAATTTCACTCTATTTTCCAAATTTCGCAGGTTTTACTGTTTGGGCCGGCCCACAGGTCGGCCCATGCCGGTTTCAGGCCGGGACAGCTCCAGAGGGGGCCGGCCTCAGAGCCGGCCCAGGCCGGGCGTTTGGCCGGGCCTCCAACAGAACGAGCCGGCCTGCTGGCCGGTTCAGGCCGGTGCCCAGGCCGGGACGCGGTGACTGCAGAGGCCGGCGCTGACCGGCGGCAACGGTGACGCAAACGACGGCGAGAGGGAGAACGGGGGCGGGAAAACTGCCGATTCGGAGGGAACACTCACCCTGAGCCCTATGGTGAGGTCGGCGACGGTGGGGAGGGGCCGACGGCGACGAGCGGGAGCTCGACCGTGCTCGACCGGTGCGGCGGTGTTGAAGACGCCGACGTCGGTCCGGCCGGCCCCGGGTCGATTCCAGGCACCAGGAGGGGGAGGAGGAGGCAGCGAAGTTGGTGGTCGCCTTCGATCTACGAGGGGCGGCTCCGGTCGGCCGTGATGCGGCGGATTGCGGCGGCGGTCGGCGACGTCCGTGGCGTTCGGGGCGTCCTCGCCGTTCTCCGGCATCAGGCCACCCCAGCACGGGCGGCTGGCACCGGGAGGGAGAGGGGGTCGAGGCGGACCAGAGGGACACCTCCAACGAGCTCAGGGCGGCGCAGAACGGCGATGATTCGTGGGGGCGGCGATGAACGGCGGGTCTCGGCCAGGTGCGGAAGAAAGGAGCGGCGGCGCCGATGGAGGCTAGCACCCGTCGATTCCTTTGGCACGTAGATAGAGGGCGACGCGGCGATCCTGCTGATGGTCTCCGATTCGCTCCGGGAGCTTCCAATCGACGGCGAGGTGCGCATCCATGGAGGAGCTCGGAGGAGCAAAAGAGGGGGAGAGAGTGGGAACCGGTGGGGAGAAAGGATGCGGGGAGGGGAGCAACTGCGTCGTGGCATGCCTGACCTCCAGGGGGCCACGAGGTCGACGCCCACGAGTGGGGGCACAGCGGCATGGGCGCAGGAATGGCGCCAGGACCATGGCCACGATGGCCACTTTGAGAGAGGAGAGAGAGAGGGCTGACAGGAGGGGTCCACACGTCAGTGATTTGGTCTTTTCCATTTTTCCCAGTTTTAGAACCATAAACAACAGGGTTTGGCTATTTAAACGAGTCACTTAAACATTTTTAGAAATTATGCAAAAATTCAAATAGGCTCCATTTAACCCTTAGGTGCTCCACAAAAATTGGTGAGTCAAGTAGAAATGTTTTGCACCACATTTGGTCTTGGAGTATAAATAGGGCATTTTTGATAATTTCCAAAAATAGATTTATTTGGAGCAATTAGCCATTTCAATAAATTATGAAAATATTTAGGGAGGCTCATATTATAATAATGAATCACCCCATATTTTTATTTTAAATTTTTGGAAAATTCAACTTGGTTGCAAAATTAGAAATTGAATTAAGCCAATTTAAGTCCTCATATTTATTTCTCATTTGACAAAACTTGGAAATTGAGAATTGGGGATAAGAAGCAAATTGGGAACTTCCTAAACAATTTGGAAGTTCAAGAATAAAGTATTTTTCCAACTTGAGCTTTGCATTTGGTTTGGCCATTTTGGCCAATGCATTTAGTTTGGAAAATGTGAGGAAGGGTTTTGCTTCCTTTGTTTTCATTTCTAGGTGTTGCTTTATTTCCATATTAGCAATTTTAAATATGTATGCCATGATGCAATGCAACACAAAAAGTGAAAAATTGGCCCATATTTTAGGGTGCTAATCTGGGGCTGTTACAATTCTACCCCCCTTACAGGAATCTCGTCCCGAGATTCTAGAGTAGAAGTAGAGAGGAGGAGAATATGACACACGTATCTTCCTCGTTGCAGAGATTGGGCTAACTAACAAGACATGCCAAAAGGCGGAAAGAACAGGAGATAACTTAAGGTGGTAGACAAAAAGTAACCTTGCCCACAACCATAAGCCATCGGGGAAAACTAGGGACGACTTGACCAAACAAAGGTCGAGCCAGGGATAGGACAACCGATCACTTGTTCAAGGCCAGGACAAAACTTCAACACATTCCGAGGCGTAGACCATAGAGGTTTGAAGCACCATGAGGAGAGAAGACATCCTTTTGGACTACACGTTGTCGACATACCAATTGTTTCCATAAGGTTGGAAGCTTGGCCCTAACGAAAGTGAAGAGTTTCTACAATGTCATTGTGATTGGGCAAAACTGGATTCCACCCAGGAAGGATAGATATGGCATTGTCCCACATTTAGATGGAGAGGTCAAACCTGATATCAAGCTATTGCCACGAGATAGATGGGGTAGGAGGATTGACCGGTAGAATTTTGGCAACTCCGTGGTGAGGTTCTACTTGAGGTTCTAGGTATCACACTCCGGCTTAGGAATAGCCTTCAATCAATTCCTCAAGCGAAATCGTACTTGAAGATAGAGGAAGGACATTGGGGAGGGAAAACTTCTATAACCATTTCCACATGATTCTCGTGGACAGCGGTCTTGGGAGTTTCGAAATGACTCTAGCTCGTTGACCGAAGGATGCACCTAGACGAATGAACTTGGCAGCTCCGACAACTCAGCTGGAGGACAGAATTACCAGTCAGGCTAAGAGTGCCACCGAAGTCTTTTGGAATTCAAAACAATAACAATTGCTAAGAATATCCGATTACCACAACGATATTCATCCTCAACACTCTCGAGCCCAAAAAGCTCGGAGGTAGATGGATAAGGAAGGGTAGGAGCATCACTTCCTCAAGTGCGTCATGAGACTAAGCACAACCTCTTGATATAAAAGAGTGTGACACTCCAAGGTGGAACGGAACAAAAGCTAGACAAGCTCTTACTCCGCGAATCACAAAACTTTGACCTTTTTCCGAGAAGTGGACGAGGTACCGGAGTTTGTTTTCTCCTGACATCCAAAGGGGAATGTCTTGACGAACCACAAGAATATCATGCATCAGAGCACCCCAGTGCACGATACACTTGATTGTCCGCATGCAGATAGAGGACTGATAACAGATTTGGATTAAGGAACGGGCTAACAACAATTTAGGATATTGCAGAAGCCCGTGTTAGCACTCTTCCGACAACTAGTGCCGAAAGGGTTTCAGGAACGGTCGTTACCGGAGGAAACACAATTATCTATGGATGAGCTCGCTAAGAGAAATCCCGTCGTGTTTCAGATGATTCCCTCACAACAGTCTAGATAAAGCTAGTGGCAAAGAAGAGCATGGTTGAGCAAGACAATTACGGCTGCAAGCTCGAGCTCGAGGATTAACTTCAGATTTTGCCAACCTGATGTAGGGTTTGACCATTAGCACCAGGGTTCAACGGAAAAGATCTTGGGTTAAAGATCAGCTTCATGCACTGGGACCCACAATAGCATAATGCTCACAAGGGCGACAACCCTCATGAATCATTACACCTGAGCCCTAGCACAATCCGGGATCTTCGGTTCAAGATCTTGGGCTAAAGCAGGGAATTTCTTGACGATCCGCAATACTTCTTCTCTTCGGCTTTAGAATCTGGCAGATGAGCACATTTAATCACTATCTAAGGATAGAACCCAACCCCGTGATCCTAGAGATTTAGAGGTTGCCGACGATCAGAAAACCGTTAAATCAAATAGAGGTAAGATGACACCGAGATCAGAGTGAATTGGATAAGGAGTAAAAAGAATCCTAAGAAGGTTTTCACAACTCATTTTTAGGTTAAAAATAATTTTCACGAACTAGACTCGACATCGACCAATAGAACGGGTTTCCTACAGGCAGTCCTGCTCTGATACCAACTTGTAGCGCCCCGACCCCGGAATTATACAGAGAGGCTATGAATCCGACACAACCATCACTGTATAAGACAAAGATCGAGACTTGTGGAACAGAACTGGCACAAAGCATGACTCTACGACACAAAACATATAGCAACTCATATAACGAGAAGAATACAAATTTTACAAGGCAAAAGGATCACAGATCCAACAATTCAACAAGCGGAAACGGGTAGTGTTGTCTAACAACAAGAAGCAAAATATGGCCTAAGAGGCCTACAATAAACATCATCCCAGCCAGCTTGTTCCACGGTCCCAAGCTGCCACCTGGGAACCCCAGACTAGTAGTCGACGTCAACGAAGAACCCACCTAGTTGCTCGGTGTCGTCCTCCTCTGAAATACAAAATCATAGAGGCAGCAAAGAGAGACTGAGTACGATGTACTCACAAGTTTAGTAGGGCGATATAGGCCCAATGACTGACGGAGGCTCTAAAGCTGTATATGTGTTTCTTTTTGCATAAAGCGAAGTTCATAAACAGAAATATAATTGACACATGGCATTCGTCTACTCAGAATACTTTTCAAAAAGGGGTAAGAGAGTAACATTTGTCATCATTGGTTCTCATCGAACCCTTTTGTAACCAACACTCTCAACTCCACCAAGGCACCCCCTCGAATCACCCTCGAGGAAGTGAACCTTTATCACACGTTGATTATGCAACCTTTAGCTGCCATATCAATTAGGTTAAGATTCTCTATGATCTTATCGTCTATTCCCAAGTTGTCCATAACCGTGGACACGGCTTTTCGAAAAGATTAACCCTGCAGGGGTGTACTAATTTACCCATTGGTACCGTCCGGCTCACCTAGTTGGCCCTCTTCCGGGGAAGGCCGGCAAGCAGGCGCGGTTAAACCTTTACCTCGCGTGAGACTATCCAAGAGTCATCTGTGGCCACAGGGCAAGTTTACCTAGCCTCAGCCCCTGCCCCATCGCCACGTCCTACACACCACCATCCTCATCATTTCTTTTTCCGCTCACACACATGGCAAATGGAAATAGCAAACTAGAGGACCCTTGGATACGCCCGCACAAGTTATTCAGTTAGTAAGGCGCCCATACACGCACCAATGGCAGCACGCTCGTCTTGGTTCAAGAGGTAAAGAACTCGCACCTAGGGGCTAGAGTGAGGCAAAACACCATCCCCGATGGCAACTCACCCAAGCCGTCTTAGCATTTTAATTAAGCATCACCATTATCCACCATGCCCAAATCATTCCATCACATCAACAATTATGGAATTCAATAACGGACATAAAGCATCTATTTAAGCATGGCTAAGCATAGCTAAGCATATGAATACAACAATCCTATCTTTATCTCGGCCAACACTTCAACCCTAGGTTTCATAGGTAGGGATACATGTGATTGGCTCGGGGAAGAACATGCATTCATAGGATATTCTATTATTTACCAAAAGAGACATTTGAACCGCATGCAATATTATGGTGGATAAAATAATTTGATAAAATCATAGGATGCTAGATGCCAAGAAGGTTAGGTTATCTCTTGCCTTGCTGCCCGGTCGCGAAGTACGGCTCGTCGGGGTAAGTAGAGAGACCCTCGACTCCGGAATCTATCAATATCCAAAGGAAAAACGAGGAACACATAAATCACAAGAACACAAGGTGCAATGCTCAATCACATGATGACATGTCAAGTTGATGCAAAGATATCATTATATAAATTAAAAGCAAATTTAAATGAGGAGCCAAATAATTAGTGAAGTTATTTGGAACCAACCTCATATTTATCTTAGTGGCCACATTCTTTATAAAATATTAAATTATTAGAGAGGTGGCTCAAATATGCATGAACATGACAAGAAGGGATAGGATTCGTCATTCCGATCATTTCGGTAATTTATTTATAATTTTCGGATCACCGATGAATAATTAACAAATTAAATAAATAAAAGAATTTAAATCTTTTAAGCCAATTATGAATAACATCAACTAAATATTTGTGATCATGATGTGATATCAGCATGGTTGAGTAGCATTTGACAAGTTGATCACTTTGATATTTAATTCATAATTTTTGGACAATTATTCAAAAAGTTATGAATTTCCCAATTTGGGTATTAAATAACCCATTTTAGGAATTCTTAAATATACAAAAGAAAGTAATTCCAAACGAAGATTACAATGATTCCAAAAGGTGGAGTTTGTTTTACTGAACATTTTGAAACTTGAATCGTCGAATTTGAAGCATTTCTCAAATAGATATTAATTATTTAAATTTCACTCTATTTTCCAAATTTCGCAGGTTTTACTGTTTGGGCCGGCCCACAGGTCGGCCCATGCCGGTTTCAGGCCGGGACAGCTCCAGAGGGGGCCGGCCTCAGAGCCGGCCCAGGCCGGGCATTTGGCCGGGCCTCCAACAGAACAAGCCGGCCTGCTGGCCGGTGCCCAGGCCGGGACGCGGTGACCGCAGAGGCCGGCGCTGACCGGCGGCGACGGTGACGCAAACGACGGCGAGAGGGAGAACGGGGGCGGGAAAACTCTCGATTCGGAGGGAACACTCACCCTGAGCCCTATAGTGAGGTCGGCGACGGTGGGGAGGGGCCGACGGCGACGAGCGGGAGCTCGACCGTGCTCGACCGGTGCGGCGGTGTTGAAGACGCCGACGTCGGTCCGGCCGGCCCCGGGTCGATTCCAGGCACCAGGAGGAGGCGGCGAAGTTGGTGGTCGCCTTTGATCTATGAGGGGCGGCTCCGGTCGGCCGTGATGCAGCGGATTGCGGCGGCGGTCGGCGACGTCCGTGGCGTTCGGGGCGTCCTCGCCGTTCTCCGGCATCAGGCCACCCCAGCACGGGCGGCTGGCACCGGGAGGGAGAGGAGGTCGAGGCGGACCAGAGGGACACCTCCAACGAGCTCAGGGCGGCGCAGAACGGCGACGATTCGTGGGGGCGGCGGTGAACGGCGGGTCTCGGCCAGGCGCGGAAAAAGGAGCGGCGGCGCCGACGGAGGCTAGCACCCGTCGATTCCTTTGGCACGTAGATAGAGGGCGACGCGGCGATCCTGCTGATGGTCTCCGATTCGCTCCGGGAGCCTCCAATCGACGGCGAGGTGCGCGTCCATGGAGGAGCTCGGAGGAGCAAAAGAGGGAGAGAGAGTGGGAACCGGTGGGGAGAAAGGATGCGGGGAGGGGAGCAGCTGCGTCGTGGCATGCCTGGCCTCCAGGGGGCCACGAGGTCGACGCCCACGAGTGGGGGCACAGCGGCATGGGCGCAGGAATGGCGCCAGGACCATGGCCACGATGGCCACTTTGAGAGAGGAGAGAGAGAGGGCTGACAGGAGGGGTCCACACGTCAGTGATTTGGTCTTTTCCATTTTTCCCAGTTTTAGAACCATAAACAGCAGGGTTTGGCTATTTAAACGAGTCACTTAAACATTTTCAGAAATTATGCAAAAATTCAAATAGGCTCCATTTAACCCTTAGGTGCTCCACAAAAATTAGTGAGTCAAGTAGAAATGTTTTGCACCACATTTGGTCTTGGAGCAATTAGCCATTTCAATAAATTATGAAAATATTTAGGGAGGCTCATATTATAATAATGAATCACCCCATATTTTTATTTTAAATTTTTGGAAAGTTCAACTTGGTTCCAAAATTAGAAATTGAATTAAGCCAATTTAAGTCCTCATATTTATTTCTCATTTGACAAAACTTGGAAATTGAGAATTGGGGATAAGAAGCAAATTGGGAACTTCCTAAACAATTTGGAAGTTCAAGAATAAAGTATTTTGCCAACTTGAGCTTTGCATTTGGTTTGGCCATTTTGGCCAATGCATTTAGTTTGGAAAATGTGAGGAAGGGTTTTGCTTCCTTTGTTTTCATTTCTAGGTGTTGCTTTATTTCCATATTAGCAATTTTAAATATGTATGCCATGATGCAATGCAACACAAAAAGTGAAAAATTGGCCCATATTTTAGGGTGCTAATCTGGGGCTGTTACACATTAGGTGCATCGGTTTGGGTTCTCCACGGAGATACGTGGAAGTGAAGTTTGTGAGCTTGTTACTCTTGGGTGCTTGGCACCGGAGAGATTGTTACTCTTGGGTGCTTGGCACCGGAGAGCTTGATAGTGCTTGGAGCTTCCACCTTGTTGCAAGAAGCTTCGTTGAGAGCCTCCAATTAAGTTGTGGAGATTGCCTCAACCTCGTGTACGGGTTTGGTCAACGCCCTCAAGACGACCTCATAGTGGATGAGCAAATTCCCCATTGGGTATTCCCCACGGGAGGAGCTCACGGAGAATAGGGTGAGCACGGACGTGCTTGTAGGAGGGCCAAGGAGCCTCCACACCTCTCCAACGTAGACGTACTTCCATTGGGAAGGAACTACGGGAATCAAACCTCCGTCTCCACTTGTGTCGGTTATCTCTATAACCAAACCCCTTTACTTATGCATTTACCTTGTGATAGCCATCGATCTTGAAGTACTATATCTTGCTATCCTTGTTGTTAAACTTGCCTAGCATAAGTTGTTGGTGCACATAGGTGAACCTAGTGTATTAGGTTTTGTGCTTGATAAATTAAACGCTAGTTTTCCGCATTTATCAAGGCTTAAACGTAAAAGTTTTAAATCGCCTATTCACCCCCCCTCTAGGCGACATCTCGTTCTTTCAACTGGTATCAGAGCAAGGTCTCTCCTCGTTAGGCTTCACCGCCTAGAGAGCAAAGATGTCGTTTAGGAAATTAGTGCACGATCCCACTTTTATATTCGATGGCACAAATTATGTTACTTGGAAAATTCGCATGCTTAATCTTTTTAGGGACATAAGTCCAAATATAGAGAGAATCTTAGATATGGGATTTCCTCCTCCAAAGGACTCCCAATAGTTGTCTTTAGAGGATGAGGAAATCTCTTATCTTGATTCTCTAGTATCTAATGCAATTGTCCATGTTTTGAGTGATGTAGTTCTCGGATCAATCATGCCTTATCAAAATGCTCATGAGTTATGGACGAAGTTTCAAGATAAATATGGCAAGTCCAAAATTATTGAGGATGATTGTTCCCCCTCCACCTCCGGACGTGATGAGCTCTCAACTTCTTCTACTTCACCTACATGTGGTAAGCCACAAACAAATGGTATGGTGAGTAGTGCTAGGTATTGCAATATTGATAGTGATTTTACTATTGATAATTCTTTGTCTCTATCCCATTGCAATGCTTCATCTATGGACTCTAACACATATAGCTCTACAAATGTTTCACATGCTTGTGTTGATAGTCCATTCATATCATGTAGAAATTGCATGAATAAATCTCATTATGATATGCTAGCTATATCTTGTTGCCATGTTCAAAATGCTTGTGTTTCCTCTAGTCCTTGTGTTCCCAACAATGTAGAGGAAATCCAACTCTCTATAAAACAAGATATTAATTTAAGTGATGCATCAACTAATGGTTCATCTTCATCAACTATCTTTTGCCTTATGGCTAAATCTACAAGTAATGATGATGATGATAATGATAATGATGATGTTGATAATGATGCTCTCTTAGATAAGATGAAAAATGTTGTCCTTCATGCTCTTCGTAAAAATGATAATGCTTCCTCTACTTTCATAAACATCATGTCTATTTTTGATGAAAGTAAAAATATTATTGATGAGTATGAAGACACTATTGAGAAAATGGAAGCTCGCGAGCGTGATTATGCCAATGAGATTGCGGACTTCTCTATTGCTCTTGAAGAAGAGCAAGGTCGTAGAGTGATCCTTGAGGAAACTCTTGTGGATCTTGAGGAGTCTAATAATCTAGATATGTCTAAAGTAAGAAAAGAACATGATCATGCTCAAGCTCTTGCTAAAATAATCAAAACTAAAAATGATGAGCTTGTTGTTGAAAATGTTAGACTTCTTGAGGCTAATGAAAAACTTGAAAAGGAACTCAAAGCCTTGGAAGGTTCTCTCGCAAATCTCACTAAGTCTCATGATCAACTCCAAGGTCAAATGCTAAAAGAGCTTACTACTTGTTCTCCTATTGCTATCAATAATGATGCTTGTGCTACTAACTCTACTCCTTGTGAAGCATCCATTTTAAGGGAGAATGTTGAGCTAAGGGCTCAACTTGATTTTCTAACTAGCAATTTTGGAAAATTGGAAGAAAGTCATAAGAAGCTATCTAGCTCTCATGATGATCTTCTTGTATCCCATGATCGGCTAAAGTTAGCTCATGAGGCCATCACTACCAAGGTAACATCTAGTGAGCCTCATGTGGACAATGGCACAATTTCTAGTAGAATTGCTATATTGCCACGTGCTAGTCCTAGTAGTTCATCCACACACAATGTTGGCACATCTTGTGATGAATTACTTTACATGCCTTGTTGCTCCAACAATGATGCATCTACTTCCTCTAGTGCTTGTGTTGTCACTAACCATGTAGGGGAAAGAAATGAGCCCAAGGCCCAAGCAAATTATTTGAAGAAAGGCTTGGAAAAGAGTCATAAAGGGAAGTCCACACTTGACAACATGTTGAGTGTGCAACAATCCCCCAATGACAAGAGTGGACTTGGATTCAACTCCAATAACAAGAGCAAAGATCGGCAAGAAGAAGGGCCAAGAACAAGTCAAGAATCCGGCCAAGATTACTTGCTTCAAGTGCAAGATTGAAGGGCACCATTGTAACATCCCAAGTTTTTCCAATTTTTGAAAATTCAGAAAGATCAAAAACTTTTTGAAAATTTATAAATATTTTGATTTGAAAATCAAAAATCATGCATGCATCTTCTTGCTTGTTTGCATTTAAAATTTTCAAAAGTTGGAATTGTATTTCCACTTTAAACCCTATTTGAGAAAATATCATAAAGGGCCACTATTATGCTCTATATTTGATTTTGAATTTGATGATTCTTTTTTATGTGTTGCCCAAATTAGTACCTAAGTGTTCTATATTGATGAAGTCTTCCAAAAGGTATTTTCTCAAATTAACTGCAAAAGATTTGATCTTATTTCGAATTTGGACAATAGCTCAAATTACCATTTAAATGCCCAAGGGTATTTTGGTAATTTAAATGTTGTACAAAAATAATGAAAATGAGTGTATCATGGTTTATAATAAATGATATTACTCATAATATTTTTTCTGGTTTTTGTTTGATTTAAAATTGGATTATAAAACCATATTTACTAAAATGACATAAAGATGTCAATTATGCATTTATGCAATATTTGATTTTATTTCCAACTAAAATTTATGGAAAGGTTCCAGAGTATTTAAAAGAGAATATTTTGATTTTACCAAATTATTCAAATTTGTTTGAATCCATTTGGATACTTATTTCAAAAGATATGCATTGTTTGTTTTTCTGAAAAAGAAAAGGTGTTCAAAAAAAAAAGGGGACCAGCCCGAGCCAGCCCGGCATCGTCCTAGCTCGCGCGCGCACAGCCCAGCCCACCAGCGGCCCCGCTCCTCTCTCCTCTCGCTGACACGCCGGCCCCACCAGTCAGGACGACGCGGTCGTCATCCCCAAAATCATGCCCGCGCCAGCTCGCCATGGCCGTGACCTCCGCCCCGGCAATTGCTCGCGTTAATGGTCATTAAACGGCACCCGAGCACGCCTATAAGAAGCCGACCTCCCCTTCCTCCTTTTTCCCCAAACCCTAGCCCCTAAGACGCCACCAGGCTCGCAAATTTGCTCGCCGGAGTTCCGCCGGTCCGTCGCCGTGCCTCTCCTTTTCCGGCCAACTCCGTGAGTCCTCGCCGCCAATACTTGGCCCTCCTCCTTCCCCTTCTCCCACGCATCTCCTAATGCCTTGCTCGATTTTTTTTAGCAGCGGAACGACGAGTACATCGTCGTCCCGAGCTCGCCAGCCGCCCGTATCGCTCTGGCCATGCCTCCTCGCCGCTCCAGGGCGCAACCGGCGAAGCCCCTTCGCCATCGTGCTCCCCTCGTCGCAACGCACCTCGTCGTCTTCTCCCCGATCCCATGGGATCATCGAAGCAACGGCAACGCCCGAGCCCGAGACGCACTACCGCCGCTCCGTCCAACTCTGGCGACCACGCCGGCGAGGTATAAAACCCTAGATCCCTGACCGTCAGATCTAGATCCAAAGGCCAGGAACAAATCACTTAAAACGAATCGGTATGCACCTATGGCAGCCCAGTCAGCACCTAGTCAGCAGTGCCAGCCAATAGGAAGAAGCCACGTGTGCAAGGATTTTCTGAGTATTATCCCGTATTAGTTTTAATCTGTCTGTTTTGCAGAAAAGCTCCTGCATCTTAGATTTATCATATCTTTTTCTCTGTTAGGCCAAATTCAAATATTTTTATATATTTGGAATCCTTAGAACATGTAGAAAAGCCCCTGCATTTTAGTTTTCTGTTTTGACAAGTTTGAATTTATTCAAATTTCAGATGTGATATTTGAGTAAATTTGTCATAACTTTAGTTTAAAAATAGATTTTTGAGTGAATCCAATTGTGTTAGCTTTGTTTAGATGCCCCCTGTCCAGTAGACCAGTCCCATATTTTTATAATGTATTTTATGTGACAGAAGTATTAAATCTTATGTTTATTCCCTATTTGGGAATTGTTTTGTGTTGTTATTATATTAAGAATTGTTTTAAATGCATTTTGACTTCATGCATGTTTCTAAAAACCAGAAAACAATAGTTAGTATTTTACTTGTGATTTTAAATGCATTTCATGCATAACATATTTTGATGTATTGTTATTATTGTTTTGTGTGCTTATGTGTGGCTTGATTTATTTTTATTAGACTATTCGGAGAGACCCGGGAATTCTAGTAGTTGTTGCTCCTGCTCTACCTGTTGCCAAGGCAAGTGATGCTCACTGCATAAATTTTCCTAAGTATTTTGTCTATGCATGAGTAGCTATTTTTGAGTAGTATGCATGATAGGAGTACCACTACTATGCTATGCTATGTTATGAAATCCCAAAGTAGTATAGTCACCCCTCTCATACCATGTTGTTGTAGTAGCCTTTAACTTAGTAGAATTGCTTAGCTTTGCAAAGATATTGTTTTTGTGAATGTCTTGAAAAATAACTAAGTTAAAGAACTACCTGGGTGTGTGGTTGGTTTAAGCATTTCCCCAGTTTTGGGAGTATAAAGTTGCTAGAAGAGGTTGATTTTCCAGTTTTGGAGTATGGATCACACTGCCGACAACCACTCAGGATCAAAGGGATTTGAAGTTGCTCCAAGTTTAGATTGCTTCCCGTGCAACCACTTGATAGATGGCCCCTATCTTGACTAATTAGGGACTATTCCCAAAAGGTCTCGTCTCAATCTTCTCCTTTCCTTTTCACTACATGAGGGTCAAGGACAGAATGGGTTGATTGAGTCTTGTGGTGAAAGTGCACAACCTCTCGAGAGTGTCAAACTATGATCATAGCCGTGTCCCCGGTTACGGACAATTCTGAGCAGCTGGACAAGGAAGACAACCGAAGAATCTCATCATGCCAACTTCTTAAATAAAATTTGTTAGTGAACAACAATTGTGACTCACCGGAGTTTACCGTGTGTAGTCGCCCGACACACATGGAGTTTACCATGTGCTGTCAAGGTATCATTGGAGTTTACCAGTGTACCACTTAATTAAAGTCATGTGACACACTGGAGTTTACCAAGTGTTGTCATGGTTATGCTGGAGTTTCCCAGTGTTACCACTTTTTGAGTCAAAATGTTTATATAGGATAAAACTTGCTTTACGCAAAGAGCCTTCAAAACTCCACCAGCCAGATATGCATATAGTGGATAGAAGTTTTCCTCTATGAGTCCACAAGTATCACTTGCCAGATCCATACAAATGGTTCTGACCAATTTTTGGCTGCAACGCTTTTATTGTTGCAGGTTGTCCTGACGATAAGTGAGGAATCGATTAAGGGCTTCGAGTCTTCAACTAACATGCTCGCCTGTGGCTGCATCAAGATGATGAGGACTCCATGCTTTATGTTATTATTTTCGCTGCAACTCTTTCAAGCTAGCTTCGAGCTATGCACCTTGTAATGAATATTTATAAATTCTGGATCATTCATGTAATAAATTGATACAATGTTATGGTATTCATCGTAAACTGTGTGTGCTAGCGATTCGATCCAGGGACTAGCACTATACACAGGGATCTTGCCTATTTTTAAGTGCAGGTCCGCTACAACCATGTTAGAGATTGCCCTATGAAGAAGAAGCCTCTTAGTGAGAATCAACTAGGGAAGCGGCCTCTTGTTCAATCTCATGCTCAACCACGAGTTGAAGAACGGCCACCTCCTAAGAAGACTCAAGTCAATGCTCCTCAAGTTGAGGAGCATATCAAGAAGAAGAAGAAGAAGAAGAGTCGAAGTTGCTACTTATGTCGTGAGAAGGGTCACTTGGATTCTTCATGCACTAGTGGTACCCTATCCAACCCCATTCTAATTGATGATGTTTATTCTCTTAGGAAGGATAGGGTTTGCAATGTGTTTGCCAAATATGTGGGTGCTCAAAGTGGTGTCAAGAAAAGAACCATTTGGGTACCCAAACCTATTGTGACTAACATCTTAGGACCCAACTTTGTTGGGGACCAACAAGCTCAAACTTGATCAATAGGTTGTAATGGAGGACATTGGATACTTGGCTATCTTATGAAGAATTAAGGGATCTTCATGGTTATATTTCCTCAAGCCAAGTCAATTTGATTATCACATATCTATCTTATGCCCAATGTTCCTCCTTGCGGTAACTCGTACTTAACTCATTTATATTGAAAGTTACTTGCCCCCTTGCATGTGTTAGTTTGTTCCTAGCATGTGTTTGTATATGATGTGCTTCTTTCTTACTTATCTTGAGAAATCAAGTATGTATATGTTAGTTGTGTATCATGTATGTGTAAACTTAGTGTTGAGCCATTTTTTTTGATCTTGTGTGGATTTTATTTGGCTCTTTTGGGAGATTAATGGACTATACCAATTTTGGGTGAGTGACTTGCTTTGTGCACATCACAATCCCAAAAATGTGTATTCATGATGTACACCACATAGTATTGATATAGCAAGATTATCTAGTCTCTATGTGGTATGTATCATTCATGAGAAATTCAAATTCTATAATGTCCACTAATTTCTCTAGTTGGTTTTTAGTTGCCTCTTGTTAGAACGAAATGGATTATCACATTATGGGGGAGTAATATGTTTTGTACATATTACAATCCTAGAAAATGTGAATATTTGAGGTTTTGCCACTTGGGTTTGATATTGCAAATTATCTTGTTTCCATGTGGCATGTTTGCTCGAACAAGTTCCAATTTTAATTGAGTGCTTCTATTTGGTTTTCTTTTGGATCTTGTTTGCATGAGTTTTGCTTGGTGTGGTTTTCCTCAAATATGTATTTCCATATGCTATTTGAGAAATCATTCGCTCCATATTATTTTAACCATGGCTTTGCCGGTTGGTTCGAATAGTTGGAGCTACCAACAAACTCTATCAAATGTGGCGTTGTTTTAATTCTTATCTTTTGCCATATGGTTTATCTTGTGAGGATATTCTTGAATATCTCTATCACCGGGAAAATATTTCCTTTTACTCATAGTCCTTGGACAATTGATACTCATGTGTGTGGTAGAATATTTGTTATTATCCTTACGTTTGTCCTTTACTAGTATTTGCCTTATTTCTTGCCAAGTATTTATTTTGCGTTGACTCCCGTTGTCTTCCTTGCCTCTTTCTTGGATCCTATTTTTCAATTGGTATTGTTTAGTGTTGTAAATGGCATATGGAGAGTAATGATCCCTTGTGTGTGCGTTTTGTATTCAAATGCAAATCTTAAAGATAATGCACGAATCTTCGGGGAGCTTTTCTTTATTATTTAGAACACTATCTTATCAATTGACATTTGATCCTTTCAATTGGCATTTAATTTATATCATTTGTGTTTGTGGAAGACAAACCTTTTTTTTAGGCTTTGTGCCATCTTGAAAATATAAAGAGTGCTTGGTTTATTTGTTGTAACCTTGCTCTCTTTTGGGAGTTTGCTTTCTCTTTTCTTGTTTGTGTCTTATCTTCTTAAATGAGAAAACCCAATGAGCATTTATCTTTTTATCTTATCTTCTATGCTCATTGATCTTTCTTAGGTACCTTCAATTGTATCTATTGAAATTTTATATCTCATCCATAGATATTTGTTTCAATTGGTATCTCTTATGGGAGCTTTGGTACATTGTTTCTTGATTTTATTTTACTTGATGTCTTTCAAGTAATACTCTTCTCTTGGTATCTTTGCCTCTTGCGGGTATCTTTTTATCAATTGGCGTCTTATCTCGCATGTGTTGTTTGATTTGATTGCTATTGATACCTCACCTCATGTGTTGAGGTGTTGGAATCAATCATTGGTTGTTTTGATTCTTCCTTGATCATGTGTTGATTTGGATTTTGATATAATTTGGACAACCTTTTCATGTCACACCTGGTGTGCCTACTTTTGGTTTACTTCGTGTTTGTGTCCAAATTGTATCTTTTTGGTTCTAGAAAGTCTTTGCATACATATTTATATATATATATATATATAGCTTATGGCATGCTTGTCTTTTTGTTCCAATATATAGGGTTTACTCCACCAAATCCTAAATCGGCTAAGATGTGCATGAAATTCAATTTCATATCTATATGCACATATTTATGCGGAGTGTGTCCTATATATTGTAGTGTATCTAACTACTATGGGACCCAATGAGTTTGGGAACCATTTTGTACTTGAATTGTGTTTTAGGTACAATGGAGATGCATTGGATGCTTGTCTCTCATTCTTAAGGAAGGTGTTCTCACCATGTGATTATAGGAGCCAAGCTATGATGATTAGCAGAATCTCATCTTCTTCATCACCAATGACATCTCGGTAACAAGTATCTACTCATGCATAATTTTCTAGTTTCAACTTTGTGTAGGTTGCTTCTTGGCATGTAATGCTTCTATATGCAATTGTTGTGGTTTTGGCCTATTTCTTTCACTTAATATGTCTTTGTGATATTTGTGATGAAATTGCAAAAAACTTTCCTTCAATTAATATCCTTCTTATGATACTTGTTGCCTATCTCAAAGCATCTCCACTATCTCTTGTTCCCTTAGTGATATGTGTGATGTCTTTGATGTGTTTGAAGTTCATCTATATACAATAAGATAAATTTGAGCTATGTGCTATGCTTTTAAGCAATAATCTTATTTGTGTATTTATGACTTCCCTTTGGATACCATGTTCTCTTCTTCTCTAACCATTCCGTATGTACATGTTTCTTTGTGGGTGTATATCATCAATGATTTATCCACTTAGAAACCTATACATATGAGAGAGGTAACTTTTTCAATTAGTATCTTCTCTTTTTGAGTGACCTTGTTTATTACCTTTGATTCTTTGGTGGTGTCAAAAAGAAATCATCTCGTGAGTGCCTGTCTTATTTTTATTTGCATCTTTATGCACTCACTTCTTATTGAAGATCCTTGACTTCATGCTTATCATGGTGAGCATGTTTATTTTTATTGGCTCCACGTGTTCCTACTAGCTTTTGGCTTTTTCAATTGGTTTAGTTTCCAATTGGTATCCTTGAGCTTGTGAACATACTCTTTATTTAAAGATCTTCGTTGTGTCGCGGTTGGGCCTCTCTTATGTTGAATCCTTTCATTTGGTATCTTCTTATGGCTCAACCATATCTTTGGTGCAAGTTCTATGTGCTATGTTTTGTTTTATGCACTCTTGCACTTGTTGTATGTTCTAGATGATTTTGGGGGAGTGATGATTCCATATTCGTGCACTTTGTATTCAAATGCAAAAATTCTAAATAGTGCATGAACATTGGGGAGCATCTCCATTTTCATTAGAACACTCTTTTGCTAAAATCATAACTCTTTTGTTCACTTGGTTCTTTGGATCTTTTCGATTGCTTGCTTCCTTCTAGGAGAGTTTTAGAGGTATATCATCTTATTTGCAATCTTTTGATCCTCAATATAGTTTGATCTTCCTCCATCTATTCGTCATTGGATATGTGCATTTGATTTCACTCATATCATGAGAAATGCAAACATTATGGGGGAGTTCTTATTATATTGGCCTTCTAAATTTGTCTGCCCATTTTGGCAATGGATGCCAATGGGGGAGAGATTTAGAGGGTTTAAGGGAATTTGGTTTTATGCTTTGGTTTCGTTCTTAAGCATTTTTCCTTCCATGCTATTGCATCCATGCTTATTGCTTTGCATGGTTGCTAAATTCATTATATAAACCCTCGTAAAAGGGATTGTCATCAATTACCAAAATGGGGGAGATTGAAAGTGCATGGTGCCCCCATGTGTGGTTTTGGTAATTAATGACAATCCTTATGGACTAATGTTTGCACTAAGATATTCTTGCAGGTTTGTCCATAGGCATCACTTTGGGTCCATGTGTTGGATCCAAGAAGAGGATCACCGCAGAAATCAGGGAGTGTGCCCTATATGCTTCAGGTGGCGGTAGTACCACTGGAAGCAGCGGCAGTACCGCCAGGGCCGGCGGTAGTACCGCCCGGCCTGGCAACTTTGCTGGACATTTCCAGCAGCAGTACTACCAGCGGTAGTACCACCACTAGTACCGCCAATATACCCCTCTGTGAGGTGGTAGCGGTACTAAGCGGCGGTAGTACCGCTACTAGGAATCTCCTTGGTAGTACCGCCGTTAGTACCGCCAAATGACCCCTCTGTTGGGTACTAGCGGTACTAGCGGCGGCACTACTTCCGGTAGTACCGCTGTTGCGGCAGCTCCTTCGTGGGGCTTCCCAACGGCTAGCTGGGAAGGTGCCAGCGGTAGTACCGCCAGTACCGGCGGTAGTACCGCTGCTATACACAAAGCTAAATTGTGTACCTAGTGGTACGGTAAGCAATTGTCTATATAGCTTTGTGAACTAACCCATGTACATGCATGTGTGGTGTATCTTTGTGTGGTTAGGTACCTTTCCATGGGCTTGCTTTGAAATGGATATTTCTTATAGTCCATGGAATATGACGGCAAGTGGTGATCGTCATCAAGGGTGTGATGTGCAAGTTCAAGATGAACATCAAGAAGAGTTCTTATGCTTGAAGCTTGCAACCCGCATGGAGATTATGGTCAAGTGAAGATGGACATGAGAGTAGCTCTCCCATATTAGTTTATGGGGGAGCAATTTACAAGTCTTCACCAAGCGAAGCGCATTCAAGAAAGATGGTCCATCTTGAGATGATTAAGATCATCATCATCTAGCTCAAGTGGATTGCGCAAGGCAAAGGTATGACCTATATAGGGTTTCTATTTTACCGGTCTCATGATGTTAGTTGGGAGACCGGATTATAGGATAGATAACCGTTCTCTCAAGAGGGGCTCTCGAATGAGTAGCTTGATCGTATCGTTCGTAGAGAGCTCAAACCTTTGCATACTAGGCATCATCTTTCTTGGTTCTTATTTGGGATTTCTCCATGTGTGGTTTTAGAGCTTGTCATGATCTTCAAGACAAGCTCAAGTTCATCAAAAACGGATTTCGTATGAAAAACTTATTACGTTTTTTATGTTGGAGGTTTTACCGAGTGTTCTCTTATAGGTAGGTAAAACCTTTCATCATTTAGTTTTATCCTCCCATTTTTTACTATGATGTTTCTATGCATATTATTGTAGTGCTCTTCGTTGCGATTTCAACGAGCCCAAGAACATCGAAATCGGAGTCCGGATGCAAAAGTTATCGACGTTTTCGTTTGGGGGTGTTCTGCAGTTTTTCCCTCCGGCGGTAGTACCGCCAGTACTACCGCCAAAACACCCCTCGGGTGCACATCAGCGGTAGTACCGCTGCAAGTGGAGGTAGTACCGCTGCTGCGCGAGTTCAGCTCATAACGGTTGCATTTTTGGGGTCCCATATAAGTGGGGCTTCTTCCCCAATGACCCCCAACTCTTTTAGCAAGTTTTGTCCTCCATTCTTGACCTCCAAAAGCTTGTTATCTCTCAATCCCTCTTGCTTCCACTTAAGGGAAAAGAGAGAGGAGATCTAATCTATAGCCCAACCAAACAATCCCTCCTCTTTGTGAGGGGAACCTACTAGATCTAGATCTTGGGATTCATTAGTTGTTTTCCTTGTTCTTCCTCCCATCTCCCTCCATAGCATTAGTTGCTTTGGTGGGATTTGAGAGAGAAGGACTTGACCACCTTGTGTGTTCTTGCCATTGCATTAGGTGCATCGGTTTGGGTTCTCCACGGAGATACGTGGAAGTGAAGTTTGTGAGCTTGTTACTCTTGGGTGCTTGGCACCGGAGAGATTGTTACTCTTGGGTGCTTGGCACCGGAGAGCTTGATAGTGCTTGGAGCTTCCACCTTGTTGCAAGAAGCTTCGTTGAGAGCCTCCAATTAAGTTGTGGAGATTGCCTCAACCTCGTGTACGGGTTTGGTCAACGCCCTCAAGACGACCTCATAGTGGATGAGCAAATTCCCCATCAGGTATTCCCCACGGGAGGAGCTCACGGAGAATAGGGTGAGCACGGACGTGCTTGTAGGAGGGCCAAGGAGCCTCCACACCTATCCAACGTAGACGTACTTCCATTGGGAAGGAACTACGGAAATCAAACCTCCGTCTCCACTTGTATCGGTTATCTCTATAACCAAACCCCTTTACTTATGCATTTACCTTGTGATAGCCATCAAGCTTGAAGTACTATATCTTGCTATTCTTGTTGTTAAACTTGCCTAGCATAAGTTGTTGGTGCACATAGGTGAACCTAGTGTATTAGGTTTTGTGCTTGATAAATTAAACGCTAGTTTTATTACGCATTTATCAAGCCTTAAACGTAAAAGTTTTAAATCGCCTATCCACCCCCCCCCCTCGAGGCGACATCTTGTTCTTTCAAATACCCATATCTTGTAAGCTTAGCTCCCTCTTCATAGTACGTCCTTCATACGACTCAAATAAAATAAAACAGAAACCACAAAAATGAAGGGTCCGTTTTCTTGAAAACCTTTGATGTAGGGGCCTCCCTTCTTCCCATTCTTTCATGTGTGGGACTAATAACATGTGTATACACAAGAATACCAATTATTCTCTTAATTATTTGTAACTAACACCAAAATCCACATGGGAAGGGGGAGGGGGGGTGTTGTGTTCGTCCGCCGAACATCATTCATAGTCATTGCACCGGCTATGGAGCACACAACTTTGCTGGGCTACTCTTTTTTTGTGGATGGTACCCTAACACTCTTTTTTTGCCTTATTGCATCCATATGAACATATTTTGTTTACGCGGTCATGTTACATTTATTAATTTTATCATTTTGCCATTATTTATTCCCTAATTGTTGCATTGAACTTGTTTTATCAATCATTTTTGGTTTTATGTTTTGCAGATCTACTTATGTGCGTACATATTTGATTAGTCCTGTTTTGCCGAATCCATTCCGTTTACATTTTGAATCCATGATGTGATATATCCACATTCAAATATGCAATCAGTCATTATCCACCATGCTTAAAATCAGAAATTTTTACTCCCTTTGATTTATATTAATTATCGTTAAATCGAGTATATCTAGTACTAAAATACGTCTACATAGATCTGATTTTACAACAATTAATATGAATCGCAGGGAGTATATGATCAGATACATCTAGATCCCTATGCCGAAAATAATTGACACGGTCGCATTTCACCTTTTCATTTATTTAGGGCTTGTTCGGTTTAGTTGGGATTGAAGTGGATTGGAAGGGATTGAGGGGGTTTAAATCCGTTGTAAGTCAAAATCCCTCCAAATCCACTCCAATCCACTCTAATCCTCTTAGATAAGGGATTAACCGAACATGGCCTTAAGGGGGCCGATGCCACCTTAAACGGCCTTCCTTCCTTCCTGGCAGGGCCGGCCATCCAGGCCCAATAACCATATTAGGGTCAATTGTGCGGTATATTTTAAAATTAATTATTATGGAACGATATTGAACGCACAGAACAGGTAGTCGGCTGAGGTGGAAGGCTTGATGAGTAGGATTCTTTTAAGTGACGTGGCAGTAGGGCTGCGGTAGAGTGGGCCTGCTGAGGTGGATAGGTTGCATATTTAGAGAAATAAGATAGTGGGGGATGATCTACTTAGTTATATAGGATGATTTTTTTTACAGAAGGAGCTCTTCGCCCCTAATTTCGTCATTTCTGAAATTGATACGACATAATGTATCCAGTTTTACGACCATAACCTCCAGCGATGAGCGGCTGCCAGCCGATTGTGACATTGAGCTGGATTAATCAGGAGATAAATGCCATTGCGAGAGGCTTCATAGGGAAGTGATCTAACTTGAATTTATGCATGTCATAGCCGTATTCAGAAGGCATTAGCGGGTGTCATGGTAAGAAAATTGGCCTGCAGGCCAACAAGTAGGCCGCCAGAGTTTTACATATACTCTTCCAAGCCATAACAAAATCGCCATTTTTTCTATTTATTTTTGAAACAAGGCAAAAGATTTGCCATTTTCATTAATTAAGGAGTGAGAATTGCCTAGTTAATTAACGGAAAACTGGGTGAAAACCGTTACAACAAGACCACATACAACACCTAAGGCATGCAAAATCTTTGATCGCCTAGGCAAATCACCCAACTCTCTGAACTCTCTACAACTCAAACTCTCGACACATTGATCACCACCTCGCAAAAAAGACCCCACTGAACACAACAACAAAACTCTCGACCACGACAACCCAAAGAGATGAGACCCAACCATCAAGTAGCCGCGGACACCTTCCTCGTGGCGCCACACTTCTTGATTTTGCTTTTCAGATACTCGTTCACCTTCTTTATTCTGCCACCCGTATCCTTCCCTGACAGGAGGCGATCAATCTCTTTGCCCGATCCCGGGATAGCCATCTCCAAACTGACGAGAAGGCCACAAAGCTCTTTTGCAAAGAGCACTTCAGAGTCAACAGAGACAAGCGGTTGGCCGAGCTTCATTGATGGAGGCATGGAAGCTGCCACCGAGTGGGCAGGCGAGACCACCTCCAGATGCATCATCGACAAGGCAGGAGATGACTTCCCACACAACCCTTTCAGCTCGGGCATGAGAAACATCACCGATGCATGACCTCACTCTCAGATGCAGCCAACACATGGGGATGCGGCAAAGGGAAGGGCATGACACGTGGGGAGAAATCACCATAGTGGCCTTCTTCACCAACATCAGCTGAAATAACATTAAGCTTGACCGGAGGAGCAACCCCCGCTCTCGCCAAGAAACTCTCAACCTTTGCGAGACAGCCTTGAAGCTCCAAACGAAGTAACATGGCCTGTTCCACCAGGGTACGCTGCACTTCAGTTGAGGCTAGAGGAGGTCGACGATGCGGCGAAGGCTGACCGACGAGCTGTCTGGCGAGGCCAGGCCGCAACTGCACACCGGCCGGCCGGCCAGGTTGCTCCGGCTGCATCTGTGGACGGGAAGGAGATAGCTGCCGGAGTGGAGGATGAACAACAGCGGGCGTCTTTGCAGCATGGCGACCTTGGACCGGAGGAGGGCGAGGAGCAGTTCTCCCCGTGCAACACTTTGCTTTGTGACCGAATTGACGACAATTGTTGCACCTCAGAGGCTCACGGCAGATCGAAGCCCAATGACCAGCTTCATGGCAGAGGTAGCATCTCCCGTTAAGCCAAGCGGGAGGGGGTGGACGAGTCTTCGATGCCGGGGGGGCAAATGGAGCGTGGCGTAGGCCACGCCTAGGCTGGACGAGCACCCAAGGTGGCTTCTCTGGTTCTTCGCTGCCCGACCCATCGATGACATCAGGTATGCCTGTAAGTGGAAGCGGCAGCCCACTACGTCCCAAATCCCACTTCAGTTAACACGGTTAATGGACACCCACGGGTCGAACGGAAAAAATAGAAAACAAAGTCGGGCAGGTCGCTACTGCCGCTGCGCCGCTTCGTGACCGATCTCCATGGACATGGCGGCTGCCTCCATGCCCGGAGGATCTACCCCACCGTCGCCGCTCCGTTCCCCCGCTCCTTCCCTCCGTCCTCCCGCTCCCTCCCTCCGTTCTCCTTGTCCGGTTGGTCCGTCCCCGCGCTCCATCCCTCCGCCCCCCTGCTACCTCCCTCCGAAGCAAGGCGACCACGCGTCCGGCGATTTCGACCAGGATCCAGTAGGTAGCGAGCTGTTCAGGCCACCATATTCGTCCAAGAAGAAGAAGATGAAGGTAATCTCTCTCTTCCCTCCTTTCCTTTTCCAAGATTAATTAGGAAACACCCAGTAGCTGTCGCGGTGGATCGATGCGCAAGGTAAAGATGCAAAGAAAAGATTGTTTCCTGCGCAAGGTCAAGATTAATTAGGAAATCCCCTGCTAAGTTTTTCCCTTCCGCAAGGTAGAAGGAGAGCAGGCAGCACCTGCTCCTACTCCTCCATGAGTTTGCTCATAGTGTTGTGTGTTGTTATCTTGTAGTACTACTAGTAGTAAGGCTGCCCCCATTGATTTTGATCCCCTTTCTCTTAGAAGTAGTGCAAATGGACAATGGTTGCAGTTCTGCATTTTTTTCACCTGTGTATCAGTCATTTTTGGTAAGTCTCTGTTTTAGATATTTTCTTATTTTGTTTGAAATTTCCTGGGGAGCAGCAGGAGTCCGGCGAGGTCTGTGGGGACCCGCAGCGGTCCGACGATGCTCGCGGGGAGCGGAGAATTGGTGGGAGCAAAAGGCCGCTTTCAGATGCAAGTGGTAGCTCAAGAGCAAGTAAGGCTGCCAAAGTTATCAATAGCAAAGTAAGTTTGTGTTCTTAATTTTGCTATACGAATTAAGTATTGCTTTATGAACTTGGACTGGATATTGCTAGTACTGATCATGAGATGTTAATGTTAATGTTGTTGTCATGAGATGTTAATGTTGTCATCTTGTTGTAAATGCAGGTTGTCATGACACAATTGCAAAGAAAAACTAAAACTGTAGGAAGAAAAATGCCTCCAATCGTGTCTGGTTCTCCTATGATAAATATGATGGCAAGAAAAAGGGCGCAATCAAATGCAAGGTCACCAAATTCGCATGCAATTTCCCCAAATTCAATTGGGACTCCGAAGTCCCCTTCTTTGCTTGATCTATCACCAGTCCCCTTCTTTGCTTGATCTATCACCTGCTCCTACACATGCTACTCCAAATTCTATGAATGATGTGTCACCTGCTGCTATAAATGGTATGTATTCACCTCTCATATGTTCTCAAATACGACCAGTAATAATTAACAATTGAGATGACAACATGTATTTGGCTCTTTCATATTTGTAGGCTCAAATCGCAGACCACGCAAGTTGACATCTATTATCTGGAATGATGCTGAGCCCATATACATCGATGGATTGTTGATGCAAGGGAAGTGCAAGTATTGCAACACCATATTCCCAGCCTCAAAGGTGTCAGGTACAAGTCAACTTGGTAGACACTTGAAGGTATGTGAGGTTAAAAAATCCATGGATGGGGTGATTCAGCAAATTAGTACTTCTGATGAAGTAGATCCCAATTGGAAATTTGATCAAGAAGCCGCAAAGATTGAGCTTGTTCAGTTAGTTGTCTTGCATGGTTTGCCCTTCTCGTTTGTCGAGTATGCTGGTTTTAAAAAAAATTGTGCATCATTGAATCCCTGGTTTAAATCAGTCACTAGAGTTACAGTGCAAAAGGATTTAATGGCAGCTTACCATCAGTTTAGAGATGAACATGAAAAATTCTTCCTAAATGGCAACTATAGAGTATCACTAACAGGTGATATGTGGACATCCAACCAGAAACTTGGTTACCTCTGTATTACATGTCATTGGATTGATAGTAAATGGAAACTTAATCATAGGATCATAAGGTTTTGCCTAATTGAGACACCCCATGATGCATGGAATATGTTTGGTGTGGTACAAAATAGCATTCGTCAGTGGAACATAGAGAACAAGATATTTAGCTTCACAATGGACAATGCAGAAGTTAACACCAAGATGATGAAAGATCTCAGAAAAAATCTGGTTGATAGGAACCTTCTCCATCACGAAGGGAAACTATTGCACATTCGGTGTGCAGCGCATGTGCTCAATCTGATAGTGCAAGATGGATTGAAAGTCATGAAGTCTGTTGTGGACAACATTAGGGAGAGTGTTAAATACATCAAGAGTTCCCAGTTCAGAAAAGAACAATTTGCTTACATAGTTGAACAAGTTGGAATAAAGTGCAACCACCAACCTTCACTCGATGTGTCTACAAGATGGAACTCCACATTCCTCATGTTCGAGTCCACATTACCATTTAGAAAAGCTTTCGAGACCTTAGATCAACAAGAACCAAATTATACATTTGGTCCTTCGGATGAGGAATGGAAAATGGCTGAAGACATTTGTCAGCTTCTCAAGGTATTCTGCCGTGCGACCAATGTTATTTCAGGTTCAAACTACCCAACCTCAAATCTGTATTTCCTCGAGATTTGGAGTGTCAAGCTTGTCCTCGAAGAACAAGCAAAGAGCAAGAACAGTACAATCCGAATCATGGTGAGAGAAATGCAAAAAAAAATTGACAAATATTTCAAGGAATCATACTTGACAAACTGCATTCCAGTGGTACTTGATCCAAGGTTCAAAATGGACCATGTTGAGTTTCGATTGAAGAAATATTTTGGAGTTGATGCAGATAAACATATAAAAGAAGTGAAGGAAGCTATTGAAATTCTTTTTACAGAGTATGCAGCTGAATTTCAAGAAAATATTGATATCTTGTCACAAGAGGGAAACTGTGAGCAAGTGGAGTTGGGTGATGCTGCCCTTTCAGATTGGCGTGAGCATGTAAAACTTAAGAAAGCTAAAGGTTGCAATGAGCTGCAGAGATACCTAGAGGAGGATTTCCACCCTTGCACACAAGATTTTGACATCCTAAAGTGGTGGGCTGTCAACTCCGCGAGATACCCAATACTTGGCTCCATTGCTCGTGACGTGTTGGCTGTCCCCGCTTCAACGGTTGCCTCTGAATCTGCGTTTAGCATGTGCGGGAGAGTGATTACAGATCACAGAAGTAGCCTAGAACCTGAAACTGTTGAGGCATTAATGTGTTTTGAAGATTGGTTTAGACCCAGTAAGTACCTCTTAACTAAATTTTGTATCTGCAGAAAATTTTCTAGTATTCCTTGCTACCCAGATGGTGCTTCTTTCTGTGATGAAGTGAAATTTGTACCGGATGGTATGTTTGTGGCATATTTTTGTGGCAGGAGCTTCTGAAGTATAGGAAATCAACATAGATATCTGCAGGTTATTCAGTGTTTATGCATATACATCAGGAACCTGTGGGCTCTTCTCAGCTGCAGATTTATTGTGAAGCTAGCATATGCATCAGGAACCTGGATTCATTGTGAAGCTGGTGGGTTTAAATGGACAAGGCGCCTTTTTCCTGTATGTTCTATTCCTAGATGTTAAGTTATTACGATCTATCTCAGATGTTAAGTTATTTCTATGTACTGGTGCAGTTTCCAAACATGTCTCTGTAATATTCCCGAGCCATGTACTAAGCTAGTGGATATGTATAGCAGTTGAAACGTGTGCGTCAATGCAAATGTGCAGGCAGAACAACTGTTGTGGCGATGATCCGCCTAGACGTCAACCTCCACCTGCATGTTCCCTGGTGGGATTAAGTGGGCACCACAAATGCCGTGTTAGCTAGGAAATGTAAATGGCCACAAATCTACGTCCCACGTAATTTTCTGGTCACAGGTGGCGTGTTGGTGGGAGCTAGCGAACGTGACCACTTACAGCCTGATTGGTAGTCTCTCTCTTGTGCTTCATGTCTTATGATCTTGTGAGCTGCCTAACATGATCAAGATCGATTATTGTAATGCTATGTGATGTGTTTGCTGGGATCCGATGGATTATGAAGTTATGTTCAGATTGTGCATGATTCTTATATAAGTAATTTATGTTCTTGCATGCTCTCCGATGTGCGTAGTTACTTTGGCCAAGTGATTGTGTGTATCTCCAAGAGAGGGTATTTATGCTAGATAGTGGGTTCATGCCCCCTTTTGTTCCTGGGCACGAGTGACAGAAACGTCTAAGGGCGAGGGTGTGCTGTTGCTACTAAGGGTAAAACAGTGGTGTTAATGTCTATTTTGATATTAGTATTGCTTACTTCATGCACTTTACTTAATGCAATTGTCTGTTGCTTGCAACTTAATACCGTTGGGTGACAGGCTGGATAGCGATCCCACGGTGGACTTTTTTAGACAAAGATGCAGTTGGACTCAACGGTCTTTGTTCCTTGTCGTGATGCCTCCATAAATATTATCATGTCCTTTTTGTCATAACTAAATTGGGTTTGTTTTATGATCTTGTCAATTGCCTAGCTGTAATTCGTTCACCCATCGCATGCATATTTTATTTACTTGAGAGACTCCACTAGTGAACCCATGGCCCCCGGTCCATCTTTTTACATTGATTACAACCTCATTTACTTGCTTTTAATTATCATTATTCCTCTGGTCACTTTTCATATTTTATCTATTTCATCATACAATTAACCGCTTTGTGTTCTGCGAAACCGGAGAGATTGACAACCTCTCCGCCGTTGGGGAGAAAGTATTTGGTTGAGTGTGTGCAGGTCCACGTCTGTTGAAGGTATCCCTAAGCGCCAGAGATCTTCAACATTCACCTCGTTATTGATTTCAAAGTCCTACTGGTTCGATAAACCTCGGTTCTTAATTGAGGGAAAACTGCTACTAGCTACAATTCCGCCTTCGCTTGGGGCACCACCCAACTTATCAATATCCACCATCACTTACGTTCCTCTTTGTGCCATCGCAACAACTTGGCATGCTCTTTGTTTCTGAACAAATGTTTCAACCGTGGTATTATAGGAGCATACCACATCACCTTGGCAGGAACCCTCTTCCGGGGGGATCGCCCTCAACATCACCAGGGTCATTTCATCTGATCTTATACCGCAATGCAGTGCATAGCGGGCATGCATTCAAATTCGCGTACTCCTGACCGTGGTACAGGATGCAGTCATTAGGACATGCATGTATCTTCTGAACCTCTAAACCTAGAGGGCAGACAACCTTCTTTGCTTCATACGTACTGGCGGGCAATACGTTATCCTTTGGAAGCATATTTTTCATCATTTTCAGCAACTTTTCAAATCCGGAGTCAGATAGACCACACTCTGCCTTCCATCGCAGCAATTCCAGTGTGCTACCCAACTTTTTCAGACCATTTTCGCAATTTGGGTACAACGACTTTTTGTGATCCTCTAACATGTGATCCAACTTTCCCCTCTCCTTTTCACTTCCGCAGTCTCTCTGTGCATCAGCAATGGTCCGACCAAGATCATCAGCGGGCTCATCATGTGCCTCTTCTTCAGCTTCCCCCATGAAAGTATCACCGTATTCAGGGGGATAGTTGTCACCATCCTCTTCTTCTTCATTGTCTTCCATTATAACCCCTCTCTCTTCGTGCTTGGTCCAACAATTACAGCTGGGCATGAAACCAGACCGAAACAGGTGGCTGTGAAGGATTTTTTAATCAGAGTAATCCTTCTGATTCTTACAGACACTACATGGACAGAATACAAAACCATTCCGCTTGTTCGCATCTGCCACACGGAGCAAATCATGCACACCATTAATGAACTCGCAAGAGCGTCGGTCAGTACCGTACATCCATTGCCGGGGCATTTGCATTATTGTATAAGTATATATCAAACGCAATCACGATGCTAAAATTAGTAATTGTATTAAAGACTCGTAAGTTATTTTATTGCTATAAACACAACAAAACACTAATGGTAGCGCGCGTTGGGCTGAACAAAATCGCAGCTACAATTTTATTGCTTTTTTATTTAACCCTAATACAACTCAAATAATCTAGATAATAAAACAATAATATCACTTATACATCTCGAATATTACATCTCGCCTAATCAAACTGGGCGTCGACCCTCGGGTCCTGAGCCGCGGGTGGTGAACACCCAAAGAGAAGGAACCATCACAGGATCATAGCTCGGGTGAGATCCCTGAAAAAACTGCCAGGTATTAGAGAACCTGGTTTCCAACGCAATCATATATCGACGGACGTGCTCGTCCTCCTCCCTGACACGGCGACGTACCACATCCTCGGGGGCCGGCTCCCTCTGCACCGATCGTGGCCCACGCGACCGCCACCAAATAAGCTCCGGGTCGACGACGGGACCCTGATTCCTCACCAAACTGCGCATCCCGGAAGGTAGCACCTCCCAGTGCCAGCCCGACGGAGCCCACTCCCGGACATGCCCGGCGGAGCCTAGTCCTTGGTCGTTGCTGCTGAGTCGAAGATGAGGACGCATCATCGTCGAAAACAAATTCCTATGAAAGTAAACAAAATCTACATCTATTTCTATTTTCGGCATCATTTCACTTTTATTACTTAGTATGTTCACAAATATAACACATTTTTACACAAAATTCTAAACAAAAATTCTATAAAAAATTCTACACAAAAATTCTATCAATTCTACATAAAATTCTACACAAAAATTCTAACAATTCTACACAAAAATTCTACCAATTCTACACAAAATTCTCCCAATTCAACAAATTGTGCGCATTAAACTCGCACCAATTTCTCACCTAGGATTTCGCCGGTGCGGTCGAGGGCGAGGGTGACGGCGAGGGCGAGGGCGAGGGCGGCGGCGGCGCGGCGGCGGCACGAGGTTGACGGCGGCGGAGAGGTGGCAGCGTGCGGAGAGAGAGAGGGAGAGGATTTTCTGGCTCGGGTACGAGCTTTTATACAGATACACCTTTTAGTCCCGGGTGGTTACATGATCCGGGACTAAAGGTTCTGGAGTCTCCGGCGGCTGTTCGTGTTCGAACCGGGACTAAAGGTCCCGTTCGGACCGGGACTAAATGTGTCCGCACAAAATAGCCGTTTTTGATCGTTGGAATCGGAGCATTAATCCCGGTTCCCGATTCCAATTGGAACCGAGACTAATGCTCTGAACCGAAGCCCTGTTTTCTACTAGTGGTAGTTCCTGAAATTTCTCCTACGGCAGCAGCTGTGTGCATGACACATCATCAGCCAGTAAGTTAATTCCGTGAGATTTTGCCTATAAGTGTAGCATTATTGTTGAAATCAAATGGATGGATGGATCGATCAAAGAATAGCTAGGTGCCTACAAACTTGTCAGTTGACATATGTAACTCACTCATCAAGTCATCCGCACGAAAAAGGAATAATCCCGCGACCTGAGCCTAGCTCAGCTGGTTTGGTTCCTTGTGGTGGAACCGACCCACCCAGGTTCAAGTCCCAGACTTGGCATGGGTGCTCGCATTTTCCTGGATTTTTCAGGATTTAACCGGCACTATACTTTCAGTGGTAGGTGATGTGCCCGTCAACAGCGAGGCGCCCGTGGTGACTTCGTCAACCTCAAGATCTGCCGGACCAGTCTCTCGGAGGTGCTCATAGGGGTAGGGTTTGCGTGCGTGCGTTCATAGGGGTGTATGTACGTGCGTGTTTATAAGCGTCTGCGTCTGTACTGTGTTTTAAAAAAAAAAAGAATAATCCCAATATATTTTTTAACGCCAATCATATGGAATGAGCCAGTGCGCGGCCTCTCGCTTTCGCTGTAGTACGTTCTGACGCATCATGGGTCCACACGCAGATCACACAGCCATTCCTTTCGTTCTTGGGCTGTTGGCTCCATTTATAATCTCCGTGCACGTGCGGCATGGTGGCCATCGTCTTCTTGCTACAAAAAGCAGCTCGGTGGACGGTGTCTCTTCCACTTGATTACTCCGTAAGTTAATGATTTGGCGTTGGTTTGTTTATGTTGCTGCATTATGCCATTTCAGTGTCTTTTTTGTGCGTGCATGTGGGAAACATATTCCTTAAGATCTTGGTTGTACAACTTGCGCTAATAATTGAGGGGATTATCATATACTGTATTACGTTAGCTAGTTGAGCTAATTTTAGCTGGATTTGTTGCACGCTCGTCAATTATTGCCACCATGGATACGATTAGTACTCTACATTGAGTCGCTAGTTAGGCTAATTAAGTATAGAAATATGTGCTCACTCCTATAGAGTTTATAAGATCCGTACGTATTTTTAGATCCTCAATTTGACCAACAGAATGTGTTATATGTCATGCAAAGAATATCACCGTGTCCATTCCCGAAAGAATTTTCAAATTCCTTTTAAAAAGAATTTCCAAATAATATAACATATACTCCCTCCGTTCCAAATTAGTTGACTTTCATTTTTCTATATGTTGATGTATCTAGACATGTTACATATATAAATACATCTACATGTAGACAAATGGAAGTAATCTAATTTGGAACGGGGGGAGTAATGTATAACTCACATTTCTGTGGTAAAATAAATGATCTCAAAATCCGTATGGGTCTTGTGAATCCGAAAGGAGGGACTGCAATTATTTGTGGAGCATATTTATGACAAGGAAGATACAAACACAAACATAACCATCACTCGCGCTGTCGCGCATATACCCACACAAGCATGTAATTACAAATTCAAGAAGAATAGATCCATGAAAATTACTAAATTTGTACCGAATGCGACCCAATCATACGTGTATTACATCATTTACATGTGAACAACACAATTCAATCACAAGCATGTGTATTCATGTCACTCCACTATCAATAACCTTCAACTTGAATCGTTATTATCCTTAGAGCCTCTAGAGGGCATAGAAATGGAGTCCACTGAGGGCCCACGTCTTTGTTGCTGGTACATGAGAATATCAAAAGCTTTCTCCGTCGCGGGCTCGCCGCCAGCTGCTCATGATCGATCAATACATGCATGGATCAATCGCCTATTGTTTGGATGATCCGGGTCAGTCAAATCCTCCAAAACCTTGGTCGGCCGACGCGGCCACACCGCCAAAGTCAAGTTAAGCAGTGGCCACGCAAGCACACACATGCAGATGCAGTAGCGTCGACGGCGTCGTATTATTCCTTGTCATACGAAACAGAAAAGTAATCAGGCGAGGGCGTGTGCACAGCGCACGTAGGTACATACAGGACGGGTTTGGTAGCATGCAGCAACCCAATCAGCCCCGCCAGATGCAAAACGCCTGGCGACTGGTTGACTGTACGAGCTGTTAGGCGAGACCAGCACGCCTAACAAAGCAAGCGCTCGGCCAGGTTCGGCGGGCACGCGTGAAGAAGAGTGGGAGACGCATCAATATTCACTGCCCACTCTTCACTCCCTATAGTCACCGTCCATCCGCCTCTTTCTCATGTCCCATCAACTCTCACTGAAGAAATCTGATGGCCGGTGAACCTCCTCCACCGTCGTCGCCGCCGTCCCCGGATCCCGCCCCCAAGCATGCTCCCCGGCAGGCCGCTACGAACGCGCGTGTTGTTGCCGAGTTCGAAGCGAGGAGTGTTAACAATGCGCGGTGCAGATGTACCCGGGAGTGTCGCCGTCTCTGAATCGGCCGTCGCCTGTTCTATAAAAGCCTAGCCAGTAGATTTAGATCACGCTATACATGATTACGGTTATCCATATGCGTAGTACTGGTCAGCGTGTCACTACACCATTGCGGTGATCACCGTGCCGACGAGTTATCACATTTCCAGGATTGGGATACGCTTAGCAAGATGACCCCAGATCCTCCACCAGAGCTTCAGGACTGCATCGTCCACAACAATGCCATCAGGAGGGCTGTTATCAAGAGGCTAGAGGATGTTGTCAATGAGATGCAGCGGAAGAAGTCAGACGAGGACAAGGATGTAGGGAATCCTCCATGTGTGGGAAATTCACCGGTGGAAGTGGTGCCACGACATTTCTACATCGAGGTCACCATCTCAGACCTCAAAGCCAGCATGCTCCCGACTTAAATGAAGCAGATGCTGGTGCGCAGTCTGAAACTCAAGAAGCACAAGATCAAGGCCAACAAGACCCAATACGCGCCCAAGATCTGCGTGCCAATTCGGTGGGCAAAGTTCTGTGAGTACTTTGTGCAGGTCTAGTGGTTCGGTGAGGACCTTGTGATCTTCAAGGGCCAAAAGCATTTTTCCTGGGAGATCAAGCTAGACCAATCGGGTCGCATGGGATGCACCTGTTAATTAAGTAGCTCGTTGTCTATGCCTGTGTGTGATTTGCAGTGTTTGATGGTTGATTGTGTGCGCCGGTAACCTCACCTAATTTGAAAGTGATGAGGGGTCACACATAAAAACACTGCCGTCAACCAAACATCAGCTGTTTGCATGTGGAGAGCCAGAAATAGAAAGTACAGACTACCAAACGAACTACACCTACGTTGTCAGTGATGCGATGCAGCGCACCAAATAAAGCGTATAAGAGCATCTCCACGGGGGGGGGGGGGGGGGGGGGGGTCGTAAAAGGGGCCGTAAAGCTCAATTGGGGCGCCGGACAGAAAAACAGGCCACACCGGGGGGTCGCAAAGTCTTTGTCCGGCCCAAAATCTGTCCGGCACCGCGAACAGGGCCTCCAACTTTGGGGGCTGCCTTCGCGGTGCCGGACACTGTCCGGCCCGAGCCTCCGACAGATATGGCCCGCCCGTCATACACACGAAATGAACCGGTAGTCATTTGTGCTTCCACCCCTCCATCCTCTATTTCCTGCCCGGCGATTCACGCTACCGCCGCCACCGTCGCCGTAGCCATCTCCGCCGTTCCCATCTCCACCGCCGATTGTCGTCCCCAACCGCAACACTCGCCGCCGCCGCTCCCTGGCAAGGCCGGCCTTCTTCTCCGACGCAAACTCTTCTCTACCGGCGCGAGCAGTAAGTCCCTCCCTCCCGCAAGGTGTTCGGCTGTTTGCCGACAATCCATTCTTTTATGATTTTCGACGTTTCGATGCTTGATTAGGCTATGGATTCGGACGACGAAATGATGTTTCACCAAATGACGGAAGAGATGACCGCACTTCAAATGGATGATCAGGAGAATGAAGAGGCCATCCACATTCTTGTGGCGTCGGTGGAGGAGGAGGAAGCCGAACCCAAACGCGGAGAATCTAGGCCTGGAAAAAAGGGCAACACGAACCGGGAGCGGGCGTCCGGACATATGCTATTGTTCAACGATTATTTTTCGCACTAGCCGACCAATGATGAGGTTGCTTTTCGCCGGCGCTTCAGGATGCAGAGAGGTTTGTTCCAGAGCATTGTGCATGGTGTGTGAGAATCATGGTTTTTAAGGCGTCGCCTAGGCGATGCTTAGGCGTCAGAGCGCCCGGAGACTGCAAGGCGTCGTCGTCGCCTTAGGCTCTTGTCAAAGGCGTCCAGATTCGCCATGTGAGGCGTCCAAGTCGTCACTTAGGCGGGGAAGGCGTCGCTCTGGTGGCTTTTGGACGCCTTTGTCATCGCCGGACAGGTCGAGCGGGAGGACGGCTTGCTTCCAGAAAAGGGAGAGATGGGAGGAGAGGTGGACTGAGCCTATTGCTACGCAGAGGAGGCAGGGAGGAGATGCAGCTGGTAGCTGGTAGCTGGTAGCAATAGGCTCAGCTGGTAATGGGAGGAGAGGAGGAGATCAGCTGGTCGTGCGCCGCCAGGCGGGGAGAAGCATGAAGAGCCACGGACGGAGGTGAAAGGAGATAGGAATATAAGAGAGAAGATGCACGGTCCAGATTAGAAGTAATGGACGTTCAGGATTTTATATGGAAGCTAGGGTTCCATAATGGGCCTATTGGGCCGGTTACCTTCACGAAGGAGAGGACGAGAAGATGCGTGCTGTCTTCCCAGACGAGTCGCCGCCGCCTCCATTGCTCTGTGAGCTGCTGCCTCCTCCCCTCCTCCGACCCCTGCCTCCTTCCCTCCTTCTCCGACCCCCTCCTCCGCCCCCTCCTCCTCCCCCTCCTCCTCCGACCCCCTCCTCCTCCTCCCCTCCTCCTCCGACTCCATTAACTAAGGCGTCGCCTCACCTTACGCCTTAGCCGCCTAGGCGGTGAGGCGCCCCCCCTCCGCCTTAGGACGCCTCACCGCCTTAAAAACCATGGTGAGAATATGATAAGTACTTTGAGCTAAAGAGTGACAGCACCGGACTTCTTGGATTCTCATCTATTCAAAAATGCTCCGTTGCTTTACGGTCTCTTGCATATGGGGCTCCCGCCGATTCTATGGTGGACTACTACCGTATGCATGAGTCAACAGCCCCTGAAGCCACTTACAGGTTTTGCAAGGCGGTGAATGCGGTGTTTGGACCAACGTATCTGAGACAACCAAATGCTCAAGACACTGCTCGGCTCTTGGCAGTAGCTGAAGCGAGAGGTTTTCCAGGGATGCTTGGAAGCATCGATTGCATGCATTGGAAGTAGAAGAATTGTCCGTATGCTTGGCAGGGGATGTATAAAGGAGGACATCTTGGAGCATGCTCAGTTGTACTTGAAGCGGTGGCCGACTATGGTACGTGGATTTGGCATGCTTTCTTTGGTATGGCCGGTGCTCACAACGATATCAACGTGCTGCAACGTTCTCCGGTTTTCGCCAGACTTGCCAATGGTCAAGCTCCCGACTGTAACTATGAGATCAACGGTCATCAGTATAACATGGGATACTAACTAGCGGATGGCATCTATCCAACATACTCGACATTTGTGAAGACCATTCGCAATCCTGTTCCTCCGGCAAAGAAATATTTTGCGAAGAAACAAGAGGGTGCTCGGAAAGATGTGGAACGAGCATTCGGTATACTTCAAGCCCAGTTTGCGATCGTCAGGCATCCTTCTCTATCATGGTCGATAGAACAGATGTGGGAGGTCATGAATGCTTGCATTATTATGCACAATATGATCATCGAGAATGAACGCGACCCTAACGTGCTTTTGCCGCCCCAGCTTCCAGATGACCATTATGTTCGGAACCCGTTTGATGGGCAGGGGCAACTTCAACCGGTGGTGCATGGCCCGCCGCAAGGCTTCTCGGAATTTCTCGCGGTGCATCAGCAAATTCATGATGGAGTTGCGCATCAACAACTGCAGGATGATTTAGTGGCGCACCTGTGGGAGCGCCATGGCGGAGAGGGCGATGGCCTTGTTTGAAGCACAATTTAGAGGATTTTAAAACTTTATTGTTGTAATAAATAACTAGATTTTAACCCGTACCAACTTTGCAAATGAAATCGCTATGAAATCGCCTCATTTGCAAATGTTGATCATCAATTGAGGGTGCCGTTTAGGGGGTGCCGGTGTGGGAGGGGAAAAAAACGTCGGACAAGTGTCCGGCAACCCCAATTACATGGGCCTCTAATAGAGATGTGCCGGACACAATTTGGACGCTCCTCATGAAGATGCTCTAACCGGAACCAGAGACTGCATCAGCCAGCCCCAACATCTGGACCAAATTGATGCATTCTACCAAACGCACCAACAATACTGAATCCAGACCCAGCCCGCGCTCGGCAATCTCGTCATGATTGGGGCGCCGCAAAATGACATGACCGTCATGTGAGCCATTTGACTAATTGAGCGTTTGGCTTTACCTGCAACCGCAAGTGATGTTTGTTTAGACCAGCTGGTAGCTGGATGCTTTTGACCAGGCTAGCCGGACCGCGGGACGTACGGTGATGCATCGTCGTGCATGTGCATGGAATGGTCGTACCCACCGCGCCGCACGGGCGCACCAACCTCGAGCCGCACGCACTGCACTGGGCCGGGCACACGTGTGCACGTACGTGGCCGACGGCGACGGTGACGGCTTTACTTGCTGGTGGAAAAGGTCTAGCTAGCTAGCTACTCGGGTGCAGGCTAGGTAGCCAGAGCCCAGAGGCCGGCCGGCATTGATGCGTGCGTGCGTGCATGCACTCGGCTCCGTCGGCTGGTCCACTGTTTGTACACGTAGCTGCACGCGTTCTGCTGCTGGATTTAATCTACCCAGCTGTGTCCTGCCCACAGTACTGTGCTGTGTGCGCGGGCGCAACAGGTTCACGTGCCCGTGCGTGCGGTATACGTAAGTGTAACTGCTGTGCATAGCACTGTAAGAATCACCTGGTGACATGCATCATCTCTTGGGACTGAGGCACATTTCTTTTCGGTTTTTAGAAAGGCTTCTCCAAGAAGCTTCCCTCCCCTATCTTCTTCTAGAAGCTCAACTCAAAAATTCGTTTAGACTTCTAAACTATCATTTCCAAGACTAATTTAGAAAATAAATGAATTTGTGAGTCGGGCTTCTGGGAGAAGCCGGGAGAGGGGAGCTTCTCGAAGAAGCCCTCCTAAAAACCGAAAATAAGTGTGCCTGAATCCATCCCCACGCCACGTGGGCGTCCATATGTGCACGAGGACAGGACAGCCAGCTCCAGGCGGTGCTCCTGTAAGTAAAGTTGCTGCATGCACAAAATTATTTGCTGCACGTACGCGGACCACTCTACTCTTTTTTTTTTTTTTTTTTGAAATCACGGACCACTCTACTCTGGTGCTGCATGCCTAGTTTTGTAGTAATCGCTTCATCAGAGGATGAATGAATGGACGTCCGGTCCAGTCCATTTAATTGCTGCGTTTCGTAATGGGCCCGGGTCGGTCCGTGGACGCGGAAGGCGAGGCGCGGGATTGGCAACCGGCGAGGTAGATTCGCGCCTACACAAAACGGGCCGCGAAGACAGACGGGATTGGGAGGCCATGGGCCCAGCGAGTTACCGCTGCACCAAGTTGGGCGGGGCCGCAACCTGTTTTCGTCGGGCTAGCGTGTTGACGGGCTTACTACAATCTGGAAGAACACAGTTCTGGCCCCAATCAGCCTCAGTTTTTTTCCTTCTTCTTTCTTTCTTGGGAGTAGACGAACGAGATCCTATTGCTTTTCATAGTAAAAAAACGTTGGTTGTTTTCAGTTTAAAATTATCACTGAATCTTCTGAATCACTGAAATGGCATCCATATCTTTTTTCCACCACCAAATTGGGTGCTCACACTCCCGAGTTCATCATTTTCTCCACGAAATTGACATTGCTCCTTGTCGATGTGAGAGCAGCGCTGCCGCGCTGGTGTCCTCCGAATCTCCGATTGCTCCGTGCAGCTAGCCGCGCGCGCATGGAGAAGCTTTCGAGGTGGAGAGAAATTAAACAGAGGCCGGACGGGAGCTTTCCGTGTTATTAAAAGCGACAACGAAACTCACCGATAAACTAGCTAGTCGGTCCTACTATACCGGCTTTGAGTGGCAACATTTCCCTATCGTCAGGTGGGTGAGCCCGACGGGGCTCGTGACACTGCCGAATTCGGCCTGACGAGCCAATCCGTCGCCGACCAATTAGTTCATCCACTTCTTGATCGCCCTGCGTCCACCGGAGTCGGCAGCCCGCCCACCCTTGTGCTGCTTTGTTGCTCTCTGTTATCTTTTTTGGAGAAGCTGAGCTGCGGTAGCCTGGCACATGCATGGTACGAAGGTTTCGTCCTTCTCCTTCCCTGCTCCAAGCGTTTGGTCGGCCGAGAGAAGCTTCTGTTAAGTCTTGTTAAGTCTGATGGTTGCCTAACATTTCGACATTTTACTTTAAATGCAGCTGCTAGTCGGACATAAAGTGAGCACATTTATTTTTGAAGAGAACCACCAAGGATTCATGCTCATCCCATCCCATTGGGGTTGTTCATTTTTTATCCGTGAAGGGGTCTATGTATCAATCGATGCATCCATAAATCAACCAGCGTAATACAAAGAACATAAATCACCTGTGTCATGAATTCGACTAACAGGTCGCCAACCATCCTGCCTGAAAATATTTTTGTGCGGCCATCTACAGACGGTTACACCCATACTTAATATGTTCATGTTGTGCTCCACTGGGAGTAGAAGGGAATACAAATGGATTCACTAAGTAGCCATGTGGATAACCTCCATAAAATGAACAAATAAAATCTTTTTAAAAACAATGTCATTCCGACAGTTCTAAATAGACCAAACTAAGGTGTAGAACCCCACACAGATGTTATCCTTTGTTTTTTTGCCAACCCCAATCAACCAATTCCCGAACATATTCGTGATGTTATCCTTTGTTTTTTGCCAACCCCAATAAACCAATCCCCAAACATATTCACGATGGTAGTTGAAGAGGTATATTCAAAGTGACATGTACTATCTGTCATATAAGATGAGCGAAAGTACATGAGATGAATAAATGTTGAGTAGACTCCTCTAAGTCACAGAAACAACATTTTCTACATTCATTATATCTTCTTGTAGCTAGATTATCCTTAGTAAGAAAGACCTTCTTATATAGCCTCCACATGAAATTCAGTGGTACTTTTAACTTCAAAGGTACTCGCGAAGAGAATCTAGTGTAGTCATTCATAAGATCCACATACATAGATTTAATTGACAAAGACCTTGAGACAGTAATCTTCTAGGCGCAAGATCGCTAGCTGCTTGTCGCCTGTCGGCAAGGAGCAAGGACGAGCAGATACGAAAGCGATGAGGAAACTATTATCGAATGTTAGCTAGCTGGATATTTCTGGGGACATCTTCGTCTCAAAATGCTAGAAATAGCAAGGAAAGCTTCTATGGAGAGGTGGAGAGAAATTAAACAGAGGCCGGACGGGAGCTTTCCGTGTTATTAAAAGCGACAACGAAACTGACCGATAAACTAGCTAGCTAGTCGGTCCTACTATACCGGCTTTGAGTGGCAACATTTCCCTATCGTCAGGTGGGTGTGCGAGTCCGACGGGGCTCTCGGGACAGTGCCGAATTCGGCCTGACGAGCCAATCCGTAGCCGACCAATTAGTTCATCCGCTTCTTGATCGCCCTGCGTCCACGGGAGTCGGCAGCACACCCACCCTTAGGCTGCTTGTTGCTCTCTCATCTTTGGAGAAGCTGAGCTGGGGTAGCCACATGGTACGCCGGTTCCGTCCATTTCCTTCCATGCATACTTTGCTTGCTCCAAGCATTTGGTCGGCAGGGAGAAGCTTCTGTTATAAGCCCGATGGTTGACTAACATTTCGACATTTTATTTTAGAAGCAGCTGCTAGTCCGACATAAGTGAGCACATTTATTTTTGAAGAGAACCACCAAGGATTCACGCTCATTGTTGGCCCTAATGCAAATCGCAATAGTGAGAGAGAGAAGGAAAGGAGAGCACCACAAGAAAGAGTAAAGGGGAGGTGTGTTTGTGAAATGAATCTATTTGACTCAACTTTTTCTTCTATATTCCTCCATTAAATAGCCGGCCGGGGCAAACCACTTACAAGAGTCAACTATCCCGTCACATCCGACTTGACGTGGCGGGTGCTACACTATGTCATGCCATACCGCCACTGTTGACGACGTCATGACACGAGTTTACTGTGGATGACGCCACAGACTCGTCTACACTGTAGCTAACGTCTAGCACGTCCTATCTACCTACTTTGTACCATCTGTACAGTGCACCTGGCGGACCCGATGACAACTCGAGTCTCGGTTACTATTACTGTCGAGTCAGAACAGGCTCCGACTCGACGACTCGACCCGGGACACTCCCCGAGTCGGCACACTTGCCCGGGTCCCTCGGACCCGACAAACCGTCGACTCCTCCGAGTCTTTCCAGAACACAAGCCTATTCCAACAATCACTCCCTAGGCTTGAGTTCCGGCGACACCTCCAATCCTTGAGCACAGCTCCGCCAGGCGGACTCGTCCAAGTGGATTGGTCAGCATGTCCGCGAGTTGATGTTCGGTGGGTATGAACGCCAACTCGATCTTTTTCGCCTCCACGCAGTCTCGAATGAAGTGGTAGTTCAGCTCGATGTGTTTTGAGCGCTCGTGGAAGACGGGATTCTTGGCGAGCGCGATTGCCGACTTGTTGTCGACCTTGAGCACCACCTGCTCAGCTTCGCCGCTACTGAACTCGGCCAGCAGCCGAGAGAGCCAGATCCCCTGGCAAGCAGCCGTGGCAGCAGCCACGTACTCGGACTCGCAGCTCGAGAGAGCCACGACCGACTGCTTCTGGGACTGCCAGGTCACTGGGCTGCTCCCCAGAAAGAACAACGTGCCAGACGTACTCTTACGCGAGTCGACGTCCCCACCCAAGTCGATGTCGCTGTAGCCGACGAGGCGTGGTGCACCTGCACCTCTGCCATACCTACATCCGAGTCGAGGCGACCCGGCGATGTAGCATAGGATGTGCTTCACGGCCGCCAAATCCTCTTGAGTTGGCGCCACCATGAAGCGAGACACGAACCCGACTGCGAAAGTCAGATCCAGTCGAGTATGCACCAAGTACCGGAGGATCCCGACGATGCTCTGGTACGTGGTCGCATCCGTCGGTGGAGCCGTGCTGTTCTTGGACAGCTTGTGTAGCGCCCCGACCCCAGAGCTATACAGTGAAACGTTGTGTAACCGGTCATGCTACACAATCGAGGGTTACTGGGTTTACCAATCCCAGGCCAAAACTCATTGGCAGGCGTGCTCATAATACATCATCGGCACACAACACCTCGATCATGCCATAAGCTCAGACATCGCTTTCACGTATAGCAAAGAGACCAAGACTGCGGAACAACTGGCACATCACAGACTCTACGACACAAGAGATCATAGTTCAACTCATATATGAGAAAGATAGCAAATATCACAATCAGAGGTCACAGACCCATCATTACATCAAGCGGAAGCAAATATAGTTGTCTAACAACAAGATCCAAATTATGGCCTAAGAGGCCTACAAATAAACATCCCGTGCCAGCCTGTTCCAAAACGTCCCAAGCTGCCACCTGGGAACCCCAGACTACTCGTCGATGTCAATAAAGAACCCACCTTCCAGTTCGGTGACGTCCTCCTCTGAAACAAATAATATTCAACAAAGCAAGGCTGAGTACGACGTACTCGCAAGAATTAGTAGGGCGATATAGGCCCAATGCTGACGGAGGCTCTAATACTATAGATGTAGCTAATTTGCATAAAGCTATTTTTCCTTTTTAAAACGAGATAAAGACCCATGGTATCGTCTACTCAGAATGTTTTCCGAAAAGGGGTAAGAGAGTAACTTTCATCTTCGGTTCTCATCGAACCAACTTGTAGCCAACACCAACTCATCTCCACCAAGGTACCCCCTCGAATCACCCTCGAGAAAATGAACCTTTATCACACGTTGATTATGCAACCTTTCGCTGCCATATCAATTAAGTTAAGGTTCTCTATGATCTCGTAGTCCGTTCCCAAGTCGTCCATAACCGCGGACACGGCTTTTCGAAAAGATTAAACCCTGCAGGGGTGTACTAATTTACCCATTGGTACCGTCCGGCTCGCCTAGTTGGCTCTCTTCCGGGGAAAGCTGGCAAGTGGGCGCGGTTAAACCTTTACCTCGCGTGAGACTATCCAAGAATCATATGTGGCGACAGGACAAGTTTACCCAGCCTATTTCAACCCCTGCCCCCATCGCCACACCCTCTTCATCGCGCCATCGTCCACCTGCAACTCACACGCAAATGGAAAGCGCAAATCTAGAGGATCCTTGGATATGCCCGCACAAGTTATTCAGTTAATAAGGAGCCCATACCCCCACCAATGGCAGCACGCTATACTTGGTTCTAGAGACAAGAACTCGCACCTAGGGGAAAGAATGAGACAACCCACCATCCCCGATGGCAACTCATCCAAGCCTTCTTAGCAATTTAATTAAGCATCACATGTATCCACCATGCCCAAATCATTCCATCAACTTCATCAATATGGAATTTAATCAACGGACATAACTAGCATACGACTAAGCATGACTAAGTATATCTAAGCATATAAATACAACCATTATATCTTTGTCTCCGGCCAACACATCAAACCTAGGGTTTATAGGAGGGGAAGCATGTGATGGTTCAGGGGATAAACATGCATTCATAGGATACTCTACATCTTGATCAAAAGAGACATTAGAATCGCATGCAATATTATGGTGGATAAAATAAGTTTGTAAAAACAATTGGATGCTAGATGCCAAGAAGGTTAGGTTAGTTCTTGCCTTGCTGATAGTACTGGGCGCGTTGATCGTCGAGGTATTGTGGTGGAACCTCGACTCCTGAATCTAACGAAACACAACAATAACAGAAACGAAATAAATAACACGAATACAGGTGCAATGCACAATCATGATGAGATGGTCAATTTATGCACTGAAAACATATTGGGCATGTCCCACAAGTTAAATGGAACCCCTAAAATAAATATTGCATTAACGGGTCAAAACTCCATATTTAACTTAGTGAACTTCATTATTATCCAAAATGTCCAGTACTGTATTATGGGTCCTAAATGCATGAAAATGACATTATTAGATAGGTATTGTCCTACTGATCATTTTGGTACTTCGTTTGCAATTTTCTGATTAACGATGAAGAAATGGTGATTTAAACGGTTTATGCAATTTAAATCATTACAACCAATTCGAAATTAACATTAAAGGAAGAATTGGTTTCTTGCTGTGAATTAAACATAGATAGATAGCAAATGCTTTGCTGATCATTTTGGTATATCATTTGCAATTTTTGGATCAATATTTATCGAGTTATGATAATTTTACTTATTGATTTAAATCTGCCATTTTCCTTAATTTTAATAAACAGCACCAAAGTAAATTCTAAAATTCTCTCAAATGACATAAAGTTGTAGTTCATTGTTCACTGAACATTTTGAGCTATTAAACACAATTTTTGGATAAGTAGAACTCAAGTTATGCAATTTTCAATTTCCACATATAATCTGCCATTTTAGTAATTTTAAATAAACAGCAAATTAAAAGATTCATTTTAGCATTCAATTACAACTAACAGGTAGATGATAATTCTCTGAACAAAATGGTACCTTATTTGTAATTTTTGGAGCAATATTCAAATTGTTATGAATTTCCCAATTATTAATTTAAATCTGCCCTTTTTATATTTAATCAAAACAGGCAATTTAATTTAACCAATTAATTCAAATAAAGGCACTAACGTGTAGAGTTTATTTATCTGAGCATTTTAACATATCATTTGCATTTTTCTGAAATATAAAACTCTAGATATGAATTTCCAAAAATTTGAATAACTAACAGATGATTTGCATTTCACAAATTAAATTCAAATTTTACAATTCAATTGCATGTATGAGTTACAAATTTGAACAGGTTATGAAATTCTAAACCTTTTGGTATGTCAATTGCATTTTTTCTGTTTTACCATTTAACAGATATTTCAAAATACAACTTTCTGTTAATTCTGGAAAATCAAAACAGAAGATCAGCTGATGTCAGCATGATGTCACAGAGGGGATGCGGGATGTTGACCATCAATTCGTCGTCTCGGCGCGGAATTGGTCGCGGGCACCTGCTCTACCAGCTAGAGGAAGCAGAGAGGAGCAAGGGGGGCGGCGGGTTGGACCAAATGGTCACCGGAGACTCGCCGGTGTCCATGGCCGCGGCGGCGGGAGGCGGTGCACGGTGAGAGATCGGTACAGAGGGGGAGAAGGAGGGAGAAGAAGCGCACGAGCAGCAGAAGCTCACCAGGAGCAAGCAGGGCAGGTCGGGGGAGGCTGGGGAGGACGGTCGGCGGCGCGGTGGTGCTCGGCGGCGGCGACCCGAGGCGGAAGGACGGCGACGATTCGCCCCAACGGCGCCATCCCGGCTCGATTAGCTTGGCGGGGAGGGAGAGGACGTCGTGGCGGAGCTGGTGACGGCCTCGGCTGGCTTCGGGGTGGCCGGAAATGGCGGCACTCGACGGCGGCAGGTGGCGGACAGGGAGCTCAGACTAGGTTTAGGGTTAGGGTTGGTGCCGAGATGGGGAGGGGAAAAGAGAGGAGAAGGAGCACGGCGTCGTCGAGCTCTTCTCCACGAGCGGCAGGGGGCCCGGCATCGTGGGTGCAGGGCACGGGGCATCGGCGGCATGGCGCACAGGGCTGCGACTGTGGCCACAGTGATGAAGAACAGGAATTGACTTTTTACAGAAAAACCCCTGCTTCCATATTTCTTTGTGTTTTTCTTTTAAATTGAAAACAGCAAGTTTAGTAATTTAATTAAGGCATCAAAACATTCCCAAAATTTATAGAAATATTCATGGAGGCTCAGAATAATATAAGGAAGCTCACCATATTTTTGTTTTGAATTTTTGAAAGGTTTAACTTGGTTTCAAAATTCAAAGTTGATTTGCAACTATTTGAAGTCCGCATTTTTAATTGAGGCATTTAAACCTTTTTATAAAATCTGCAAAAATTCATGTAGCCTCCCCATGACATGTAGAATCTTGACAAAATTTGGTGTTGCAAAATAAGAAGTTTTGCACAACATTTGTTCATAGGGTTTACCTAATGCAATTTTGATCAATTCCCACTATCATTTTTATAGCCTTGTGAAAGCACAAAGCAAAAATATTATTTTGTACTCTTGGAACTTCCTGGACAAATATGGAAGCTCAAGAATATTTGGTTTTGCCAATTTGAGCAATCACACTTGGTTTGGAAATTTGGGAAGGGTTTGCTTCCTTTTAATGTTTTCCATTTGTTTGCAATATTGCTTTATTTTTATTTAGCAATTAAAGTATGTATGCCATGATGCAATGAAAAGAAAAAGTGAAAATTTGGCCCATATTTTAGGGTACCAAATCTGGGCTGTTACAGCTTGAAACGCGGCTCCATGCCTGGCAGGGGTTGGACCCGGCCATCCCTGCCTTCTTCAGCAGCTTCTGGCGCGAGATGTCGATCCTGCTTGGCCCTTGTCGGACCTCAATGCTGAGGTAGTAGCTCAGCAGCCCGAGGTCGGACATCTGGAACAGGCTCTGCATCTCCAGCTTGAACTTGTCGATGTCGCTGGAGTCGGAGCCCGTGATCACCAAGTCATCGACGTAGACTCCGACGAGGAGTCGAGTCGGCGTCGCGCCCCGCGCCTACATGCCATGCTCCGACTCGCACCTGGTGAAGTCGAGCTTGATGAGGCATGCGTCGATCTTGGTGTTCCATGCCCTTGGCGCCTGCTTGAGGCCGTAGAGCGCCTTGTCGAGTCGGAGCACCAGATGCTCCTTCCCCTTTGCAGCGAAGCCGGCTGGCTGCTGCACGTACACCTCTTCCTCCAACTCGCCATTGAGGAAGGCAGACTTGACGTCCATGTGGTGGACGTCCCAACCCGAGTCTGCGGCCACCGCCAGCAGGAGTCGGATTGACTCGAGTCGGGCCACGGGAGCGAAGACCTCGTCGTAGTCGACCCCGTGCCTCTGCACATAGCCCTTCGCCACCAGGCGAGCTTTGTGCTTAAGGACCTCGCCATGCGCGTCCTTATTCACCTTGTAGATCCACTTCAGGCCGATGCGCGGTGACCTGGTGGTAAGGTGGTGAGCCGCCAAGTCGAGTTGGACTCGATGGCCTCGAGCTCCTCCTGCATCGCACGCCTCCAGCTGGCATCCGACTTGGCCTCATCGAACGAGTCGGGCTCTTCGGAGGCGAGGAAGTGAAGCTCCTCGTCCGGCTCCTGAGCCGGACCTGCGTCGAGCATGTTCTGCAGAGTGCGGAATCGGTGCACGAGCTCGGTGTCTTCTGCATCAAGCATACTTGCATACCTTTATGGTGGCATGCCGAACTCGACGCCAGTGACAACCCGAGTTGAAGACTCGGCTGTCGGGTACCCCGGTGTTGTTGGAGAACTGGCTAGGGGCGACTCACTCCCGGCTCCTGGAGTCGGGGAAGTCGGACCTGGAGAAGGCGGTGAGTCGGGTCCAGGACCCGCACTCCCGTCCCCTGGAGTCGGTTGCGGCTCGAACACCATGTGCTCGACCGTGAAGGAGTCGGCTCCAAACGTGTTCACCGGAGAGTCCGGCGAACTCCAGTCCCAACGCGCGTTCTTGTCGAACACCACGTCGCGGGTGATGGCGACTCGGCCTGTAGCCGGGTCGTACGCCCGATAACCCTTCGTGTCGGGTTCATACCCCACGAAGATCATCGGCTTGCTGCAATCGTCGAACTTCTTCAGCCTGGGTCGCGTCTCTCTAACATGCACCATGCACCCGAACGTGCGCATGTAGTGCACATCCGGCTTGCGGCCATGCCAGGCCTCGAACGGCGTCATGCCGTCCACGCTCTTGGTCGGCGACCTGTTCAAGATGAACATGGCCGTCGACACTGCCTCACCCTAGAACTCCCCGGGAACTCTCTTGGCCTTCAGCAGACTGCGGGCCATGCCCACAATCGTCAGGTTGCGTCTCTCCACGACGCCGTTCTGCTGCGGGGAGTAAGGAGCCGTCAGGTGACGCTCCACTCCGATCTCCACGCAGTATGCCGTGAAGGAGCCGGAGGTGAACTCGTCTCCGCGATCCGTCCTCAGCGTGTGCAGCTTGCAGTTGGACTCCGACTTGGCTCCTGCCTGGAGTCGGATGATGGAGGCTGCGGCCTCGTCCTTCGTCGCAACAAGGGTGAGCCACATGTACCGTGTCAGGTCGTCGACAAGCAAAAGGAAGTACCCTCTTGCTGCTTGGAGTCGCCGGGGTGATCGGCCCGCAGAGGTCGCCATGGACCAGCTCGAGTCGCTCCTTCGCCCGGAACTTTGCCTGCTTGGAGAAGGAGGCTCGCCGTTGCTTCCCTGCTAGGCAAGCGTCGCAGAGCTGGTTCACGTGCTCCACCAGAGGGAGGCCATGCACCATGCCGCCTTTCGCGAGTCGGCGCAGGCTGTCGAAGTTGAGGTGCCCGAACCTCGCATGCCAAGTCCAGGCCGAGTCGGCACCTGCATGCACTTCCAAGCACACAGGATGGGTGACTCGCGCTGTCAGCTTGTACATCCGGTTCGGCTCCCGCCTGACCTTCACCAGGAGCTGCCGCTCCCTATCACGCACTCGGAGGAGCCCGTCCTCGATCAGCACCTGGCAGCCATTCTCGTCGAACTGGCCCAGGCTGATGATCTGCGTGTTCAACCGGGGTATGTAGTACACCCCGGTGACGGCCTGACTTGCAGACGAACAGCACCGTCCCTTGCCCGCAGATGTCGACTCGCGAGCCGTCGCTGAACTTGACGGTTCCGACGATGCTGGTGTCGAGTTCCGCGAATGCGGCGCGGTCACCAGTCATGTGATTGGTGGCGCCCGAGTCGAGGTACCAGACGCCCTCCTTGGCGTCCCCTCCTTGCTCCAGGTTGACCTGCGTCCAGCAGGAAGAGGGCCGACTCCTTGCGAGTCGATAGGGCCGACTCCTCCTGAATCACCTCCTTCGGGCTTCGGCTCCTCCTGAGCCGGTATGTCCCACTCCGCGACCCAATGGATCCGCGAGTGCTCCTTCGAAGGATTCGACACTCCCTCCGACTCCGCCACCGATCGAGTCCCTGACTCTGCCACCGGTCGAGACGAGGGTGCCGCCTCCGATGCGACCGACTCCGCCTGAGTCGACGCTGGGAGTTACGGGGCAGACGCCACGGTGCACGCCTGCATCATGAGCAGCACGTCGTCGTTGTCGCCTCCGCCACGCACGAGATGGGCCTCGCCCTCCTCGCGCTTCTTCTTCGAGAGTCTCGCGCCCAGTGGCCGACGACTCCGCAGTACCGACACGAGTCCTTCGTGTCGTGGTTTCCCCGGTGCCTTTCGCACCTGGGTTGACCTTGCCGCGTCCGAGCGGCTTGACGCTGCCGCGTCCGGCTTGGCTGGACGATGAGCCTCCATCTCGCAGCTTCATCCGCGCAAACCACTCCTATTCAAAGAGAAGTAGCTTGCCGGCTTGCTTGACCACCGGCTCCTCCAGCTCGTAGCGCTCCTCAGCCACCTTGAGGCACAACGGAGAGAAACTTACGAACGACCTCCGGCTCGCCGACGGTGACTCCGAGTACGCCGATGTGCAACACGAGGGATGACAGGCGCATGCCGAAGTCGTCGATGTCGTCACCGTCCGCAAACTTGATGCACTGGAGCTGCTTCTTCAGCGCTGTTTGAAAGAACAAGCTATGCCCGAGATGTCGCTTAGAGGGGGGTGAATAGGCGATTAATTTTTTTTCTATTTAATGGCTTGATAATTGCGGAATAAAACTATATGTTTAAATTAACAAGCCAACAACCTAAATTACTAGGGTTAGCTATGTGCACCAACAACTTATGCTAAGCAAGGCAAGCAACAAGGTGATAGCAAGATATAAACTTCAAGCACGAAGGCTATCACAATGTAAAGTGCATAAGTAAAAGCTCGGTAAAGAAATAACTGGGGCACGTGGAGACGAGGATGTATTCCTGAGTTCCTCCTTGTTAAGGGAGTACGTCTCGTTGGAGGGGTGTGAGCTCGCCACAAAAGGCCTACTCAAGATGCCACAAAGGCCTCACCCTATTATCCGATGAACCGCACTCAAGGGTTTGGTTCACCTTCCACTATCGGAATCCTTCGAGGCGGATTCCGGAGCCCTTTTACAACTTGCTTGGGGCACACACCCACAACTCAATTGGGGGCTCCCAAAATGTGCCGAAGCTTCACAACTCGAAGTCTTCGCGGCACCTCCAACCGTCTAGGGTACACAATGCACCCAAGAGGCACAAAGCTCTTGGGAACACAATGCACCCAAGAGTAACAAGCTTCTCAACGTTGATCCTCACGTATCACCGTAGGGAGAGCAACCCGATGCAACAAATGCAAGAGGCAAGAACACACAAAGTGGTCAAAATCCTTCACTCTCAAATTCCAACCAAGCAACAAATGCTTTGGGGGGGAATAAGAGAGGAAGAACAAAGGGGATGAACACAAAGCAACCCCAAAATCTAGATCCACTAGTTTCCCTCACTTAGAGGGGATTTTGATTGGTGGAATGGTAGATCTAGATCTCCTCTCTTGAATCCCTAAGTTTGGGCAAGAATCATTGGAGGGATTGAGAGGAATCAAGCTCACAAGGTTAGCAACAATGGAGGAGAGAGGAAAGCAAGTGAGCAAGACCAGCAGCCAGGTTTTGGGGAGGGAGGAGGCTTTTTATAGCCTCCCCCAAAAACTAGCCGTTGGAACCTGTCCAGGCCGGAGACTCCGGTCTAAGTGGGCCGGAGACTCCGGCCTGGGCCGGACATTCCGGCCAGGCTCCGGGCACTTCGGGTCATCGGGGCAGGCCGGAGATTCCGGTCCAGAGGGCCGGAGACTCCGGACACTCTCCGGGGAGGTTCCGGACCCCTATCCAGTACCGCACCACAAAGATGCAAAAGAGCTGAGAAAAACCTGGGGCCGGAGATTCCGGGTCCCTTGGGCCGGAGACTCCGGACCATCTCCGGGGTACCTCCGGACCCCAGTCCAGTAGCGCACCACAGCAAGTCATTTGGCAGCGAAAACAGGAGACCGGAGACTCCGGGTCCTTTGGGTCGGAGACTCCGGTGTGACCGGAGACTCCGGACCATCTCCGGGCCAGATCCAAACAGTGTAAACAGAACCCCATAACTTTTGCAAATGAACTCCGTTTTCAATAATCTTGGACTCGTTGGAATCGTCACAATGAGCACAACAAGATTATGCAGAGAAACATCATAATCCAACAATATATTGTAAAACCAAATGGGGGAAGTTTAAAAGCTCTTTTTCGCAAACCGAAAAACTATTTCTTTTGCAATTGAAGTCCGAATGAAGCAAAACCAATTTTGTTGGAAAGAGGACGACAAAAGCAACCTTTGAAAATGGCGAACTAGCAAAGGAGATTTTGCAAAGGGTTGGAAAGGTGAAACCTTCCAAAAGGATGAACCGGCAAAATCTCCAATACCGAAGATGCAAAATGAAGACGCATATGCAAACCGTTTTTGGTGATCTTAGCCTTGTCATAACACGCACGACAAGCACCAAGACCACACCACGATAAGAGTCAGATAAGAACCAATAAAGATGATTGCATGGATGCAAAGGTTTGAGCTCTCCACGAACGATACGATCATGAAACTCGGTCGAGAGCCCCTCTTGATAGTACGGCTATCTATCCTATAACCCGGTCTCTCAACTAACATCATGAGACCGGTAAAATAAAAGCCCTATCAAGATCATACCTTTGCCTTGCGCATTAATTCACTTGAGGTCGATGGAGACGATCTTCATCTCCTCAAGACGAACCATCTTCTTGATTGCGCTTCGCTTGGTGAAGATTCACATGACTTTCCCCCATACACCAAGATGGGAAACACACTCTCCGGCATATCTTCACTTGTCCTTGAGTGATGATCAACCCGCACAAAGCCTTGATCAACACAAACTTCTTCCCTTAACCTTGATTCCAACAAATGGAGATCAAGCAACTCAAATGGACACACCTATAAATATAGCTCAATGCAAACATTAGTCCATAGAGATTGTCATTAATTACCAAAACCATGCATGGGGCAACCATGCACTTTCAATCTCCCCCATTTTGGTAATTGATGACAATCCCTTATAAGAGGGTTTATATAATGAATAAAGCATCCTTGCAAGACAAACGAGCAAGAATGCAAGCGCATTAAAGGCAAATGCAACAAAAGCATAAACCCAAATTCCCTTAAACCCTCTAAACTTCTCCCACATTGGCATCGATTGCCGAAATGGGAAGAAAAATTTAGAGAGCCAATATAATATGAGTTCCTCCATAAAGGTGATGACACCCCCTTTTTAAACAAATAACTAGAGGAAATCAAACTATATTGAGAATCTAAAGATTGCAAAAAGATGAAATCATTTTAAACATCTCCACAACTGGGGGTGTCTCGAGAAGGATCGAGTAAGGGGCTGAACACGGAATCAAACAACCCTCAACGTGCTCCGGCGACGGTGCTCGTCGGACTCGCTGCGGGACAGCACTGCAGAAAGAGAACACTCGGTCTTACCCAGGTTCAGGGCCCTCTTGAGGAGGTAAAACCCCTACGTCCTGCTTCGGTGTATTGCACTGCTTGGAGAGTTCACAGTACAAGGAGAGCTTGTCGAGCTCGAGGTGGCTAACAATGGCTACTAGCTAGTCTTCAGATCTAGGGTTTTGGTAGGCTTCAAGATCCCGAAAACCGAACCAACCGAAGATCGAACCCTTTGCTTGGGCGCACCCCTTCTCCTTTTATAGGCGTCCTGGACCTCTTCTGCCCAAACATTTGGGCGGGAAGGGTTACCACATGGCGACGACGGAGGAGGCGCGGTGCACGATAAAGGTGAAGTCCACCATAAAGGTAAAGCTCGTGGACGCGGTCCACGGCAGGGGAACGGCGTCACCAAAGCTGAAAAGGGGGCACCGACCAGCTGGACGGCGGGCTGGCGCTTGCCGAGGTGGGAGGTGACCCACGGTGACGTCGTCCTTGGAGTGTAGCTGCAGACGGTCCCCTTATCACCAAAGAGGCAATACTCGTTGTCCGCTTTGCTTGGCTCCGCTTTGTTGACTGCTTTATACATGGAAACAGCAACTGCGGCGTCGTCGTCATCGCGCGTAGGCACGCGCGTCACTCTGCGCATGGCGCAGAGCCCATGTGCGCTCTGCCGCGAGGGCAGAGATGGCTTCGCGAGGAAGGAGCTTCGCGAGGCGAAAATCCTCGCCGAGCCCTCCGGCTGGGTCCTTAGCGGAATGCAGGTGG
>QRDG01002148.1:0-20299 GCA_012064385.1 Puccinellia tenuiflora | reverse complement strand
AGTTAGGGTTCAGCACGCGGAGAAGTTTACAAAAGCAGGCGCCGTTGCGATCGCGTCGTCCGTCCATCCTCTTGAGATCTGAATCGCGAAAACCCTCCCCTCCGCCCCAATTCCATGTCGTTCTCGCCGCCGGCTCCCGATACGGACAACGATGAGGCGTTGGAGGCACTGTTGCTACGACACGCCGCGGGGTCCGCCGGCGCAGCGCTAGAGGCAGCAGGTGCAGCGACGAACCACACCGTTTCATCTCCCCACGAGGAGCCGGTCGGCGAATAAACGACGGCCCAGATGATGACGAGGATATGTACGTCGACGAGTACGATGAGGATGGTATCGCCTCCGACGAGGATATGGACGACGACGACGTCGGCGATGTTGACGAAGACTACTTGGACGAGGAGGGAGCTAAGTTTTCGGAGAGCGCAGAGGTCGAGGCTACGGTGGAAGCTTTGTGGCGCAAGGTCGTCGCGGTTGACGAGAAGCCGTCGGCGGGGCACGCATGTTCAGTATGTATGGAGCACCTGACATGCGAGGGCGCTCATCGCATCTGGTGAGGGAGACGCCCTCTACTCTTATTTATCTTTTTTTTCATATGGGATTTAGATGGACTTGTACTGTACAAGGTTGTGCTAAACTGCATGTCCTTATACTATACATATGAATAATCTGGGAAAACAACTGATCATGGATTCACCAAACTGCAGTTGCATTCCTTGTGGACATGTGTATGGCAGATCATGTCTTGAGAGGTGGCTGCAACGTGATGGTAACCAGGCAGCCAAGGTACGTACAGATGTATTCAGTGTATAAATTCATCATATTGATGGTTTCATACATCTCAAGAGATGGTATTTGTTTCCAGTGTCCTCAGTGTGGTGTGATGTTTGCGGACAATCAAATTATCAGCCTATACGCGCAAGAAAATTTGTGTGGGAGGTTGTGGCCGTGTACAGGTTATGTTTCCTTCTCATCTTGGAGAAATTACGTTTTTCTATAGGATTCCTAGAATTAATTTTCTCATCAAAAAATATTCGTAACATTTGTCAATTAGAACTAATTTTCTTAAAATTTATGTCCCATTTTCATTAGCTCCATTGGTACACTAATTTAAGAACATAATTTAGAATATAGAAGATCCAAACAAGCTCACCAATTTAGTTGGACCCTTGCAAATTAGTTTTAACTTAAATCTCCTAAATCTAGCGTTGATTAGGTGACACACGATGATAGCATATTTGAGATTGATTGCTCTTATTGAATTAAAAAATTAGTTCAGTATTTGTTTAATCATATCATGTAATTTTTTTTTGTGTATTTTATGCATTAAATATATTTCTAATGAAGATGGATCGCCGCGTATCAAATGTTTTGCAGTTCCATGATTTCAATGATCACTAACGAAAATCTGTAGTGCTTTCATTTGGCGCTAAAAAGCATAAATCTATATGTAATGTACGGGCTGCTAGTCGTAGTGTTTATATTGTTCTCTTTCACCATCCATTGTTGTGTCGTATGTCTTAAATTTTGATTTTATGATTGCTGACCGAGCTAGCGCTCATTTCCGGTAGCGCGTTCCGATTATCAGAGTACAAATTATACATCCAAATTAAAACCATGAAGCACTCTGTGCCTTATTTATTTTCCCCTTCGGTGAATAAATTGCTTGGTATTTAGTGCGCATACAAAATGAATTAAGGGGCATAATCCGTTTTCGAATTTGCAGGAAGTGAAAGTTTATGTTACTAAGGCGATGGCTGAGGTGGTGGTGCAATGCGAGAGGAAGATGGAGGCTACGAGGGCGCGAGCTCGCACCAAGATCGCCAAGCTGAAGGCAGAACAGAGGTCTTCTTACGAGCAGGTGTGCTCGAAACTTGGGGAACTCAGGGATCAGGTGGTAGAGGCAGGGAACGAACGGCGTGAACTGATGCAGCGCTTGAAGGCTGCGGTGGATAGGGCATTCGCTGGGATGGACTATCTTCTTGACGTGAAATGCGCTGAGCTGAAGCTGATCAAGGAACAGATAGCTGCTGCCAAGCCGTCACCACCGCCGCCTGCGAAGCCAGCAGAGCTGCAGGAGGAAGACGCATCGGTTCAGGCCAGCAGGCGGATCGTCAAGCCCAACAAGCGCTTTTACTCCGATGAATGGACCCGTTAATCATGGCGCCGACGCTTTTGCGCTCTGCGTCGCGTCTCCTGGAGTGGTGAGCAGCGAGTGCCTCGAATCTTGGGAACAGATCAAATCTGCAAGATCTTGGGAACAAAACACCGCAAGAAACAAAATCTCTCGGACACGGATCTCCAGCTGCAATATAGTATTCGTTTTCTCCTTGCTTGTATATGTGTGTGAGTATCCGTAACACATGGAAGGATCTGTGGTTGGCTTTATGCAAAAACAGGGCACGTGCTGGATCACGTGTGGTGTGATGTGTAGGCTCTGTCGATCGGTGGGAGGCTCACGACCATGCCCTGTCGCCGTGCGAGGCTCGCCGCCGCGTGAGGCTCCGGATCCAGCTCCGGCCACCCCGCCCTTTCGAACGCTGCTGGTCCGCCGCCGAGAACGACGACGCCTGCTTGCCGCTGGTCGACGTCCGCTTCCACAGCGCCAGCTGCAGCAGCAGCCGCCCCACCACCTGCTTCGGCCCCGCGTCGCGGCGCCACGCTTCACGTGCTCCACCACCGCCGCCGTCGCCGCTGGCCGCAGCGCGGTTGTAGGTTCCGCAACCCTGGCCGCCCTCTGGTTCTCGGCGTCCACCCACGTCGCCTTGCCGTTGTCCTCGAACTTGATCGATATGAACGAATCTGTCGCGATCCACCGATGAGCGAAACAGAACATGGAGCGAATATGAATGATACTACAACGTACGAGTACGTACTTACCATCGAGACTTGCAATGGAGGCGTCGTCATCGGGCTTCATCTTGTCCTCGTCCTCGCCACCGCCGTGGACAACGACGTCGTGGGCGTGGTGACGGGCGGAGTCGAGGCGGTGGAGGAAGGAGGATCCGAGCGCGAAGGCGGAGACGATGCTGCCGGTCCGCGGCGGAGCGCCCTGCAGTAGGGCCGCGCGCGCGCGTTGCTGGATTTGGAACTGGAGGCGAGGATGAGGAGGCGCTCCCGGAGGCAGTGGGCGCAGACGCCGACGAGGAGCTCCGTCGGGGGAAGCAGCAGAACAAAGCGTCGCCTTGTTGGCCCTGCTGATCTCCGCCACCGTGGCCGCCATGGCCATGGTCGAAGAACATGGCGCTCGCTCGTCGCTGGCTGCTACGTACGGCTAGTTGATCCGGTGCTTTTGGAATGCAGGGCGAGTGCAAGAAGAGAAAGCTGGGAAGATTCATTGGAGCTAGCTACACTACTGTTTGGGCAGCTTGCTATTGTACTCTGCTTTTATGAATTGGTCCATGGACACGGACAGTGGCACCCTGACTACTGACAGCACACGCATGGATCCAAGCACCTAGCTAGCAAAACACCTAACTACTGTATATATCAACACATGTATAATCCAACTTAACTGTGTATTCGATAAGCATATGCTTTCACAACCTATATAATTGTGATTTATGTTCATTAAGTTCAGAAAGCAGGAGCATCAAACTTCCGAGCATGATCTAATTAGGCACATTAATTGTTACCTTAGCTTAATTATTAGTTCGTCCTATGATGAACCTCCTCAACTCGAGCTTTGGTTGCAATGATCTAGAGATGATAAACTTGTAAATCTAGGGTGGTAGCAATAGGTGGATGGATGGAAACTGGTCGAGTTGGTGCCTTGGTCGATAGACAAACGGTGGTCCAACTTTTATGGAGAAAACGACCACCTATCTATCCTGTCTACGACCTATCACACCAGACTTGTTAGCGCCCAAAGTCAGCCCACGCTCAACCAGCGTATTGGGAGGCCCAAGGCCTCTCTCTGCCCAAAAGACCGGCTTGAAGGGAGAGGTTGCCCAGCTATATAAGCTGGTGTCGGCCTCCCTTAACTGGCGAGGTGGGACTAAACTCGATGCATCCCACGGTTGTCGCACAACCGTGCCGTCCGTTCGAGTGCCTGACATCCCATCCCCTAAACAGGGGCGATGCAGATCACCAACCCACCTAATAGCGACGCGCACGCTGGCTCTGATACCAGATGTTAGCGGCCCAAAGTCAGCCCACGCTCAACCAGCGTATTGGGAGGCCCAAGGCCTCTCTCTGCCCAAAAGACCGGCCTGAAGGGAGAGGTTTGCCCAGCTTATAAGCTGGTGTCGGCCTCCCTCAACTGGCGAGGTGGGACTAAACTCGGTGCATCCCACCGGTTCGTCGCACAAACCGTGCCGTCCGTTCGAGTGCCTGACAGACTTATATCAGACTTGGTAGATAACCAGTTCCTGTTTAGGATTTGCATTTGTAATTAAGCACTTGTAAGCGAGTGTTTTATCTCAGATGTATAATAGTGTGCAAAAGTTGTTGATGTTTTGCGCTGTAGATTAATGGCGGTCAAGGCAAGATATCTAATCTAACGGATGGTCCACACGTGCCTCCGTATCAACGAGAGGCTCCGGATTATTAGGCACTGCCGACAGCCCGACACGCAGGAGCCAGGGATCTGGATTGTGGAATGTGTCATGTACAACGCGTGTGTATACTTTGGTTAGTGCATCCTAATAAATCCATTTCGAAAAAAAAAATAAACCACTTTGTGCAAGAGAGAAGTATAGAGAACAACAACTTATGTTAAGTATTCGCAGAACAACTCACACGGTGTCGTGGCTCATAGGTCTAGATGCACCCGTTATGAAAAGTGTAATTTAAAATGTCAAAAAAATCAGAACAAAAATATCAGATATACATCCGAAAAGACAAAGTTTTGCGGAAAACAAGAATTTCACATATACATCCAAAAAGACAAATTTCAGAACACAAGTTTTGCAAAAAAAAAACATTTCTTGTGGTGTGTGTCAAACAAGCAGAAACAAAACTTATTTTGAAGTATCAAGTTTTTTCATTTATATACTGCCGCAAAAAATGTCTTTTCCGTGAAACTTTATGCGCGAACATGCAATGTTAAGATGTACACACAAAAATTTTGTTTGATTTTTTTTTACATTTAAATTGTCGTTTTTGCGTAGTGGGATACATCTATACATGTTAGTCAAAAAAGATTTCGTGAAAAAAATGCCTTTCTAATGTAAAAAACTGTCCAATACTTGTTGATATTTTCACCTTGTTGATAACACTCACAGGTATATTTTTTATGGACCCTATTTTAGAAACAATTATGGATTGTAACAGAATTTTATATTTCTAGCTCGTTATTTAATTATTACCAACATGGCCATTTTGTAATTAATTGTAATTTCTTCTCGTTTTTTGTAACATAAAAGAATTGAGATGAAAAGCTTAATAATTTCATTAATAATTAGAGTCAATCCTCTACATGTATGACTTTTCTTTACATTCCCCTAAAACTCAGAAATACCGCATTTGATAAGCTAGAAATACAATGACAATGTGATACCAAGATGCATTTTCTATTTCTCGCTCCTTCAACTCAGTGTTGGCTCTTTGGCCTTCTTCTCTATCAATAATATTGGTGTCAGGCGGATAAGGGTCCATTCACTTGTAAGTAAATTGAATTTTTGTTAAACTTTATGTTTGTTTTTCCTAAATTATGTCATTTTAGTTGTATATTTTCTCTGATGATTATTCACCATATCAAATTTTCCTATCCGTGATTAGTACCTTACCACTAGGGGTGCATGAAGAGCGTGAATCCAATTTTACTGAGATTTGTCAATTATTACGTCATACATGCACAACAAATCCAGGTTTGCCCAAGCAAAACTCATAGCACCCCTAAACATTTCTACGCATCTTGATAGTTACGACGGAGATGATGAGGGATGTGGGGCCTTCGACGAGGAATGTATTAAGCAAGGGCCAAGTATATCTACAAACTGATCCAAGTTTAGAATCCGAAGTTATGTGTGATTTGTCCAAGGGTTAATTAAGATGAGGATGAAATCGGAGGACATATTTCTGAGAAAAGAAGAAGGTCATTTGGGGTTCGCCTAATTACTCGAATGCAGCACTTCCAAATGGCCGGAACAAAAACGTTACTACGTTCTAGGGAGTCCTAATAAACAGTTGGAGGGAGAGAAAAAATGGGTGGGGAGAAATAGAATTAAAGCTTGGAAAGGTTTTGGCTGGATGGCCCTAGCTAGCTAACTAACCTGCACATGGGCTGTGAGTGCCGGCAGGCTACCAACGACAGACGCTGAGACATGTGTATCTTCTCAACGTACGTAGCCTCGCTCACCAGTATTTTCTCACTCACTTACTGCCTAATTGTTGTCTGAATGCCTGAGCTACATATATATTAGCCCCAGCTCTATATGAAACTAAAAGCCGACCAAAACACGAGTTCACTAGGAACAGATGGATGGATAGCTAGATCATGGATGTTCATGCATGTGCATCGTACGGAAGCTGAAAATTCCACCCAACAGTTGCACGCGTACGTCACATGTCAGCATGTGCGTTGGTCTCGTCGCCGTTGTACTATCACATCCTAGCCTACCAACGTTCCATTCCGACGAACCAGCTCAACCCGGCCGTACCTTCTTCCCTCTCACGCGCGCACTCACCGGATTATGGGATTCAGATCAAGATAGGACCACCGTTTTCCTGTCCCACTACGGGAAACCCACGAGACGCCGACGGCCGACTTATACGCCGACGGCCAAATGTCGGGGCCGTTGGCGTACAGGCGAGCTAAAGGAAGCCGCGAACGCGGCCATCGGCGTAAAAACCCCGTCGGCGTAGCCCAACATAGGCCGACGGCAGCCGTCGGCGTCTACAATGCCGTCGGCGTACAAGGCCCGCCGTGACGGAACGCGGACTGGGCTTTACGGCATTGATACGTCGACGGCCGCCGTCGGCGTCTACTTTTTTCTATTTTCCATTTAATATGAAATAATTCATATCTTTAAATTCGTAAATCAAAATTTAACAAATAAAATGTCTAAATCGATTAGAAAAATGAGAGGAATCCAAATATAACATCCATAAAATCTTTTTTACCATGCACATGACATTTTGAAACATATGTTTGGTAATTGCTTAATTAAAAAGTCATTTTTGACACTTAAAAATGGAAAATGATATTACGAAAATATTTGGAAATTGTTTTTGGCAACAATGTTTTCCAGAACAAGACACCCCTATGTGTCAAGTATGGACACATTGGCCATAACTTGGTCATTTGACGCGAAAATATACATGTCTATAGATAATAAACCTTTTTGTGAAGCATTTGTTTGAAATATTTGTCAAAACTCAAGTTTATCATTTTTTATAGCAACTAGTACACATAAAATGTCTCCATGCTAAAGAAATTCATTTTTTGAGTATTTTCTCAATTTCTTTTATTTTTGTGAAAAATGGGTTTTTTATTCAACGAAAACCCTAAACCCATTAGTCAATACTATTCTACAACCAAGATACACCAGTGTGTCAAATATTTCCTCATTCCGATATTTTTTGCTATGTTAAATGTTATACCATAGCTCATTTCAGTCGAAAACCATACATCTTTATACCTCGTAGCTCATTTCTGTGAAGGTTTTTTATAAAATTCTCCATAACTCATGTTTATAATTTTTTTTCCAGGTGGTAGGTCACATAAAAGGATGCCATGTGAAGGTTTTCCATTTTTTGATTTTTTTAATTAGTTATGTCTAACCCTAGCCCGAAACCGAGACCGTAAACCTTAACGATAAACCTAAACCTAACCGTAACTTCGATCCAACAAAAACCGTCAAAGATCTCTAGAGAAAGTATACATTTTGGATCTAAAGTGATTTTTTCAAAAAATCATGACCAAACTATGCGGCACTCGTAGTTCAAATCAGACCCACTTCCAGCGAAATCGGCAGGAATTATCTGAAATGTTTGAAATAACCAAGTATATTTTATATCCAAACCCAAGGTTAAATGCACTTATAAGATGGTCTGCTATTTTCTATCTATTTGGATGTTCCTCTTTCGGTGAGCCGTTTTCGTAGCTACTTCACAAAAAAAGCCTGTTTTGACACTAAAAAAAATGAAAAATGGGTTTTTTATTCAACAAAACCCTAAACCCCTTAGTCAATACTATTCTACAACCAAGATACACCAGTGTGTCAAATATTGCCTCATTCCGACATTTTTTGCTATGTGAAATTTTATACCCTAGCTCATTTCAGTCGAAAACCATACATCTTTGTATCTAGTAGCTCATTTCTGTGAAGGTTTTTTTTATATAAAAACCTCATAACTCATGTTTATAATTTTTTCCAGGTGGTAGGTCACATAAAAGGATGCCATGTGAAGGTTTTTCATTTTTATTTTTATTTTTTTTGAATTAGTTATGTCTAACTCTAGCCCGAAACCGTGACCGTAAACCCTAACGATAAACCTAAACCTAATCGTAACTTCGATCCAACAAAAACCGTCAAAGATCTCTAAAGAAAGTATACATTTTGGATCTAAAAGTGATTTTTTCAAAAAATCATGATTAAACTATGCGGCACTCGTAGTTCAAATCAGACCCACTTCCAGCGAAATCGGCAGGAACTTATCTGAAATGTTTGAAATACCTAAGTATGTTTTTATATCCAAACCCAAGGTTAAATGCACTTATAATATGGTTTACTATTTTCTATCTATTTGGATATTCCTCTTTCGGTGAGCCGTTTTGTTAGCTGCTTCACAAAAAAATCCTGTTTTAACACTAAAAAAAATGAAAATGGATTTTATTTTTTGAGTATTTTCCCAATTTCCTATAACTATCAAGGTTTTTGTGATGCAAAAGATGATATGGATGAAATATTTGAATTCCTCTCATTTTTCTAATCGATTTAGGTATTTAATTTGTCAAATTTTGATTTACGGATTTAAATATATGAATTATTCTATATTAAATATAAAAAGGAAAATAATAAATTAAAATTCATTTTATTTTTATTTATTCGAAATTACTATTACATAATCATTGTTACTTTACTAAAATAAATTTTTAAAATTTAAACAACGAAAAGTGTAACATCATAACCGAGTGGTTAATATGATTGATAGGGTACTAATATTATTAAGTTCTAATTTCTCATTTGGAAGCTAGTTTGGAAGGAACTCAAAAGTTAAGCGTGCTTGGGCTGGAGCAATCTGAGTATGGGTGATGGAACGGGAAGTTTGACTAGGTTAAGTACTTTGATATATAATTAAGTGTGCAATTAAGGATTAAGTATGTGACTAAGTTAAAAATTTCGAAATACAAATAAAAAGAATTAAAAAAGTTCCGAAAAAATAAAAATAAATTCAAAAAAAATCAAAAAATAAAAATAATCGGCACTCATACGCCGACGGTAATGCCGTCGGCGTATGGTGCACTGACGGAATGGCCGAATGCCGTCTTGTGGGTCCCACCATCACGTACGCCGACGGGGTTCGGATACGCCGACGGCGGAAGTGGTACGCCGACAGGCCGAAACACCGAGGGGAAGACGCCGACGGCAGCCGTTGACGTATCTATACGTCGACGGCTTCCGACCGTCGGCGTCTCGTGCGTTTCACGTAGTGTCCGTGCGTTCCCTGCATGATCTAGAAGCTTAGCCACATTTGCTTTCCTAGCTTTTACACTATAGTTGGTCAAACCAGCCGTGCTAAACGGGCCGGCCTGAAGCATAGTTTTTTTTTACCTGGCCCGAGCACAACACGGCACGATCTGAACGGGCCGCGGCACGGCATGGACCCGTTAGTGTGCTCGGGTCGATGATCGAATTGAGGCACGTGGGTCGGCACGGCACGATTAGGCCTTATTTATTTATTTTTTATTTTTTTACCTATTTTGGGCCCTATTAGTGCTGGTGGGCCGTATTCGCACCGGTGGACCGTGCCTAAATCCGGCCCGTCGGGCTGTATTCGTGCTTGTGGGCCTTGCCGAAAGTGTGGCCAAGGCATGGGCCGGCCCGGTACGTCACGATAGCTAATCGTGCCTGACGGTCCGTGCCTTAGTCGTGCCGTGGCGGGCACAGTTGAAAGAACAAACGATGTCCCGGATGTCGCCTAGAGGGGGGGTGAATAGGCGATTAAAACTTTTTCTATTTAGGGGCTTGATAATTGCGGAATAAAACTACGTGTTTAAATTAACAAGCCAACAACCTATTTACTAGGCTCACCTATGTGCACCAACAACTTATGCTAAGCAAATTAACAACACGAGGATAGCAAGATATATAACTTCAAGCACGAAGGATATCACAAGGTAAATTGCATAAGTAAAATCTTGGGTATAGAAATAACCGAGGCACGCGGAGACGAGGATTTATTCCCGAGTTCCTTCTTGTTAAGGGAGTACGTCTCGTTGGAGGGGTGTGAGCTCGCCACAAAAGGCCTACTCAAGATGCCACAAAGGCCTCACCCTATTCTCTGATGAACCGCACCAAAAGGTTTGGTTCACCTTCCACTATCGGAATCTTTCGAGGCGGATTCCGGAGCCCTTTACAACTCTTCTTGGGGCACACACCACAACTCAATTGGGGGCTCCCAAATTCGTGGCAAAGCTTCACAACTAGAAGACTTCGCGGCACCTCCAACCGTCTAGGGTACACAATGCACCCAAAAGGCACAAAGCTCTTGGGAACACAATGCACCCAAGAGTAACAAGCTTCTCAACGTCGATCTTCACGTATCGCCGTAGGGAGAGCAACCCAATGCAACAAATGCAAAAGGCAAGAGCACAAAAAGTGGTCAAGTCCTTCACTCCGAAATCCAACCAAAGCACTAATGATATGGAGGGATTTGAGAGGAGGAACAAAAGGAACACAAAGCAACCCTAAATCTAGATCCACTAAGTTCCCCTCACTTAGAGGAGAATTTGATTGGTGGAATGGTAGATCTAGATCTTCTCTCTTGAATCCCTAAGTTTGGGCAAGAATCATTGTAGGGATTGAGAGGAATCAAACTCACAAGGATGTGCAACAATGGAGGAGAGAGAGCTTGATGAGATTCAAAAGATTGGAAAAAGTATATTAAAACCAAAGGGAAAGAAGGGACCCTTAAAAGGGTGCCCTGGGAATCTGGCCGTTGGGCTCAAACTCCCGCAGGGCTGGTAGTACCGGCCCAAGGGGCGGTACTACCGTCCCATGTAAAACCAGCCCCAACGGCTCTCTTTGGAAGCGAAACCCCGTAGGACCGGTAGTACCGGCCCAGAGGGCGGTACTTCCGGCCCACACACAAAAAGCCTACCAACGACTAGAGGAGAACACCCGCAAGGCCGGTAGTACCAGAAAAAGGACCGGTAGTTCCGGTATGGCGGTAGTACCGGTACTACTTTCGGTGCTACTTCCGTTGAACTGCAGAACCGAGCTTTCGTAAGCGGTACTGGGTTCCGGAAGTACCTCCGGAAGTTCCGAGCGGTAGTACCGCTAGGAGGACCGGTACTTCCGGTTTAGCGGAAGTTCCGGTACTACTTCCGGTGCTACTTCCGTTTGAGTCCAGAACCGAACTTACGTAAGCGGTACTAGGCTCCGGAAGTAGCTCCGGAAGTAGTACCGGAACTTCCGCTAAACCGGAAGTACCGGTCCTCCTAGCGGTACTACCGCTCGAAACTTCCGGAGGTACTTCCGGAACCCAGTACCGCTTACGAAAGTTCGGTTCTGCAGTTCAACGGAAGTAGCACCGAAAGTAGTACCGGTACTACCGCCATACCGGAACTACCGGTCCTTTTTCCGGTACTACCGGCCTTGCGGGTGGGTGTTCTCCTCTAGCCGTTGGTAGGCTTTTTGTGTGTGGGCCGGAAGTACCGCCCTCTGGGCCGGTACTACCGGTCCTACGGGTTTCGCTTCCAAAGAGAGCCGTTGGGGCTGGTTTACATGGGACGGTAGTACCGCCCCTTGGGCCGGTACTACCAGCCCTGCGGGAGTTTGAGCCCAACGGCCAGATTCCCAGGGCACCCTTTTAAGGGCCCCTTCTTTCCTTTGGTTTTAATATACTTTTTCCAATCTTTTGAATCTCATCAAGCTCTCTCTACTCCATTGTTGCACATCCTTGTGAGTTTGATTCCTCTCAATCCCTACAATGATTCTTGCCCAAACTTAGGGATTCAAGAGAGGAGATCTAGATCTACCATTCCACCAATCAAATTCTCTTCTAAGTGAGGGGAACTTAGTGGATCTAGATTTAGGGTTGCTTGTGTTCTTCCCTTTGTTCCTCCTCTCAAATCCCTCCATATCATTAGTTGCTTTGGTTGGATTTCGGAGTGAAGGACTTGACCACTTTTTGTGCTCTTGCCTTTTGCATTTGTTGCATTGGGTTGCTCTCCCTACGGCGATCATGAAGATCGACGTTGAGAAGCTTGTTACTCTTGGGTGCATTGTGTTCCCAAGAGCTTTGTGCCTTTTGGGTGCATTGTGTACCCTAGACGGTTGGAGGTGCCGCGAAGTCTTCTAGTTGTGAAGCTTTGGCACGAATTTGGGAGCCCCCAATTGAGTTGTGGGTGTGTGCCCCAAGAAGAGTTGTAAAGGGCTCCGGAATCCGCCTCGAAAGATTCCGATAGTGGAAGGTGAACCAAACCTTTTGGTGCGGTTCATCAGAGAATAGGGTGAGGCCTTTGTGGCATCTTGAGTAGGCCTTTTGTGGCGAGCTCACACCCCTCCAACGAGACGTACTCACTTAACAAGGAGGAACTCGGAATAAATCCTCGTCTCCGCGTGCCTCGGTTATTTCTATACCCAAGATTTTACTTATGCAATTTACCTTGTGATATCCTTCGTGCTTGAAGTTATATATCTTGCTATCCTCGTGTGTTAATTTGCTTAGCATAAGTTGTTGGTGCAAATAGGTGAGCCTAGTAATAGGTTGTTGGCTTGTTAATTTAAACACGTAGTTTTATTCCGCAATTATCAAGCCCCTAAATAGAAAAAGTTTTAATCGCCTATTCACCCCCCCTCTAGGCGACATCCGGGACATCGTTTGTTCTTTCAACTGTGCCGGCACGGCACGACTAAGGCACGGACCGTCAGGCACGATTAGCTATCGTGACGTACCGGGCCGGCCCATGCCTTGGCCACACTTTCGGCAAGGCCCCACAAGCACGAATACAGCCCGACGGGCCGGATTTAGGCACGGTCCACCGGTGCGAATACGGCCCACCAGCACTAATAGGGCCCAAAATAGGTAAAAAAAAAAAAATAAATAAAAAAAGGCCTAATCGTGCCGTGCCGACCCACGTGCCTCAATTCGATCATCGACCCGAGCACACTAACGGGTCCATGCCGTGCCGCGGCCCGTTCAGATCGTGCCGTTGTTGTGCTCGGGCCAGGTAAAAAAAAAACTATGCTTCAGGCCGGCCCGTTTAGCACGGCCGGTTTGACCAACTATAGTGTAAAAGCTAGGAAAGCAAATGTGGCTAAGCTTCTAGATCATGCAGGGAACGCACGGACACTACGTGAAACGCACGTGACGCCGACGGTCGGAAGCCGTCGACGTATAACAAAAAGTCGTCGGCGTATAGATACGTAACGGCTGCCGTCGACGTCTTCCCCTCGGTGTTTCGGCCTGTCGGCGTACCACTTCCGCCGTCGGCGTATCCGAACCCCGTCGGCGTACGTGATGGTGGGACCCACAAGACGGCATTCGGCCATTCCGTCAGTGCACCATACGCCGACGGCATTACCGTCGGCGTATGAGTGCCGATTATTTTTATTTTTTGATTTTTTTTGAATTTATTTTTATTTTTTCGGAACTTTTTTAATTCTTTTTATTTGTATTTCGAAATTTTTAACTTAGTCACATACTTAATCCTTAATTGCACACTTAATTATATCAAAGTACTTAACCTAGTCAAACTTCCCGTTCGATCACCCATACTCAGATTGCTCCAGCCCAAGCACGCTTAACTTTTGAGTTCCTTCCAAACTAGCTTCCAAATGAGAAATTAGAACTTAATAATATTAGTACCCTATCAATCATATTAACCACTCGGTTATGATGTTACACTTTTCGTTGTTTAAATTTTAAAAATTTATTTTAGTAAAGTAACAATGATTATGTAATAGTATATTTCGAATAAATAAAAAAAATGAATTTTAATTTATTATTTTCCTTTTTATATTTAATATAGAATAATTCATATATTTAAATCCGTAAATCAAAATTTGACAAATTAAATACCTAAATCGATTAGAAAAATGAGAGGAATTCAAATATTTCATCCATATCATCTTTTGCATCACAAAAACCTTGATAGTTATAGGAAATTGGGAAAATACTCAAAAAATAAAATCCATTTTCATTTTTTTAGTGTCAAAACAGGATTTTTTTGTGAAGCAGCTAACAAAACGGCCCACCGAAAGAAGAATATCCAAATAGATAGAAAATAGTAGACCATCTTATAAGTGCATTTAACCTTGGGTTTGGATATAAAAACATACTTAGGTATTTCAAACATTTCAGATAAGTTCCTGCCGATTTCGCTGGAAGTGGGTCTGATTTGAACTACGAGTGCCGCATAGTTTAATCATGATTTTTTGAAAAAATCACTTTTAGATCCAAAATGTATACTTTCTTTAGAGATCTTTGACGGTTTTTGTTGGATCGAAGTTACGATTAGGTTTAGGTTTATCGTTAGGGTTTACGGTCACGGTTTCGGGCTAGAGTTAGACATAACTAATTCAAAAAAAATAAAAATAAAAATGAAAAACCTTCACATGGCATCCTTTTATGTGACCTACCACCTGGAAAAAATTATAAACATGAGTTATGGAGGTTTTTATAAAAAAAAACCTTCACAGAAATGAGCTACTAGATACAAAGATGTATGGTTTTCGACTGAAATGAGCTAGGGTATAAAATTTCACATAGCAAAAAATGTCGGAATGAGGCAATATTTGACACACTGGTGTATCTTGGTTGTAGAATAGTATTGACTAAGGGGTTTAGGGTTTTTGTTGAATAAAAAACCCATTTTTCATTTTTTTTAGTGTCAAAACAGGCTTTTTTGTGAAGCAGCTACCAAAACGGCTCACCGAAAGAGGAACATCCAAATAGATAGAAAATAGTAGACCATCTTATAAGTGCATTTAACCTTGGGTTTGGATATAAAAATATACTTGGTTATTTCAAACATTTCAGATAAGTTCCTGCCGATTTCGCTGGAAGTGGGTCTGATTTGAACTACGAGTGCCGCATAGTTTGGTCATGATTTTTTGAAAAAATCACTTTTAGATCCAAAATGTATACTTTCTCTAGAGATCTTTGACGGTTTTTGTTGGATCGAAGTTACGGTTAGGTTTAGGTTTATCGTTAAGGTTTACGGTCTCGGTTTCGGGCTAGGGTTAGACATAACTAATTAAAAAAATCAAAAAAATGGAAAACCTTCACATGGCATCCTTTTATGTGACCTACCACCTGGAAAAAAAAATTAAAACATGAGTTATGGAGAATTTTATAAAAAACCTTCACAGAAATGAGCTACGAGGTATAAAGATGTATGGTTTTCGACTGAAATGAGCTATGGTATAACATTTAACATAGCAAAAAATATCGGAATGAGGAAATATTTGACACACTGGTGTATCTTGGTTGTAGAATAGTATTGACTAATGGGTTTAGGGTTTTCGTTGAATAAAAAACCCATTTTTCACAAAAATAAAAGAAATTGAGAAAATACTCAAAAAATGAATTTCTTTAGCATGGAGACATTTTATGTGTACTAGTTGCTATAAAAAATGATAAACTTGAGTTTTGACAAATATTTCAAAAAAATGCTTCACAAAAAGGTTTATTATCTATAGACATGTATAATTTTCGCGTCAAATGACCAAGTTATGGCCAATGTGTCCATACTTGACACATAGGGGTGTCTTGGTCTGGAAAACATTGTTGCCAAAAACAATTTCCAAATATTTTCGTAAATATCATTTTCCATTTTTTAAGTGTCAAAATGACTTTTTAATTAAGCATTACCAAACATATGTTTCAAATGTCATGTGCATGGTAAAAAGATTTTATGGATGTTATATTTGGATTCCTCTCATTTTTCTAATCGATTTAGACATTTTATTTGTTAAATTTTGATTTACGAATTTAAAGATATGAATTATTTCATATTAAATGGAAAATAGAAAAAAGTAGACGCCGACGGCGGCCGTCGACGTATCAATGCCGTAAAGCCCAGTCCGCGTTCCGTCACGGCGGGCCTTGTACGCCGACGGCATTGTAGACGCCGACGGCTGCCGTCGGCCTATGTTGGGCTACGCCGACGGGGTTTTTACGCCGATGGCCGCGTTCGCGGCTTCCTTTAGCTCGCCTGTACGCCAACGGCCCCGACATTTGGCCGTCGGCGTATAAGTCGGCCGTCGGCGTCTCGTGGGTTTCCCGTAGTGGGACAGGAAAACGGTGGTCCTATCTTGATCTGAATCCCATAATCCGGTGAGTGCGCGCGTGAGAGGGAAGAAGGTACGGCCGGGTTGAGCTGGTTCGTCGGAATGGAACGTTGGTAGGCTAGGATGATGATAGTACAACGGCGACGAGACCAACGCACATGCTGACATGTGACGTACGCGTGCAACTGTTGGGTGGAATTTTCAGCTTCCGTACGATGCACATGCATGAACATCCATGATCTAGCTATCCATCCATCTGTTCCTAGTGAACTCGTGTTTTGGTCGGCTTTTAGTTTCATATAGAGCTGGGGCTAATATATATGTAGCTCAGGCATTCAGACAACAATTAGGCAGTAAGTGAGTGAGAAAATACTGGTGAGCGAGGCTACGTACGTTGAGAAGATACACATGTCTCAGCGTCTGTCGTTGGTAGCCTGCCGGCACTCACACCCATGTGCAGGTTAGTTAGCTAGCTAGGGCCATCCAGCCAAAACCTTTCCAAGCTTTAATTCTATTTCTCCCCACCCATTTTTTCTCTCCCTCCAACTGTTTATTAGGACTCCCTAGAACGTAGTAACGTTTTTGTTCCGGCCATTTGGAAGTGCTGCATTCGAGTAATTAGGCGAACCCCAAATGACCTTCTTCTTTTCTCAGAAATAGTCCTCCGATTTCATCCTCATCTTAATTAACCCTTGGAAATCACACATAACTTCGGATTCTAAACTTGGATCAGTTTGTAGATATACTGGCCCTTGCTTAATTACATTCCTCGTCGAAGGCCCCACATCCCTCATCATCTCCGTCGAACTATCAAGATTGCGTAGAAATGTTTAGGGGTGCTATGAGTTTTGCTTGGGCAAACCTGGATTTGTTGTGCATGTATGACGTAATAATTGACAAATCTCAGTAAAATTGGATTCACGCTCTTCATGCACCCCTAGTGGTAAGGTACTAATCACGGATAGGAAAATTTGATATGGTGAATAATCATCAGAGAAATATACAACTAAAATGACATAATTTAGGAAAAACAAACAAAGTTTAACAAAAATTCAATTTACTTACAAGTGAATGGACCCTTATCCGCCTGACACCAATATTTGATAGAGAAGAAGGCCAAAGAGCCAACACTGAGTTGAAGGAGCGAGAAATAGAAAATGCATCTTGGTATCACATTGTCATTGTATTTCTAGCTTATCAAATGCTGTTTTCTGAGTTTTAGGGGAATTGTAAAGAAAAGTCATACATGTAGAGGATTGACTCTAATTATTAATGAAATTATTAAGCTTTTCATCTCAATTCTTTTATGTTACAAAGAAACGAGAAGAAATTACAATTTAATTACAAAATGGCCATGTTGGTAATAATTAAATAACGAGCTAGAAATATTAAAATTCTGTTACAATCCATAATTGTTTCTAAAATAGGGTCCATAAAAAAATATACCTGTGAGTGTTATCAACAAGGTGAAAATATCAACAATGTATTGGACAGTTTTTTACATTAGAAAAGGCATTTTTTTCACGAAATCTTTTTTGACTAACATGTATAGATGTATCCCACTACGCAAAAACGACAATTTAAATGTAAAAAAAAATCAAACAAAATTTTTGTGTGTACATCTTAACATTGCATGTTCGCGCATAAAGTTTCACGGAAAAGACATTTTTTGCGGCAGTATAAATGACAAAACTTGATACTTCAAAATAAGTTTTGTTTTTGCTTGTTTGACACACACCACAAGAAATGTTTTTTTTTTGCAAAACTTTGTGTTCTGAAATTTGTCTTTTTGGATGTATATGTGAAATTCTTGTTTTCCGCAAAACTTTGTCTTTTTGGATGTATATCTGATATTTTTGTTCTGATTTTTTGTTACATTTTAAATTACACTTTTCATAACGGGTGCATCTAGACCTATGAGCCACGACACCGTGTGAGTTGTTCTGCGAATACTTAACATAAGTTGTTGTTCTCTATATCTTCTCTCTTGCACAAAGTGGTTTTTTTTTTTTTTTGAAATGGATTTATTAGGATGCACTAACCAAAGTATACACACGCGTTTGTACATGACACATTCCACAATCCAGATCCCTGGCTCCTGCGTGTCGGGCTGTCGGCAGTGCCTAATAATCCGGGAGCCTCTCGTTGATACGGAGGCACGTGTGGACCATCCGTTAGATTAGATATCTTGCCTTGACCGCCATTAATCTACAGCGCAAAACATCAACAACTTTTGCACACTTATACATCTGAGATAAAACATCTCGCTTACAAGTGCTTAATTACAAATGCAAATCCTAAACAGGGAACTGGTTATCTACCAAGTCTGATATAAGTCTGTCAGGCACTCGAAACGGACGGCACGGTTGTGCGACGAACCGGTGGGATGCACCGAGTTTAGTCCCACCTCGCCAGTTGAGGGAGGCCGACACCAGCTTATATAGCTGGGCAAACCTCTCCCTTCAGGCCGGTCTTTTGGGCAGAGAGAGGCCTTGGGCCTCCCAATACGCTGGTTGAGCGTGGGCTGACTTTGGGCCGCTAACATCTGGTATCAGAGCCAGCGTGCGCGTCGCTATTAGGGGGTTGGTGATCTGCATCGCCCCTGTTTAGGGGGATGGGATGTCAGGCACTCGAACGGACGGCACGGTTGTGCGACGAACCGGTGGGATGCATCGAGTTTAGTCCCACCTCGCCAGTTAAGGGAGGCCGACACCAGCTTATATAGCTGGGCAAACCTCTCCCTTCAAGTCGGTCTTTTGGGCTGAGAGAGGCCTTGGGCCTCCCAATACGCTGGTTGAGCGTGGGCTGACTTTGGGCCGCTAACAAAGTCTGGTGTGATAGGTCGTAGACAGGCTAGATAGGTGGTCGTTTTCTCCATAAAAGTTGGACCACCGTTTGTCTATCGACCAAGGCACCAACTCGACCAGTTCCATCCATCCACCTATTGCTACCACCCTAGATTTACAAGTTTATCATCTCTAGATCATTGCAACCAAAATGCTCGAGTTGAGGAGGTTCTCATAGGACGAACTATAATTAAGCTAAGGTAACAATTAATGTGCCTAATTAGATCATGCTCGGAAGTTGATGCTCCTGCTTTCTGAAACTTATGAACATAAATTCACAATTATATATAGGTTGTGAAAGCATATGCTTATCGAATACCAGTTAAGTTGGATTATACATGTGTTATATATACAGTAGTTAGGTGTTTGCTAGCTAGGTGCTTGGATCCATGCGTGTGCTGTCAGTAGTCAGGGTGCACTGTCCGTGTCCATGGACCAATTCATAAAGCAGAGTACAATAGCAAGCTGCCCAAACAGTAGTGTAGCTAGCTCCAATGAATCTTCCCAGCTTTCTCTTCTTGCACTCGCCTGCATTCCAAAAGCACCTCGGATCAACTAGCCGTACGTAGCCAGCGAGCGAGCGCGCGCCATGTTCTTCGACCATGGCCATGGCGGCCACGGTGGCGGAGATCAGCAGGGCCAACAAGGCGACGCTTTGTTCTGCTGCTTCCACCCAACGGAGCTCCTCGTCGGCGTCTGCGCCCACTGCCTCCGGGAGCGCCTCCTCATCCTCGCCTCCAGTTCCAAATCCAGCAACGCGCGCGCGCGGCCCTACTGCAGGGCGCTCCGCCGCAGGACCGGCAGTCGTCTCCGCCTTCGCGCTCGGATCCTCCTTCCTCCACCGCCTCGACTCCGCCCGTCACCACGCCCACGACGTCGTTGTCCACGGCGGTGGCGAGGACGAGGACAAGATGAAGCCCGATGACGACGCCTCCATTGCAAGTCTCGATGGTAAGTACGTACTCGTACGTGTAGTATCATTCATATTCGCTCCATGTTCTGTTTCGCTCATCGGTGGATCGCGACGATTCGTTCATATCGATCAAGTTC
>QRDG01002147.1:92381-172616 GCA_012064385.1 Puccinellia tenuiflora | reverse complement strand
TAGAATTGTTGACGTTTCTTAATTTGCATTGTTCTACAGCCTAATAAAAGTTATTTTCGTCTAACAATAAATTGTTATGATGTCTTTTCTGCTCATTCAGACAGAATGCATCTGTTTGTGAAGAGCCCCACCGGCAGGACAATCTGCCTCAGGGTCCAACCATCCGATACCTTGTATACTGTCAAGGCAAAGATTCAGGAACAACACCGCCTTTTCTTCGACGGAGTGCAGCTAGAAGACAACCTTACATTGGCTGATTATGGCATCGAACATGAAGCCACGCTTAACCTCCAAGAAAACATGCAAATATACTTAATGGAGACGCTAACAGGCAGGACCATCACTCTCGAGGTTGACAGCTTGGATACAATTGGCAAGGTGAAGGCCAAGATTCAAGATAAGGAGGGCTTTCCCAAGGGTCAGCAGTGCCTCATCTTTGCCAACAAGCAGCTGGAGGACGACCGAACCTTGGCAGAGCTCAACATTTGGAAGGAGTCCACTCTTCTCCTTGTCCTCTACCCGGCCGGTAGAGCAGGTAAGATGCTCATCTACGTGAAGTGTCTAGATGGGAAGATCATCCCTCTTGAGGTTGAGGGAGCAGATACTATCGATAGTGTCAAGATGAAGATATATCAGGTGGACGGCACTCGCCCGATACAGCAGCGCCTCCTCTTTGCCGGCAAGAATCTGCAGGACAGCCTCACCTTTGTGGTTGTTGAGATGGATGCCGTGGTCATTTGCCATCTCGATGAGTATTGTTGCAGTTTGCATTTACTTTCCAGTACTGGTGTTTTATCATAAAAACTATTGTTGAAGTCTTGTTTCTTTCCGGTAGTGGCGTGCTATCAGTTAAACTAGCTATCATTCAAGGGAAACATGCGTGAGATGTGTTTTATACTACGTAAAGACTACAGAGTCCCTGGTTCCGCCTTGCGCTTGATTGAGAAATATATAGTCGTCACCCAGCAGTGTCTTTTTTTTTAGAAAATAGGCATTAAGCCTAGTTTTAAATTAATAAAGCCACAACGGCAGGTACAACATGCTGACAAACAGCTTATAAGCAACGAACATCACAAGAAAACACAAGGAAGGAAAACAAAAAGCCTAGCTTGGGACATCTATGCTATAGCCAGCTGCCACTAGCAATAACAAGGAGGCGAACCAGCATGTCCTACTTTCTCTCTCGCGTCCCTATCCCTTTCTACAGTAGAGAGAGGGCGAACCGAGGGCGACCGAGTTTCCGCCGGGGATTCCGCCACCCTCCTCTTCCCCGGTGGCCGTGTGCCGTCGGGAAGGGGTGGGGGGTTGAATCTCCGGTCGGATCTGTGTACAGGTAGCTAGGTTTAGCTAGGTTGTTTGATCTGCGGGGGGTGGTTGGCCATGCCGCCGCCGCCGTCGCTCGTGTTCTGTCTTGGATCTTCAAATCGACGGTGCTTTGCTCCGTCGGCGAGGAGATGCGAGGCCATGGGGTCTAGGCGGGGTCGTCAACGCGACGGCGTCCCCGCTATGGACTTTTGTTTCTCCCCCCTGGTCGCGTCTGGCCGGCGGCTTCTCCGACGCCGGCGGGAAGGAGGGAGAGGGTGTACAGGAGCTGCGTTGGCCAGTCCGTCTTGGCTGGCGGTGATCTGGTGGATGACGGCAACCGTGCTGTTGTGCAGGACCGTGGGTGGCAGATCCGGCCCGCTTCTCGCCGGCGGCGACTGGAGAGTCCGGATCTGGAGGTTGATGATCGGCTCGGGGATGATCCCCGCCCCGCGCGCCACAGTGATAGGTGGGTACTTCGCGTACTCCTTATCGGGGTCTACAAAGCCTCTTGGCGAAGGAGCTTCTTCAACCTTGGGCTCGATGGCTGCTGCTCCCTCCTTTCTCGGCGTCACGGCGCCGGAGATGATGGTCGGCTTCGGTCTGGTGGTGCAGAAGACTCGGAGGATGTCGTTGTTATTTCGATTTCTTTCAGGGTTCTTTCTGTATGTTGTACGGTTTCCGTATCCTTCTGGATACTTTCCGTTATGTGTACGTGTACTGTATTCTGCTTTATCTTCTGATATAATATATACGTATGCTTTCAAAAAAAAAAAGGAGGCGAACCAGCAGAAAGCTTCACCGCAACAACCTGACTGAAGTTGAAGGACAAAGACCCACAGAAGACACGACGAAAGATGACAACCACACCACCGCGGATGAACAGGATCATCGAAGCTCGTTCGCTTGCCGACCAAGGGCGACACTACTGCCGTAGAGGTTCCCCTCTCGCCCAGGCTTGTGGGCGTCGATCCACTGGCGAACAACAACACGGGTCGACGAGAAGCACCAAACATGCACCTGCCAGTCAACACGATTAGATGTCGTCGTCGGGCAAGACAAGTCGTCACGGACACCCCAGCCAACGCTTTGCTCGACCACCACCGTTGCATTCCCCAAGAAGACGCCTCCAAGGAGGGGAATGGCGTCGCAATGCTGCCGCCGACAGAAACGGGAACCGAGGACTTCCGCCCAAGCAGGGAGAGGGTGAAAGGAGACAAATTCCTTGACAAAGCCTCCGAGAAGGAGTCAGGCGCCTACGACGTCGCCATCATCGTGGCCATCTCCGCTGGCCAGGGGTCTCCCCCGGAATCGAAGGCTCCCAACACAACCACCCTGCATGACACTAAGAACCGGCAAGCATAGACCACCAAGATAACAGTGCCAGCAGGAGACAAAGCGCTAAACAGGTTAAGTGGAGCTTCTTCTACAAATCAGGCACCCAGGCCAGCGGAACAACCCTTGCGCCGCGGTCTCCGGCCGCCGCCCAGACGTCCGAGGGAGCAGACAACATGCTCCATGGATGCCATCCGTCGCAGGATCGACGTCGTGCCTTCCTCCCGGGGCCGCCGCCCCGGCATCTGAACTCCCCCGAACCAAACCTTCCTAGCAAACCGAAGAGAACATTGGACAACCAAGGAGCGGCCGACGGCACCGCACACACCAACCGCCCACAACCCCAAAAAAGGCACCGACTTGGCGACGCAACGGCCGACCACGCACGAGTCCATAGATCCAGACCAGATCTGAGCAGATGGGAGGGAGGCAGCGATCCTGCACGGCGGAGCACATGCCGACGGCGGGAGGCAGGACCCCAGTCCGCCTCCTCACCTCACCCTGGCCTTGGTGGATCTCAGGTCCCTGACCAGATCTACCAAACCAGGCCTCTGCTTGAGCCTCCGAGACCAAAACGCAGCTTGAAGCACCAGAGGCTGCCTCCCATGCCGGAGGAAGATGGAGGAGAGTGTCCGCGCCGTCAATCTCTATGGCCGAGCCCAGCCTCGGCGAACACGAGGAAAGCTGGAGCAGGAGCGCCCCCATCGAGACCGAAGGAGGCGCGCGGAGTAGGCCTCGCCACCGCCGTCCTTGGTCGAGGCGCGGGAGTTCTCACCTCTTAAGCCAAGACCTGCCCTTTTTGACTAACTCATGGGATAGGTCTATGTAAGTAGGTAAAGGTCGTAGTCAACCACCCTCTAACGACGCCCTGGAAGGGTGCTAATACATTGGCATTAAGAGTTGATTGGCGCGTGTGGGTAAAATTGTACACCCCTCCGGGGTTAATCTTCTCCGAAATATGTGTCCACGGTTAAGAACGACTTGGTGACAGATTCTATGATCATAGACATCGTTAAAGAGATCGTAAAACTTGTTGATGATATGTGTAAAGGGTTGTTTCCTCCGGGGAGTCGAGGGAATGATCCTAGCTGATAGATTCAGTTGATGGTGATTAAGTAGCTATCATATGATAAGTAAAGCTAGAGATATCGCTCGCTTGTCCCCTTGCAAAGTTTTTGAGTAGACGAGCTTCTACTTCTCCTAGTTTTACAAAGGAAAACTCGTTTTGCGTAAAGTTTCTCCACAAAAGGCTTTTCATAATCGAGCATGTACTCAGCCTTGCTTCATTGATATATATTTTGTGAAGAGGACGTAGTTGATACAGGTATGCGTACGTATATAGATCAACATCGACGTCTAGCTTGGGGTTTTCAGATGGCAGTCCGAGGCATTAGGAACATCAGGGACACGCTGTCATGTTATCGCCTATTAGACCCTTTGTTAAACTTGCTATGTATAATAGCATAATTCGCTTTATTGCCATGATGCAACGTTGGCTCATGTGACCTATGGTTGTAGCTGTTATATTTACTCTAGCAAGAGTTAACGGAGAGGTCAGCTGACCCCATAGCTTTTGAGCAAATCCTTCATATTTATATGTTTTCTATACTAAAAAATCTAATAACTAGATAAAATTTGGGATTTTTTTAACTCTGACCCCACATGGTTGGGGTCCTGGCTCCGCCGCTGGGTTTTATAGTTTTTTTCTTTGTCGTCGCTGGTTCTCTGTTACAGTTCTGTCGCTTGTATTTTCTCCTTGTGGGATGGAAAATCATTGAATCTAATTTTACGCTAGTGTGCGGAAACAAACATAATTGTTTTTTGAATACCATGAATATAATATGACAACATACGTGTATAAAATTCAATAAAAAATGTTGTTGCCTTGACAGCGAGCAGAATGGGCAGCTACAACATCTGGTGATGTGTGAGTAACAAACAAACAATGTGTTGAACAATGTTCGCCTTGTGCACGCATGAACCTAAAATTAGTCGCGTCCTATGAATTAAAAATACGTGATGGTTCTCACAACCATTTTTCTCACGGAAAAAGCAGCACAACGAAAACTGTGTCTATTGATTGTTAGAGGATGGGTTTGGTTGAAGCATATATCTACCCGTCTGGCCGGCTAGGTAGGACTTACACAGTAGTTACACTATGTTTTTTTTTTTTTTTTTTTTTTTTTTTTTTTTTTTTAACAAGGTGAGGCGCCGGAGGCGCCAAATTTTATTCAGCTCATGAACACATTACAGCGTGCAGTACAATACCCTGGGAATTAAGATTGCGAAGTTGTGAAGTAGTAGGGCAAGTGCCATTTGAATGAGCTGAATTAGTACAATTAAATATAGGATCAGACTGAGCTTGTCTGATGGCCTGTTGTGCGCAGTTGTGTGCAACGACATTCAGATCCCTGCTAATATGGTAGACCGTATGTGCCAGCTCATGTGAGACCTGCTTGAAGTTTGCCATGTGTGGTCGAATCTCCCATAGAACCTGAGGGTCAACCGTCGAACTTGCCGATGCTGCTCTTGCAAGGGATTGATTGTCCGTGAGAAAGGTAGCATGTTGTAGCTGGAGTAGACTTGCAGCTCTTGCAGCAAGAAGCAGCGCCAAAGCTTCAGCCTGCAATGGAGATGAAGACATGGACAAAGAAGACGCCTGAATGAAGATTGCGACATTGTTCATGCCCTGTTGATACTGACAGAAAACACCTAGTCCTGTAGACGTTCCATCTGCTGTCCCTGGGATCTTGCTAGTCTTCCACGCCGCATCCAAATACAATTTGGGTCCTGTAATTGACAAGTCAGTTTTAAGTGTGCTACCAGGTTGAGCTTCAGGCTGCGATCTTTTTCCATCTCGATTTTGTTGGTTGGATTCATGTTCCTGCATAGAAGAAGTCTGAAGCGTAGGGAACAATTCCAGGTTTTGCTGAATTGCATGTGCCATCTGCTGAATTTGGTGAGGTGCTCCCTCTTTCCTGCAAAATAAATTGTCGTTTCTAGATTTCCAAAGGCACCACATAAAGGTTAGTATATTCGGCAAGGAAGCATGAGGATGATTCATGTTTAGCAACTTCAGAATGATTTGAGAAAGGGAGTCAGAATAATCTGCGAGATAATTTGATCTTATAAACCAAGGGGCATTAAACCATGCAGCTCTAGCAAAACTACAATTGAAAAAAAGATGTATATCATCTTCTTCTAGGCCACATCTTGAACAAAGGGTACTGATGTGAGCAGAATATTTACCAGCCCTTGCACCTGTAGGTAAAGCTCTTCTAAGAAATCTCCAACCAAAAGCTTGCACTCTCGGAATTATATTTTTATGTCTCCAAATTTGCTTTAGAAGTTGGACTGTGACCGGGTGAACTTGCCTTGGCTTTGGTTCACCTAGTTCCTGTAGTCTTTGAAGGCAAGCCCGGTAAGCACTTTTTGTGTTACATTTACCTGAAGGCGTAAGTTTCCAGCATAGAATATCATTCTCCTGTGAGGAAATGATTGTTGTTTGCTTAATAATATTTGCCATAGGTACCTGAAAAAGCACATCAATGAGTTGGTTGTTCCATGCTCTTTGGTTAGGGAGCCAGAGATCCTTCACCTGGGCAGGATAAACAAAGTGGTCCTGTTGCACAATGAGATTGTCATAGATGGTGTGCCAACGTTGACACCAAGGGGAACTCCATATAGAAATGTGGCCGACAGTGATTTGGTAGAAGGAATAGTCTTTAAGTATTGGTAGCACTTTGAGAATTGAGGTCCAGAAGGCCGACTTAGGGACATTGGGTTTTGGACGCCAAATGGAAGAGTCGGGAAAATATTTAGATTTTAGTACTGCATGAAGAAGCTCGTTTGGTTGATCAGCAATTCTCCAAGCTGCCATAAGGATAAGAGCCTGATTCATGGCTTGGATATTGCGGATACCTAACCCTCCCTCATCTTTCGGTGTGCAAATATCCTTCCAAGCTCTAAGACAAAGGCCTTTTGAATTTGTTTCCTCTCTAACTCCTGTCCACCAGAAGTTTCGAATGATGGCAGTAATCTTGGCAAGGAATTTCTTCGTGAATAGAATATTAGACATGTAGAAAACTGGAATAGAAGAGAAAACAGATTTTATGAGAGTGAGCCTAGCAGCATGGGAAAGCTTATCTGCTTTGCAAGTGCTAAGTTTGGATTTGAACTTATCAAGAACAAAGTTGTAGGCTGTCGTCCTATCCTTTCCTGGCAAGATGAGAGGGTGGCCTAGATGGTTGAAGTTGCTATCTATGTCAGGAACAGGGAAGACTTGCTTAATAGATTGGGTGACGGTAGGTGAGACATTTTTACTAAAGATAATCCCAGATTTTGACCAATTAGGTGTCTGTCCTGATGCTGAGCAGAATGCTTGGAGGATGATTTTCATTTGAGTTGCTTCCTGCACCGTTGCTTGCCCACATATCAAAAGGTCATCTGCAAAAAGAAGAGAGTGAACCGGTGGACAGTTTGGCCCTAAGGTTATTCCTGCAAGAGAGTTAGCCGACATAGCTTCTTGGAGAGCAATGGACAGTTCATTAATAGCGAGAACAAATAAGTAAGGAGATAGCGGACATCCTTGCCTTATGCCTCTGTTGCCGCAAAATCTCGCAAAAGGCTGCCCATTTATGATGACTGAGAAAGTCGGCGAAGAAACACATGAGTGGATTAAATTTATGAAATGAGCATGCATTCCTTTACGTGAAAGAGCCGCAACTATGAAATTCCATTCAAGACGATCAAAAGCTTTTGCAAGATCAATTTTAATCATGAACGCTTGAGTTTTCCAGGATTTGAGGGCGAAGGAGTGAGTAATTTCTTGAGCAATTATTATGTTGTTACTAATGCGCCTACCCTCAATAAAAGCTTGTTGTGAAGGATGGATATAGTCTGGTAAGTGAGGTTTAAGTCTATTTGCAAGGCATTTAGCAATAAGCTTGTAAATAACATTGCACAGACTAATTGGCCTATAATCCGAAGGGACTAAAGGAACAAGCTTTTTGGGTATCAAAGCAATGTGCGTGTCATTAATGTGGGCTGGCATTATACCTGTCTTGAAGAAATTCCTAACGAGCTGCACAACATCTTGTCCTATCCACTCCCAAGTAGCAATATAGAATTCAACATTGAATCCATCCGGCCCTGGTGATGCATTCCTCTTCATGTCCTTCAGTGTTTCCAAAATCTCCTTCTCATCTGGTATAGAGTATGTGTAATCCTGATTTTCTTGTGGAGCTTGTGTGTTAAGAAAAGGCTTGCCATTGTTAGTATTTGGAGAAGAAAATATTGATCTGAAGTAATTAACAAAAGTATTGCTGATTTGATCGGGCATGAAGTGCATAATATCATTTTCGTCCTTAACTGAAACAATAGTATTTCTTCTTCTACGCTTCACAATGGCATGGTGAAAAAAGGATGTATTTCGGTCCCCGTCCTTTGCCCACTGCTTTTTTGCTCGCTGCACATAAGAGTCAGTTAGTTTTGTCATGGTTTGTTCATACCTTGTGACTAGCGAGGCTTCCAATGAGTGATCCTGGTTTTGCAAAGGTTGCATTTGAATTTGTTTAATCTGCTCCTCCAAATTTTCCAGCTCATTTTGCAAAGGCTTTTTCTTTTTACACCAAATTTCGAGTACACCTGCAAGATGGTTAGTTCTGGTCGAAAAAGATTTATTTGCTGTAGACACCCAAGCCGTTTTTGCATGAGCTTGAAAATCCTGCTCCTTCAGCCACCAATTTTCAAATTTAAAAGAGCGCTTAACTCTACAAATTGGACCCTCCGTTGAAAGTAAAATAGCAGCGTGGTCACTAAGGCTGTGAATAAGAGGCATGTTGTAAACATTTGAAACAGGATAATCTACACACCACTCAGCATTAACCAAGCATCTATCTAATCTCTCATAAGTGGGTTTTGAGGAAAATCGTTTATTTGTCCAGGTGTAAGCAGGTCCACTAAAACCCAAATAAAAAAGACCACAGTTTTTAACAAGAGAACGAAAAGCATTCATACGGGTTTGATTTATATTAGAGGAATTTTTGTCCATATCATACAAAAGCTCATTCATATCCCCTATACATAACATAGGCATATTGCAATTATCGTACACAAAAGCTGCCACTTGATCCCAAATCATATTAGTTTGGTGATGATAAGGGTCACCATAGATACAAACCAGGCCAAACTTATGATTAGTAGTACTATTCACCGCAGTCGCTAAGATGATATGAAAGCTAGTACTATGAACATGAACTTGTAATTCATCATTCCACATTAGCCACAACCCACCCGAGCGACGACAAGAGGGAACAACAACAGCATCGACCATATTAAACCTAGTAACTAGATCAGACGATTTGACTTTAGATGATTTGATCTCAGAGATGAAAACTACCTGAGGATTTGTTGAGTGGATCATCCTGGTAAGATGGGTCATCTTCCCACTGCAGAGGTTCTGACCCATACCCTGGCAGTTCCACCCAAGTGCTTTCATGGCGCTCGGCTATAGCTCCAAGCTTATGGTAGGCGGAGCTTCAGAGCTTCAAACGCGAGCGGGATCTTCTGCTATCTCTTCCCACAGGCTGGTCTGGAATTGGATTTCTTCAGAACGGCATCGCGGGTGCAGCAAACGAAGGTGAACAAGTTCCCGCGATAGAAAAGATGGTGGTGTTCAGAGAAGGAAGAAGCAGCAGGAGGCGATTCAGAGAATAGCAAGAGTGCTTTGCAAGCAGCAACTTCGAGCTGGATGTGATACGAGTGAACCTGCGGCAACGAACTCCAGGCACCAGTGAAGAGAGGTGGATGAATCTCTTCAGCTCTGGCAGCAGGGTCTCCTTCCCTAGCACAGAACGACTGACTTTGACCTTCACTTATTTGGGGGTGGATTTCTTCTTAAATCCAGCCGACGGAACGCCCTGGGTTGCAGCTGTAAAGGAAGAGGGTTAATCCCTCGGGGATGAATGGATCGATGGGGGATTGAGGAGACGCAGCGGAGAACGAAAGGGGTGATGGTGATTCGGTGGTAGAGGGCCAGATCGCTAACGGTGAGAAGAGCGGTGGAGAACAAGATGGGTTGCGTATCTGATTTTTACTCTGCTTCCGAGAACTTCTAAGACTAGAAATTGGGGATTTTTTAGTCTGGAGAACAAACTGGGAGAAAGGGATTCGAGGAAATAGAGGAATCGAGGCGCTAGAGAATGGATCAGGAGGGAGATTAGAAACGGCATCAAGCCAGTCGCCGGCAAATCGCCCAAATCGCCATCAGCGGCAGGTCGCAGCTTCGAGTCTTGCTCCTCTTCTCAGTAGTTACACTATGTAGACGATTAGAGGACTGACCGCTAGCTTTTTTTTCGCATGTCCGTGTGTACCATGTATATATATAGGGTTAATTGGATCTATGTCATTGTGCAATTCACATATCGGAGAAATGCCATTACAAAAACTGAACTTGGAAATATGCCACTCAAACTTCTCCATACCTTTATGCATACCATTATCTTGATTACCTAACATATACGGGAAATTATACGTTGGAAATTATACATGAGAATACGTACGTGTATTGACGGGATCCTGCACACGAGCGCATCCCGGCTATGGATGGCAATGGGTACTCGAAACCCGCTAACCCGACGGGTACCCGCGTTAAATGGGTAGGGTTTGGTAAAGAAAAAAAACCCGTGGGGCTGCTTAGCGGTATAAACTTAGACCCGTCGGGTCTGGCAGGGGCGGGTACGGGGGTGCCAAACCCGCACCCACAGACCCGCAGACCCGGCTGTGACATGTAGAGCCCACATGTCATTGACCTATTGTCCCACCTAGCCCTAACCAAAAAGGCCAAGTGACCAGCCCCACCCCCACGCGGCTCCTCCTGCCTCCCCTAATTGCGCGCGGCTCCTCCTGCCTCTTGCCCCTCCGCCGCCGCCACTCCTGCGCCGCCACCGCCCGCCACTCCTGCGTGCCGCCGCCGGTCGCTGCTCCTGCGCCGCCACTGCCCGCCCGCCGCGCAGCGAAACCCACCGCTGCCGTCCGCGGCATGCTCTCGTGTGACCCCGTCACCGGCGACATCTCCCTCATGATGGAGGACGTCGGCCCAACCTCCACCACGTCCTCCACGAGCACTGCGGCAGCAGGCCATTCCCAGAGGCTGGGGTGAGGCGCGTGATGCGGGAGCTCCTGCGTGGCTCGACGGCGAGCTGCTCTTCGATGGGGACGACAACGCCCACCAGATCTTCGACACCTCTCGCCTCTCAGCTGACCCCCTGCACGGCCTCGCCACCAAGTACTGCCGCTCGCCCTCCCCTACCCTCCTCTCTCGCGGGTCCCCGTCGGGTCCCGTAAACCCGACGGGTGGCGGGTATGGTGGGGAATCGGACCCGACGGCGGGTATGGAGGCGGGTGGCGGTGCCGGGGAGAGGTGGCGGGGGCGGGTATGGGAGGACGAATCTGGCCCCGAACCCGGCGGGTGCCATCCCTAATCCCGGCCATCTCGACCGCACCCGACGACCACGTTGACACCGGCAGTGGCCTTGGCACCGAGCTGCTACAGTCCGAGCTGGCGACGATGGGGATCCACAGCCACGGCCGGCGATGGACGGGATCCTGGAGAGTCCTGGCTGCGGAAGCGCGGGACCTGGCCAGCCCGTGTATGTACTGGATATGGAGGGGCGCCGCCCTCGGCCGGCCAGTCCGTAGCCCTCCGAGCTCCGGCCGGCTCGCCGCCGCCGTGCTTGTCCGTGCCGCCGTGCTCCCGGCCGCGCCGGCCGACGGGACCACGCCCACGGCCTTGCCGTTGACGGCGTGCCGTACCGGCGCATCGCTCGTCGCCTCCTCGCTTCCAGCAGTGCCAGCAGCTGCAGAACTGCACCACGCAGCTAGCTGCAAATCAATATGCCCATGTACGCAAATCCTCCAGCAGCTAGCAAGCTAGCTTAGCCAGCGGCGACGACGGAGGCAAGAAGCGGTGGGGGACCAGGGGCCCGGTCTCCGCGGCCGGGAGCACGGCGGCGGCGAGGCGGCCCGGTCGACAGGCAACGGCTGGAGGGCGCGGTCTTCGTGGCCTGGAGCGCGGCGGCGGTCAACGTATTATCATGTATAATTTTCAGTATATGTCAGGGTAATGAAGATAATGGCATACATAGAGGTATGTTGAAGTTTGAGTGGCATATTCCCAAGTTCAGTTTTTGTAATGGCATTTCTCCAATCTGTGAATTGCACAATGACATAGATCCAATTAACCCATATATATACCAGCGCTAATGACCCGATCGTTTCTTTTTTCCGCTTGCGGTGGACGTACCATACCTAGTCTCGAGATGGACTAAATATTGTGTTCTCCTTTTCCTATGTTGGATCGAAACTCAAAGCATGGCACTGCCGACTATATTTCTCAATCAAACGATGCCAAAGGCAGACCCATGGATCCTTATAATAATAAGGTCTCACAATTTTTTTATGATAACAAGAACTATAACCCATTAACATACTGAATGATAGTTATACTGATAACATACCAGCAGTACTCGTCTAATGACCACTGGTATCCCTCTCAGCAACCACATACGCAGGTGAACATGTCGATCTCATCCCCCTCCTGAATGTCATAGTCCGCCACCGAGCGATGGCCCTTTAGCGTGTGTCCATCATTATTGATGAGGGTAAGCTGTATTGGGCGAGTGCCGGCCACCTCATAGATCTTCACCTTGATATCGTCGATGGTATCTGATCTCTCAACCATAAGACGAATGATCTTGTCATCCCCCTTCACGATGATTGGGATCCTACCACCTGGACTGGTCGGGAGGAGGATAAGGAGAAGAGTGGACTCCTTCGAAATGTTGAGGTCTGCCAAGGTGCTGTCGTTCTCCAGCTGTTTGTTTGCGAAGATGAGACACTGCCTACCCTTGGGAAAGCCCTCATTATATTGAATCTTGGCCTTCACCTTGTCGACAGTATCCAAGCTGTCAACCTCAAGAGTAAAGGTCCTGCCTGCTAGCGTCTCTGTTACATAGATTTGCATACATTCTTGGAGGTCAAGCGTTGATCTATGCTCGATGCCATAATCAGCCAATGTAAGGTTGTCATCTAGCTGCACTCCGTCAAACAAAAGGCGGTGCGTTTCCTGAATCTTTGTCTTGACAGTGGATATGGTATCTGATGGCTGGACCTTGAGGCATATTGTCCTGCCGGTGGGACTCTTCACAAATAGCTGCATTCCGTCTGAATGAGCACACATCAGTTTTAGACAAAATGCTATCATAGGGGTATATATAGAGCAATTCCAGGACGTAGTATAGGCAAGAACTAGTCATCTAAATATTGTAGAAGCTGTAGCTGAAATGTAGACGATGCAAAATCAGCTACGATTACGAATGCTAACTTTACAGAAGCTTAGCTAGTGCACTTTTCAGAATTGTTACAGATATCGATCTAATTGAAAATAAGAGTATGCAGCCCTTTAATTCCACCACCAACTAAAACTAACAGGTAACAGATCTACAGTCTGAAAGGTTGACGAATACAGATACAGATTCAGACTACCTTGCTATTTCATTATGTACATATATACAAACTGAAAACTTAAATTAAGTATCTAATTTGAAGATTCCGTGGCAAGGATGTATAATAAGAATTCTATCTACGTGTTCTCCAGATGAACAATTTTACTCTCACGAAAAATGATGAACAGTCATAATTTTCTGCATCAAACCAACACTAAAAGCTGACAAATCACATGAGACGAGCCACAAAAACTAGGAGGTAAACTTCCGCTATAATCCTAACAGACACTGACAGTAGGCTCTAGAGATCACCTGTACCATGAATGTGAATGTGTACTAGTAGCTAGTAGAGATAGGCAGGAAAACAGCTCCGTACGGACCTTGAAGTCGACGGAGATGCTTGTTGCTAGGATCGATCGGTGGGTGTTCTTGCTTCGGCCAGAGAGCACAGGTAGATCGGAATCCTAGCTGGGGATGGGATGGCATTTTATAGAGTCCGATCGGCTGTAGATAAGGATGCAGGCCGGCGCCCGGATCCAGCCCGCTTCAGAGTAAACTACGCTAGGTTATTTTGAACAAACTTCATGATTTGCGGGACGTAGCAGGAGCAGGGGCGTACGATATTAACCAGGTCTCGCGTGCCAATTTCCGTTAATTGAGGAGGACCGATTGCATGCTTCCGTAACAAACGGCCGTTAACATCGCCAACTAAACGACCGATTGCAGCAACCTTGCATGCCTCTTTCCATGACTCCAGGAAGAGTCACAGATTTGCATGCTTCCGTTTAAACTCATCCCAAAAACGATTTTGGGAAATTATGTTTTGTTTCTGACTAATAAAATATAAGAATTACTTACATAGTTTTTCAATTATAATAACATGGATTTGTGCCACGGAAGCATTATTTTTCTACTTTGGAAGCATCGTTTCTTTGAGAAATTTATTCTTGCTATTTCCTTCGAAAAATCATGGCAGATCGTACTATTGTTTGTAACCTTTGGGAAAATTTTATTTTCAGTACAAACTTTGCTTCCTAGCAAGAATGTTTTGCTTCTCTTGGCCAGCTCGATTGCTTCAAAGACAACCAGCAATCATTATATTCTAGTCTTTTATTTCCACCATACAAAAATTGCAACAAGAAATCGTTTGTATCAACATTGCTTCCCAAAATAATATAAATTGCTTAGAAAAGAAATAGTGTTTTCTTACAATGTGGCAAACATTTGTTTCTATCAATGTTAAATAGCATACAGTTTTCTTCCAAAGGAAATAGTATATGTTTCAAGTGAAACATTTATTAGTTTCTATCATCATTGCTTCCTAAGGAGGACATAATTTCCTTCGACATAAAATTTGCTTCCAGTAATAAGTGGATTTGCTTCTACATACAATATGAATCGTTCATAGGGTATTTGTTGTGTGGCACAACGCCCGCAAACCAAATCTCATGGCAATGGCACATGCTCGTCGGTGACCTCAAACAATGACCCCGTGATTGCATCCACTCGCACATAAGTCTGCTTCCCGATAGCGTGAAGAAGTCCCTCGCATGTCCCACTGGTGGTGCTTCAAACAAGAGATTTGCACACCACCTAGAGAGTGTGCCGGGTGGGCCGTGGCCCACCCAGAATTTTGGGATTTTTTACTACCCATAGTATTTGACTATCGTTGCTAGACTGTTACTGCTTCCAGACGTCCTTCATGTCTGAAATCTCGACTCGTTCGTCTCCTGATTCGTTTCTCGGCTGAAAGAGGATGTGAAAAAGGATACCTAATTCCAATGGCGGCAGTCGGCTCACCCCTCGCCGGCTCGCTCCCTCTCCGATTGCCCCCCCCCCCCCCCGGCAAGCCGCCACTTCCCCCTCCCTGCTTCCCCCAATTCTCGTCGGCGCGGGCGCAGAGCCGCTCGACCGCTTCCCGCTTGGTCGTATCATCGCTGTCCGCGGCTAACAGGTGTGCACCGTGCAGAGCAGGAGCAGCGAGCAACGCTTGCTGCAATAGGCCAGTCGCTAGCTATTTATTTCTATTTTTCTTCGATACTTTCAACTTTTAAGCGGAGCATGAGAAGGTATGCTCCCCTTTCTATTTGAAATATACACATACATACTGAATTAAAATTTTGGGTATGGATTTGCTATTTACACTTACACATGACAAAAAAAACCGCGGTCCGACTTTTTTTACTGTAGTGTGCCCACCCTATATTTTTTCCTGGGTCCGACACTGACCTTCAGGTAGAGTTGTGGTGACCCTTTGCAGCTTCTAAAATTTTCTTCAAACCTTTTTAAAAAATTGCCCCTCTTGAAGAAAAAATTGCATCCTACAAAAAATAAATTTGCTACAAACGTTTAGCTAGCTAGCTAGCAACTGCTCCCAGGTCTTTTTTTTAGATAAAATAGGCGCACCCCCGATTTCATTGAAACCTTGAACCAATGATTTTACATCAGAAGTTTCCAGCGCCCGAGCTACATATCAAATGCAGTCTGGGAATATCAGTTCGAGTCTACCCCTACGCCCAAAACATTATAGAACCATTACCACAAGCCGCCAGACTACAACTTTTTTGATCATCACAAGCACAGGGCAATTAGATTGCTCCAGAGAACTTCAGAAGCAGTCTCCGGCAGGTCTCGGCCTGTTCCTCACCACCAGCTTCAGCGTCGAGGTAGGAAAAGGCATCTACCTTCACCAGGCTATCCTTAGTAGCTCCCCTCTTTTCTTGTTCAACAGAAGAGCATTCTTTGCTAGCAGCACGGAGACAACACCTTTTGAGGGAAGTTTCCATTGCTCCACGTCCATCGCCATCCTTCGCCATATATCCTGAACGCCTGGCAATGTCTTCCCCTGAAAACACATCTCATTACGGAGTTTCCAAATGACCCATAAAGCAGTGCAAACTACATTGAAAACTAAATTTTTATCATTACTTATCCACCACCGAGCCACATATTCAAAATCTGTACCTACTGACACCCCCAAAATTTCAGAAATGACATGCCGAACTAACTTGGCTCAGAGCAAAATAAGCATATGAAGTTTCTGGCTCAGAGCAAAATAAGCAGATGAAGTTGCGCCGGGCGGCAAATATCTCGTCAGCTAAAAATTAGTGTGTCGGCCACTTGAGTTTGGAGGCCTAGGTCTGCCGGACTTCCAGGCGCGAGGTCTTTCCCTTCACGTCAGGGTGCTTTGGCAAGCCTGGAATGACACAAATAAACCTTGGCAGGGGCTTACGCTACCAATCGACAAGCATGTGCGTGACATTTTCAATGCCTCGGTCATTTTTAACCTAGGCAATGGAAAGTCCATAAAATTCTGGACTGATCCATGGCTGAATGGGGAATGTCTGAAAAGCTCGGCACCGCTGCTGTTCCAAGCATGCACCCGCCGTAATACCACACTGGCGCAAGCCCTAGCTGATCATTGATGGACTAGGCACTTTCGGTACAAGCTAGAACCTGATGCACTCATTCAAGCGGTGCAACTCTGGGAACGTCTCCATCAGATCAACTAGCAACCAGAGTCTGAAGATTTTGTTGTCTGGCGCTGGACCGCAAACAACAAGTATACATCAAGCTCAGCCTACATGGTTCAGTTCTGGGGGCGCTAAACACAAACTAAGCAGATTAATTTAGGTTTAGGGTTTAAGGGTTTATGGGTTAGGGTTTAGGGTTTAGGCTTTTAGGGTTTAGTGTTTAGGGTTAGGGATTTAGGGTTTAGGGTTTGGGGTTTAGGGTTTAGGGTTAGGGTTTAGGGTTTATGGTTTTAGGGTTTAGGTTTTAGGGTTTAGGGTTAGGATTTCTGGCTTAGAGCAAAATAAGCAGATGAAGTTGCGCTGGGCGGCAAATGTCTCGTCAGCTAGAAATCAGTGTGTCGGCCACTTGAGTTTGGAAGCCTAGGTCTGCCGGACTTACAGGCGTGAGGTCTTTCCCTTCACGTCAGGTGGCTTTGGCAAGCCTGGAATGACACAAATAAATCTTGGCAGGGGCTTACGCTACCAATCGACAAGTATGTGCGTGACATTTTCAACGCCTCGGTCATTTTTAACCTAGGCAATGGAAAGTCCATAAAATTCTGGACTGATCCATGGCTGAACGGGGAATGTCTGAAAAGCTCGGCACCGCTACTGTTACAAGCATGCACCCGTTGTAATACCACAGTGGCGCAAGCCCTAGCTGATCATCGATGGACTAGGCACTTTCGGTATGAGCTAGAACCTGATGCACTCATTCAAGCGGTGCAAGTCTGGGAACGTCTCCATCAGATCGACTTGCAACTAGAGTCTGAAGATTCTGTTGTCTGGCGCTGGACCGCAAACAACAGCAAGCTCAGCCTACATGGTTCAGTTCCAGGGGGCGCTAAATTCAAACTACATGGCAATAATTTGGAACTCTGATGCGCGTCTATGCTGCTGTATCTTTGCTTGGTTGGCGATCAGAGGATGCTTCAACACTGAGGACGTCCTCGCCAAGAAGGGATGACCCCATGAAGACAACTATGTTTTCTGCACCAACACGCCCGAGACGGCAAACCATCTTCTTGCCCACTGCCCTTTGATCACGCAGCTCTGGGCTCAGCTGTTACCAGCCGCCGGCTGTCCACCATGCTTCCTACCGCAGCAGTCAGTCCCTCTCAAAATGGATCGTCCCTCTCGAACACGCAAACGAGACAGTACACAAAGAAACACAGGAGGAAGGATTGGACGGCGGTGGTGCAGCTGGTTTGGTGGGCGACCTGTAAGGAGTGAAACGCCGCATTTTCAACCGACAGGCACGAAATTTGATAGAGCTGAAGCTGGATATCCTCCAGGAAGCGAACCTGTGGCGTTCAGCAGGCAGACCAAGGGCAAGAAATATGCTACAACAAACTATAGAACCAAATTAGAGTCTTTTCTGACCTAGTTGTTTTGCTGTTGTTTTTTTAGCCTTTTTTCTAGTTTATGTACATCTCCTTTTGTACACCTGTTACTCTTAATACTATCAATGAAACATCAGACTGTACTGCTCTTTCGTCAAAAAAGACCATCTACTTGTCTTCTCTTAGCCAAATTATATCTAGTAAGAGTTTTGTTATTGGCCAACAACCAAAGAAAAACATGTAGTCTGGGATGCACATTAATTTTCCATACAGCAGGTCTATGCACAGGAATAACCCCCTGTTGTTAACAACTGCATAAAAAGAGTACACACTACAAACCCCTGATGAGTGACACATCCAAATAGGCATATCTTCCTCCTCAGTCAAAACCACTATATTCATAAGTTGCACTAGCTCAAGCCAGCGGTTAAAAAGGGCAGGGGTAACATTACGTCTAAAAGTGAGACGCAAGTCAACCCCATTCCAAGTCTGATCCTGTTCATTAACAATAACAAACAGGTCCCAAAATAAAACAGCCAAGCTGCACTTTCCTATCCAAATATCACTCCAAAATTTTACTTTAGTTCCACCCTCAAAATTCCATCTAAAACCCATTTTAGCAGCATGGACAACCCATAGAACCCCTTTCCAGAAAGGAGAACATGAATTTGGGCGTGGCCAGAAAATGTTAGGGTTTATATCATATTTGGCATCAACTATTCTCCTCCAAATTTTGTCAGAGTCTAGATGATATCGCTTAATCCAGAAGGCTAGCTAAAAGGCAACTGTTCCCAGCTGTTTAGGGTCCTTTTATTTATTTTTTGACTTGCTCTTTATGTTCCTTGTGTGTACTTGATCGCTAACTAGCAACTAGCAGAGAAATCGATTAAGAGCCTGTTTGGTTAGGCTTTTAGACTGGCTTTCCAGGCTTATAAACCAAAGCCCAACCAAATGGCAAAAAAGAACCGGGCGGTGACATAGCCGAACGCGTTTATTTGTACAGTACTAGGATCCCAAAGCACGTCGGAAGGTGCTTTTCCAGCTTTCTGCGAAACCCACGCCCCCGATGCCCCTGCTACTTACTCGAAATTACGTCCAAACTGCCATCGTATATATTGGCTGAGGCCCGCTGGATAACTCCCAGGTTCTCCTCCCGCACCTCATTTTTTCCCAACTGCTCTCTCTATTGATGGACCGCCAGATGCGGCTCGAACCCTAGCGCCGCCCACGGTGCCCTTCCCCTCCGGCGCCGGTTGGCCGGAACTGGACGCCACAGCCGTGCGCATCAACACTTGTGTCTCCGCCTCCGTCCTCTCCCTTCCAAATCGCCTACTCGTCCCTAGCTGCTCCCACTGGATCTTGGCCCGACCTGTAGCCGTACAAGCGGCCTGGCCCTGCGCTCTCTCCGGCCGACCTCGCTGCTGCCCAACCATCCTTGGCTGGACGCTGCTGCTGGTGCTCCAAGACCTGTTCGCTCAGCTCCTACTCATCCTCTACCCCGTGACCCTCCACGGATCTGCTCTTTTGTTTTTCTTTATTCCCAACCGAATTGTTTGATTCATGTCTATATGGATTTAGGACTTGACTCATGGTAATTAGCTTGTATGGATTTAGGACTTGACATGTATGTAGTGTATTGATTCGTTTTGTACTTGAAAATGTTTGAATGTAATAAGTATTTTTTTGACTTGGTATTAAGTATTTATTGGACATAAGGATTAGTATGAGTGAAAATACGAATATACTAGACTTGTATCAATAATTCAATATATAAAAGACTCTCATCATTCAAGGGCATTTTAGACTTTTCACAACTAACAGTTGATAGCCGACAGCCAGTTTGCCAAACGGTTTCATTGCTCACAGCTGCTTTTCAGGATAGCAGCTTTTCCACAGCCCACAGCCGACAGCTGCTTATTTGAAAGCCACAACCCAACCAAATAGCCTCTAAGGTCCGTGCCTGCCTACTTGCGTGGTTAGTTGTTCATACGTACGCGTGTTGCCGGGAAATAAACCGAGCAGCTGTGCTACCTAGATCGGGTCTACGCCAACGGTCTGGATTCTTACGCGTGTTCCGATTAGAAATAGGACGATGCCGAACGAGCAATCCATCCTCCGAACGTACGTTAGCATTTCAAAAAAAAAAAGTAATTAAGCACGATCGAGAAGGCAGCCTATAAAATCTGTTGCCGAAGCTGCCAAAACCCTAACTCTTCCCGTTCCGATCTTCCTTAGAGTTAGACCCTCCAGCGAACGCACATGTACTGATCCTAGCGACAAGCCACTACAGGAAGGAAGTTCAACGCCGAGGGTTTTCCCCCTCGGCTTAGCTACGTTTACCCTCGGCATAGGTCAATGCCGACGGTGACCCTCGGAATTGAACCCTCGGCTTAGGTGGTCCTCGGCACAGCTCGATACCGTCAGCGTTGCTTCGGCCGTCAGCATAGCGGCTTGTGCCGACGGTTTACTTCGCCCCTCGGCACAATTTATTCGTCGCCACAGAAAGTTAATGGGACGGAGAAAACGGCGCCCTGGAGCAGTGCCGAGGGGTTTACCCTCGGCGTAGGTGGCCACGTGGAGCATGCTGGAGGGCTGGGGTGACGGTATAGTGCCGAGGGGGTTACCCTCGGCATTGATGTCCTCAGGTGCGCCTTCATTTTTTGAGGTTTTCTTCATTTTCTTTGAGTTTTTCGAAAAAATGGATCAAATGGGCGCCATGGCTATTCGTTGAAAGAGGTCGAATTTTTCAAAACTATCGAAGGTTCTATGAAATAATCAATACTTTTGTACCTTAAAATGATTTTAAATAAAAATCAGAGCAAACTATCACACACTTGTATTTCAAATTGGAATTACTTTCGGAAAATCGACATAAAGTCATTTAAACATGCGAAATTAGGTAGAAAGCGAGAAAATTCCTAATATTAGGGGATTATCCATCAAATGTGGACTACTTTGTGTGATAATTGGATGAGTACCATTTTGGACCATATTTTTTGTACTTGTTTCACAAAAAAGTTATTTTTGACACTTAGAAAATGAAAATGATATTTATAAACATAATTTGAAAGAGCTAACTTCGGCAACATTGTTTCCCGTACGTGATATATTGCTAGAAGCTAAAAGTATTATGCAACCAAAAAATCAAATGCAAACACATTTAAATCATATATATATACAGGAAATCAAGGTGGGTAATACAATGGAAAAAGGAGCAATGCCGAGAGGGTTACCCTCAGCGTAGGTGGAGCAATGTCAAGGGGGTTACCCTCGGCATTGCTGTCCTCAAGTGCGCGGCGGGGCTCATTGTCAAGCTACGCCGACGGCAACCCCCTCGGCTCTGCTATGCGCCGTTAACTTGCGGTATGCATAGCTACGCCGACGGCAACCCCCTCGGCATTGCCTTGGACCGTCAACTGTACTGTAACGGCTGTCACCAGCGCACGATCTGACGCATGCTGTGCCTACGGCCAGTCTGTGCCGACGGTGGCCCTCGGCGTTGCTCTATCTATGTCGAAGGTCATTCTACACCAACAGCCCCCCCTCGGCATTGTTCATCTATGCCGAGGGTTACGCTACGCCGACAATCGATTTTCGGCCGTGGGCACCGTGCGAGCTATGCCGAGGGTCCTGACATTTCCCCCTCGGCGTTGAAATTCCCCTCGGCGTCGCTGTTTGTTCCCGTAGTGAGCATCTTCTTCGATCGTTGACTTCAAGGTACGGAGCTAGCTACCTTTTCTTTTGCCCATCTCTACTCCTAGCTATAGCAGTCGGGTGTCGGGTTCATATATATTCGTGCATGGTGCCCCTGATCGATGTCTAGAGCCTAACCTCACACCGTCAGGTAGGATTATAATGGAGAATTTGTGGCTCGTCTCATATGATCTGTTAGATCCTAGGATTCTTTAGATGGAGAACATTATGATAGTTCAACGTTTTTCTTGCGGATAAAATTGTTCATCTAGAGAAATTCCGTAGATTGGAATTCTTGTGATATATGTGTCCTTGTTTAGCTGATCTGGCATTTGCCTGTTGTTCGTTCTATTTCAGCAGAAAGCGTCGGTCAGTTAACTGAGAACTGCATATTCTCTTCAATGTACAGAACTGCGTTAATACCATGTGTTGTTCCTTGATTTCTCGAGACTTGACTTGCATCTAGGCTTAGTGCTCTTTACGAACGATGAATTTATGCAGCAGATTTATGTTATTGCTTCTACTGTTTTTTAGATGACCGGTTCATGCTTCAACTACCTGTATGTATGTTAGAATTGTCGACGTTTTTGTGCATTCTTCTATTGGCTAATAAAAGCTACCTTCGTCTAAAAATTAATTGATATGATATTTCTTTATGATCGTTCGGACAGAATGCTGCTCTATGTTAAGAGCCCCACTGGCAGGACAATCTGTATATCAGGGTCCAACCATCAGATACCTTGTATACTGTCAAGGCAAAGATTCAAGAACAACATCGCCTTTTCATTGATGGAAAGCAGCTAGATGACAACCTTACAGTGGCTGATTATGTTGAGTAATTAGCCAATAATTGCATGATTAATTCCATAATATTAAATATGACGACAATCGCTATTAACATGTCAATCTCAAACATACTAAATGTACTAACTAACATGGACAACAGCATACATATGGAAAACATGTGAACGCTAAACATGTTACACCAACAGATCAGATGACGCAGTACGTACCGATCCGTAGTAGAGGAAGTAGCCGTAGCTGATGCAGTGCCGATGTTGTTAACGACAACGTTGGCGATGACCGGACGAAGAAGACGGCGTTGAAGACGACCTGCCTTAGGTCCCGCTTTACGACCAAGAAGACGAGCCGTGATGACGAACTTGAGCAGTCGCGCGGAGCGCTTCCCAAAAACCTAATTAGCCCTCTCCCGTACATGATCGTAAGAGATAATGGTTCCGGAGATCTGCTCTCCCGTTCGCCGGTGCACGCCGGCGCTCGGGATGGAGTAGTCTACGGTGGCGGCGCAAGGAACGAGAAGTGGCAAAATCTAGATCGGTTCGATGTGTGTTTAGCGTATATAGCGTATGCCCTTATATAGTGCGGCGCAGGAAAACCCTAACGAATACGAAGTGGCACCGAGCCCACGTCGCAAGTTCGAGTCGGTTACAACAGTCCACGATTCGGGAGCGACCCGAACGGCTTGGCTGTTTGACGCGTCCGTTAAAGACTCAATTTTTTTGGACTGTAAAAATAAGACTCGGCTCGAAACTCATTCACGAAACACGAAAAATGACCGCGTCGTGACGTGATGTGCCGAGTCGAGACGAGCGAGCGGCGGAGGAGGAGGAGGAGTGCGCGTAGGCTGCTCCTATTCTCACTCACTTACCAAGTAGTTAAACACTACATTATATAAGTTGGTGCAACTCCTCTCAAACTAGCAAGGTGGGACTAAACATTAGCTCCCGCTCCCCTTGCCACTCACATGTGTGAGCTGCCACCAAAATGAGCTGCATCACATATGGGCTTCATATGCACATGGGGTTTGAGATTTAGGGAAAATCTGAAATCTTACATGGGCTAGATAAAATAGCCCATTATTTCTAACAATCCCCCACCAGATCTCAAATGCCCATTTGAAGATTTGCCAATCCTCGCTACTTGTTTATATACCAGTGTTTCAGCAGAGACTGTTAAGTTGAACTTCCGCCTAGAGCTTTAAGCTACATCTATCAACAACTTGAACAATGGACTAAGCCTTGAATTGCAAGTTTGGTGCTGATAGACTTCACTCAAAGTCATAACCAGTACCTGGCTGCCAGTAGCCTACCCCGCGGGTGGAGCATATGCGTCGTACTCCCTGGTCTCTTCATGAGTTTATTAGAGATCACCCAAATCTCATAGACTGCAACGTTTAACAGTCGGAACTCATATAGGTGTGTTCTTTTAAGAATGCTCTGTAGGACAGCATCTTTGCTATAAAATAGCCAATAAAACCATATTAAGGCATAGCGCCAACCTGCCTTACAGCTTTCTGAGAGCTTGTGCATCTTCGCTTAGAGAGGGTAACAAAAAGCTCTCCTCCGTTAAACCACTAGTTTGTTTTTCCCAGGTCCTACTTCAGGGGATCTCCGATCACATAGGTTGGGTTACCACTATGATGTAACACTCATGGGTCTCATACCCATCTCCCTCGATGCACTATCTATCACATTTCGTGATAGTCCCTTTATAAAGGGATCTGTCAGGTTTTTGTCTGTTTGAATATACGTAACAGTATTTACTCCGGAGTTTTTCAATGTCCTGACAGATTTCAAACGTCTTTTAACGTGTCTTGATGACTTTGCATTATCCTTAGCACTGTTCACTTTGACAATGACCGTTTGGTTGTCACGGTTCATAAGGATGTCCGGCAATGGTTTGTCAACCACCGGGAAGTCCATCAAGAGCTCACGCAGCCATTCTGCCTCTAAAGTGGCTGTGTCCAAAGCAGTAAGTTCTGCTTCCATGGTTGACCTCGTCAATATGGTCTGTTTACAAGACCTCCATGACACTGCGCCACCTCCAAGAGTAAATGCATACCCTCTTGTGGCGTAGAGCTCATCAGCATCTGAAATCCAGTTCGAATCACTATATCCCTCTAGCACGGCAAGGTGCCCAAAATAGTGAATCCCATAACTCATTGTACCGTTCAGATAGCGCATGACCCTTTCAAGTGCATGCCAATGATCATTACCCGGGTTTGACAAGAACCTGCTCAACTTGCTTACAGCATATGAGATATCAGGTCTCGTCGCGCTCGCGAGGTACATGAGTGAACCAATTATTTGAGAGTATCTCAATAGATCTATCGATTTCTTCTTGTTCTTTCGAAGTGCCACGCTGGGATCATAAGGTGTTGGAGAAGGCTTGCTGCCTATAAAGCCGAATCGGCTCAAGACCTTCTCAACATAGTGCGATTGCGTTAAAACAATCCCACTCTCATCCTTAATCAGCTTGATGTTCAGAATTACATCAGCTTCTCCCAGATCTTTCATGTCAAAACATTTTGATAGAAAAGACTTGACCTCATTTATCACATTCATGCTTGTAACAAATATCAATATGTCATCGACATACAAGCATAATATGACACTATCGCCCCCACCATGGCGATAATAAACACACCTATCAGCCTCATTAATGGCAAAGCCCGCAGAAGTCAAAGTTCTGTCAAACTTATCATGCCATTGCTTAGGTGCTTGTTTCAGTCCATACAAGGACTTCAACAACTTGCATACCTTTCTCTCTTCACCCTTTACCACGAACTCATCGGGCTGATCCATATAGAGATCTCCTCTTCCAGCTCTCCATTGAGGCAGCCAGGGAAAATAGTACACGAATGGTGGTCAGTCTAGCGACAGGTGAATAGGTATCAAAGTAATCTTCGCCTTCTCTCTGCGTGTAGCCCTTGGCCACAAGCCGCGCCTTGTACTTCTCAATAGTACCATCAGGCCGCAACTTCTTTTTAAACACCCACTTACAACCCACAGGCTTGCACCCATACGGTCGTTCAGACAGTTCCCATGTCCCATTAGAAAGAATCGAGTCCATCTCCTTATGGTCATCTTCTTTCCAGTCATCCGCATCAAGAGATGCGTACGCCTCTGCAATGGACGTAGGAGTATTGTCCACAAGGTACACAATGAAATCATCACCAAAGGATTTTTCAATCCTTTGTCTCTTGCTCCTCTTAGGAGCTTCATTGTCATCCTTCTCCAGGACAATCTCAAGTGGTTGTTCAAAATGATCACTCGATGTACTAGATTCAGGAATTATCTTAGAAGAAATTCTAGCAGTACTATGCATATCTTTCATAGGAAACATATTCTCAAAAAATGTTGCATCACGAGATTCCATTATAGTATCAACATGCATATCCGGAACCTCAGATTTAACCACTAAAAATCTATAAACAATGCTACGCGGCGCATAGCCCAGAAAAATACAATCCACTGTCTTTGGTCCGAGTTTGCGTTTCTTCGGAATAGGAATGTTGACTTTCACCAAGCATCTCCAATTACGCAAATAAGAAAGTGATGGCTTTCTTCCAACCCACTCCTCGTAAGGGGTTTTCCCTTTATTCTTGTTAGGAACTCTATTCAGGACATGACTTGAAGTCAACAAGGCCTCCCCCACCATGCCTTAGATAAACCCACAGTGTCCAACATGGAATTCACCAAGTCGGTCAGCGTGCGGTTTTTCCTCTCGGCAACCCGTTTGATTGGGGCGAGTAGGGAGGCATCCTCTCATGAATAATGCCGTGTTCCTCACAGAATTCATCAAATATTTTTGCAAAATATTCTCCACCACGATCCGAGCTAAGACGCTTGATCTTTCTCTCTAATTGATTTTCAACTTCAGCCTTATAGATTTTAAAGTAGTCTAAAGCTTCATCTTTAGTTTGCAACAAATAAACATAGCAGAACCTAGTAGCATCATCAATTAACGTCATGAAATATCTCTTTCCTCCTTTTGTCAACACACCATTCATCTCACATAGATCAGAATGTATGAGTTCTAGAGGTGCCAAGTTTCTCTCCTCGGCTGCCATGTGAGGCTTTCGAGGTTGCTTAGATTGCACACAACTATGGCACTTAGAGCCTTTGGCAATAGTGAATTTTGGAATTAAACACATGCTGGATAGCCGAGACATTAAACCAAAATTAACGTGACATAAACGAGAGTGCCAAATACTAGCATCTGAATCAACATTGCCACAAATATGGTTCACTGACTTATTACAAAAATCTGAAAGGGAAAAGCGGAACAAGCCTCCGCACTCATAATCTTTAGCAATAAATTGTCCAAACTTGGACACAACCACTTTATTGGACTCGAAGACTACTTTAAACCCATCTCTGCATAGAAGGGAGCCGCTAACGAGATTCTTGTTCATAGTAGGGACATGCTGCACGTTCCTCAGCTGCACGATCTTCCCCGAAGTAAACTTCAGATCTACCGTGCCAACACCACGAACAGAAGCATGTGATCCATTCCCCATTAGGACGTGCTGCTGTATTAAAATAAGTTGGGTGATGCCCCCAAGCGAAGGCGGAATTGCAGCTAGTAGCAGTTTTCCCTCATTTAACGAACCGAGGTTTATCGAACCAGTAGGACTTTGAAATCAACAACGAGGTGAATGTTGAAGATCTCTGGTGCTTGACCTTCAATAGACGTGGACCTGCACACACTCAACCAAAATACTTTGCCCCCAACAGCGGAAAGGTTGTCAATCTTTCCGGTCTCGCAGAAAACAAAGCGGTTAATTGTATGATGAAATAGATAAAATATGAAAAGTGACCAGAGGAATAATGATAATTAAAAGCAAGTAAATGAGGTTGTAAACAATGTAAAAAGATGGACCGGGGGCCATGGGTTCACTAGTGGAGTCTCTCAAGTAAATAAAATATGCATGTGATGGGTGAACGAATTACAGCTAGGCAATTGACAAATTCATGACACAAACCCAATTTAGCTATGACAAAAAGGATATGATAATATTTATGGAGGCATCACGACAAGGAACAAAGACCGTTGAGTCCAACTGCGTCTTTGTCTAAAAAGTCCATCGTGGGATCGCTATCCAGCCTGTCACCCAACGGTATTAAGTTGCAAGCAACAGACAATTGCATTAAGTAAAGTGCATGAAGTAAGCAATACTAATATCAAATAGACATTAACACTGCTGTTTTACCCTTAGTAGCAACAGCACACCCTCGCCCTTAGACGTTTCTGTCACTCGTGCCCAGGAACAAAAGGGGCATGAACCCACTATCTAGCATAAATATCCTCTCTTGGAGATACACACAATCACTTGGCCAAAATAACTACGCACATCGAAGAGCATGCAAGAACATAAATTACTCATGTAAGAATCATGCACAATCTGAACATAACTTCATAATCCATCGGATCCCAGCAAACACATCACATAGCATTACAATAATCGATCTTGATCATGTTAGGCAGCTCACAAGATCATAAGACATGAAGCACAAGAGAGAGATACTACCAACTAGCTACTGCCATGGACCCATAGTCCAAGGTGAGACTACTCACAAATCATCCCGGAGGAAGGCATGGCGATGAAGAGCCCTCCGGGATCGATCTCCCCTCTGGCAGATTGCCGGGATCAGCTTCAGATTGGACCCCGAACTAGGGTTTTCGGTGACGGTGCGTCGGGGTCAAGTTTCTAGAAAATAATGGCCGCCTCGACGTTTTTAGGTTAAAAGGGATTTTATAGGCATCGGAGGGGGCCGAGGCGGTACCCAGAGGGCAGGGACGGGCCCCACCCGCGGGTCAAGGGGGGCCGCGGCTGCTACCCGCCCCTGGCCCCTGGGTGGCCCCCCAAGTCGCCCTTTTGTCCACGTGTGTCTTCTGTCGCATAAAAAATCTCCGTAAATTTTGAGGGCAATCCGACGATATTTCCTGTTGTGACTTTTCTGAAATACAAAAAATAGCAAAAACAGGGAACTGGCACTTGGCATCTTGTCAATAGGTTAGTCCGACAAAATGCATAAAAATGATATAAATGATAGTAAAAACATGTGACAATATCACAAAACTAGCATGGATCACTAAAAAATTATAGATACGTTTGAGACGTATCAGCATCCCCAAGCTTAACTCCTACTCGTCCTCGAGTAGGTAAGTGATAACAAATAATTTTTGATGAGACATGCAACCAACACAATCTTGATCAAGATAGTTATGCAAATCAAAAGATGTGAATGAAGAGATACAAAACAATTGTCTATAATTGATAGCAAGAAAGCAATGAATAAACAAGTTGAATCATCCAAGCAAAACCTTTCATAAATAGTATGTCAAAGACATGAAAACAATGTGATCAACACAAGGATAATAATTCCATGACAAAAGTGTTTCAGAATCAACACAAACGAAGATGTAAGCATTAGCAAAGAGCTTCAACTTCCAACGGCTTATCTTATAGATGAAGTCAATATAAAGATTCATGTTTAATCTTGATAATGTAATATGCTCAACGATACCCAGGGTCAATGCTAGATGTTTGCTTTTGTGGAGATAGAAGGAAAAAGGGAAAACTGACTCAACATTAAAAGTAAAAGAAAGGCCCTTCGCAGAGGGAAGCAGGGATTAGTCATGTGCTAGAGCTTTTTGGTTTTTAAAACAAAAGTAAAATGATTTTGAGGTATGCATGCTTTCGTCAACGACTTCACAACAGAGAAACTATCTAGTCCCTCATGACAAGCAAGGTTTTTAGACTTGTGAGAGCAGCTGGTTCTTAGAAGAGCGAGTACGCTCTTCTTTCTCCTTGGTTTCACCACTGTCCAATGTTTGGGCTGATTTCTCAGATTTGCATTGCGCGGAGGAGAATTTGTGAGTTATATTTATATTTTGCTTAAGCTGCTCTCGGGTTGATTCAAGTGAAGACGTAATCCATCAACACCGGGTGAAAGGGGGGAAATGACCTCGCTTGTCACAAGTTATATCCAGCTCTCTACTGCTCCCTCATGAGCTTAAAAACAGAGGCACAAAGAAGAAGTATTTTGAATTTTTAAAGGTAGCACATGACAAATTTACTTGGAATGGTAGGAAATACCATGCATAGGTAGATATGGTGGACTCAGCTAGCAAGAAAGTTTGGCTTTGGGGATTGGATGCACGAGTGAACCATACACTCAGTACGAATTTTTAGGCTTAGCAAAAAAGGTATTTGAAGCAAACATCTATCAATAACCGGTAACAGAACAACATAAGACATTTACCGGTCTAACCATAAAAACTCTACACCGTCTCCCTTGTTGACCAAACAATTCTTTTGATGGAAAGATTAGCACTATGAATTAACAACTGTGAAAAACCACACAATTTCAAGCTTTCAACCATATTTCTTTACTAATCAATTCCACTCAAATAACTAGCAAGTTTAAACATTCAACTTAACATCTCAAAACAATTGAGAAGAATCAAGTATCCACACTATGATCTACAAAACTACGCAGGCTTTTCATTTTATTCTATCATCACACAAACAACATTTTGTCGCATTGACAATTCAAGGAATTTTTCAACAACAACTCTCCAACAAGTATAAGTGAAGAAAAAGAGAGTTTACCTTAACAACTAGTAGCTCTAAATAAGATAAAAGCTAAAAGCGAGAGCTTACTAGGAAACAGACAGTAGCTAAGAATACTCAAAAAGATATAAGCGAAGCAAAGGAGTATTCAAATGAAAAAGCGGAGCGTGTCTCTCTCCCACACAAATAAAGCTAGGATCCAACAAAGATATGACTAGCAAACAAACTAACAAAACTGAAAGTAAAAATACGCTCCAAGCATAGCACATAATATGTAAAGTGATAAAAACGAAGTTCAACGAAGACGACCTTATGATAGTCGATGAAGATGATTGGATGCCTTGGGCATCCCCAAGATTTGACTCTTGATAGTTCTTGATATTCATAGGGGGTGCCATGGGGACATCCCCAAGCTTGAGCTTTGATCCATCCTCGATTTCTTCATATTCCTCTCCTTTGGAACTTAAAAACTCACTTCACACAAAACTTCTCATAATTTGATTAGAGGGTTAGTGCTCATAAATTAAAATGCACATGTGTTCAACTCATGACAAATTGCAAACCAACTTAATTAGACATTAGCTACTGTTTACTAAGACTCAATGTGGCACTCTACCCCTAGAGTATCACATATGACGATGGTAAAGAGACAAATGCAAAATAAAAAAGAATCTGTCAAAATCTGAACAATCTGTAAAGATCGAATTTTTCGAGTCACTTCTGCAGCTCAAATAAAAAAACTTAAAACTAACGAAAGATAGATAAAGGCATCAGGCTTTCTGTAAACAATTATCAGAAAAATATAAAATTCTGGCGATTTTAGGATTTTCGTGCAACATGCGCACAGAATCTGTCTTTGGACAGCAACACAATACCTCGCACTTTCAATGCATTAGAGGCTAAACTTGGCACAAAAAACCAAAAGAAAAAGATACAATGAAGTTGCTACAGAGGTAATAACTTCATAACTCAAGAAAAGCAAAAAGCAAACTGAAAATAAAAGATGGGTTGCCTCCCAACAAGCGCTTTTCTTTAACGCCTTATAGCTAGGCCCAGTAATTTCAATGATGCTCACATAAGAATAAGAGTTGACAAAAGAGAGCATCAAGAAATAAATACCAAACATATTTAATCCTAACCCACTTCCTATGCATAGGAATCTTGTACAAAAATAATTCATTGAAGCATAAAGCTAGTAGCATATGAAGACAAAGCAAGTGCAACTTCAAAACTTTTAGCATAAAGAGAGGTGTTTTAGTGACATGAGAACTCCGACACCCATATTTTCCTCTCTCATAATAATTTTCAGTAGCATCATGAACAAACTCAACAATATAATTATCACTTAAAACAGGCTTTTCATGATCTACAAGCACATAATTTCGGTCCATCTAAAAAATAGTGGGATTAAACCCACTTTCAATACATTATAATTTTTATCATCAAGTAATATAGGACCATCATCAAGAGCTTTATCATATGAACTTTCTAAACACAACTCCTCATTATCATGCATCTCATTGGTTGTAGCAAATAAAGGATTATCATAAGATTTATCAATATAGCACGGATTATCATAAATAATAAGATCATTTTTTATCAAAAAGGGATGTTTCAAATGAATCAATGGGATCATAGCATTCATTCTCCTTTTGTAAGGAAGGTGGACAATCAAATAATGTATGAGTTAGAGAGTTACTCTCATTAGAAGGTAGATATGGGTAGCTACTCCATTCTTCCTCCTCTTGTTCGTCACTCTCCTCCTCGTTTTCATCCAATGAGCTTCCAGTTTCAACAATTTCTTCTTCCATAGGCTCCTGCACGGCATTAGTCTCTTATTTTCTGGGAGATAAACCCTTAAGATTTTCAGTAATATAACAATTTTCATCTTTGTAATTATCCATGCAATATTTAAGTATAGCAAAACTTTCAGATTTATAAGGAGCATCATCATCATTTTCAATCAAAGAAGAAATTTCATAAGCACCCTTCCATGCAATAAATTCTTCAATAGGTTCCACATCATAAAAATCATAGTTTCCCTTAGCATACGATGCTAAGGTTTCATTATCATTGCAAGCACATTGGAAAGGAAGGTGTTCAAAATTCAAGCAGCATGAAGATTCATCACAACAATAAGATATGTCATATTTAAAGCACAAGTCTCTAGCATAATTGTTCAGTTGATTTATTATTTTCCATAAGTGTATCCCTTTTTGAGACAAGCAGTATTCCTTATAATATTCTTTTTGTTCCTCTATGAACCCGCCTTGCCAATAAGATCTAGTTTCAAAGAAGTTAACCATTGAGAACAAGTAAATAACTAAGCATACTAACAAAACGAAAATAAAGATTACACTAATTTTTTTGGGTTTTAAAATTTTGAAACAGGAAAATAAACTAAACGAGACATAAAGCAAGCAAGACAAAAAACAAAGTAAAGAGATTGAGAGTGTGAGACTCCCCTTGCTGTAGCTCCAAAGTCCCCGGCAACGGCGCCAGAAAAGAGCTTGCTGCTGTATTAAAATAAGTTGGGTGGTGCCCCAAGCAAAGGCGGAATTGCAGCTAGTAGCAGTTTTCCCTCGTTTAACGAACCGAGGTTTATCGAATTAGTAGGACTTTGAAATCAACAACGAGGTGAATGTCGAAGATCTCTAGCGCTTGACCTTCAACAGACGTGGACCTGCACACACTCAACCAAAATACTTTGCCCCAACGGCGGAAAGGTTGTCAATCTTTCCGGTCTCGCAGAAAATAAAGCGGTTAATTGTATGATGAAATAGATAAAATATGAAAAGTGACCAGAGGAATAATGATAATTAAAAGCAAGTAAATGAGGTTCTAAACTACGTAAAAAGATGGACCGAGGGCCATGGGTTCACTAGTGGAGTCTCTCAAGTAAATAAAATATACATGTGATGGGTGAACGAATTACAGCTAGGCAATTGACAAGATCATGACACAAACCAATTTAGCTATGACAAAAAGGACATGATAATATTTATGGAGGCATCACGACAAGGAACAAAGACCGTTGAGTCCAACTGCGTCTTTGTCTAAAAAGTCCATCGTGGGATCGCTATCCAGCCTGTCACCCAACGGTATTAAGTTGCAAGCAACAAACAATTGCATTAAATAAAGTGCATGAATTAAGAAATACTAATATGAAAATAGATATTAACACCGCTGTTTTACCCTTAGTAGCAACAACACACCCTCGCCCTTAGACGTTTCTGTCACTCGTGCCCAGGAACAAAAGGGGGCATGAACCCACTATCTAGCATAAATACCCTCTCTTGGAGATACACACAATCACTTGGCCAAAGTAACTACGCACATCGGAGAGCATGCAAGAACATAAATTACTCATATAAGAATCATGCACAATCTGAACATAACTTCATAATCCATCGGATCCCAGCAAACACATCACATAGCATTACAATAATCGATCTTGATCATGTTAGGCAGCTCACAAGATCAGAAGACATGAAGCACACGAGAGAGAGACTACCAACTAGTTACTGCCATGGACCCATAGTCCAAGGTGAGACTACTCACAAATCATCCCGGAGGAAGGCATGGCAATGAAGAGCCCTCCGGGATCGATCTCCCCTCCGGCAGAGTACCGGGATCAGCTTCAGATTGGAACCCGAACTAGGGTTTTCGGTGACGGCGCGACGGGGTCGAGTTTCTGAAAGGGATTTCATTTTTAGGTTAAAAGGGATTTTATAGGCGTCGGAGGGGGCTGAAGCGGTGCCCAGAGGGCAGGGACGGGCCCCACCCGCGGGTCAAGGGGTGGCCGCGGCTGCTACCCCCTGGCCCCTGGGTGGCCCCCAGGTCGCCCTTTGGTCCACGTGTGTCTTCCGTCGCATAAAAAATCTCCGTAAATTTTGAGGGCAATCCGACGATATTTCCTGTTGTGACTTTTCTGAAATACAAAAACAGCAAAAATAGGGAACTGACACTTGGCATCTTGTCAATAGGTTAGTCCGACAAAATGCATAAAAATGATATAAATGACAGTAAAAACATGTGACAATATCACAAAACTAGCATGGATCACTCAAAAATTATAGATACGTTTGAGACATAATAGGACGGAAGAATCCCGTGCGACCTGGTAAGAAGTAAACATAGAGATGTCAGAACACACATGAACATTAGCACCCGTATCAATCCACCAACATGGAGATTGAAATACTGAAAGCACAACAGGTAAATTACCATACCCATCAGTATTGCTAGCGGTCACGACATTGACATTCTTGGAGCCATCATTTCCTTTGCGATCTGCATGTTCTGGGCAGTTCTTGGAATAGTGGCCAAGCTCTCCGCAGGTATAACATCCTCCCTGCCCAGCTTTGTTCACTTTCTTCTTCTTCTTCTTGAAGTCAGTAGTCTTTGCAGGCTTATTGAATGAGGGCTTGAAGTTCCCTTTGTTCTTGACGTGTGAGTTCTTCTGCACCATGTTGGCGCTAGACTGACCCTCACCGCCTCTCTCATTAGTGTCCTTAGCCCGAGATTTCTCCTCAACATCAAGAGACGCAATCAGACTTTCAACTGATATCTCCTGTCTCTTATGTTTGAGAGTTGTGGCAAAGTTCCTCCATGACAGAGGCAACTTTGCAATAATGCACACAGCCACAAACTTGTCGGGTATGGCACACTTGAGAAGTTCGAGCTCCTTTGCAATGCACTCTATTTCATGAGCCTGTTCCACTATAGAACGGTTATTCACCATCCTGTAATCATGAAAACTCTCCATGACATAGAGTTCACGTCCAGCATCGGATGCACCGAATTTCGCATTCAGTGCTTCCCAGAGCTCCTTGCCGTCCTCTATGTGCATGTAGACATCACACAAACGGCCATCAAGAACGCTAAGAATACATCCCCTGAAGGCAGTATTGTCATACCGGAACTTTTCCTGATCTTGCTCAGAAATAGTTCCCTCAGGCATGCCTTTACTGACATGGAATATTTTCAAAGCCATAAGCCAGAGCTGGCACTTCACTTGCCACCTCTTAAAGCTCACACCGGTAAACTTTTACGGCCTCACAGCATCAGCAAAACCAGCCATTGATAACTTAGGAAATTGTCTATAATTAGGTTTTTGGATTGTTAAGTAATTAGGCAATAATTCCATGATTAATTTCTTAATATTAAACATGACGACAATCGCTACTAACATGTTAATCTCAAACATACTAGATGTAGTAACTAACATCGACAGCAACATACATACGGAAAACATGTGAACGCTAAACATGTTACACCAACAGATCGGATGACGCAGCACGTACCGATCCGTAGTAGAGGAATTAGCCGTAGCCGATGCAGTGCCGATGTTGTTAACGACAATGTTGGCGATGACCGGACGAAGAAGACGATGTTGAACACGACGTGCCTTAGGTCCCGCTTGACGACCAGGAAGACGAGCCGTGATGACGAACTTGAGCAGTCGCGCGGAGCGCTTCCCAAAAACCTAATTAGCCCTCTCCTGTATAGGACCGCAAGAGATAATGGTTCCGGAGACCTGCTCTCCCGTTCGCCAGTGCACGCCGACGGTCGGGATGGAGTAGTCTACGGTGGCGGCGTAAGGAACGAGAAGTGGCAAAACCTAGATCAGTTCGATGTGTGTTTAGCGTATACAACATATGCCCTTATATAGTGCGGCGCAGGAAAATCCTAACGAATACGAAGTGGCACCAAGTCCACGTCCCAAGTTCAAGTCGGATACAACAGCCCATGATTCGGGAGCGACCCGAACGGCTTAGCTGTTTGACGTGTCCTTCAAAGACTCAGTTTTCCTGGACTGCAAAAATAAGACTCGGCTCAAGGCTCATTCACGAAACACGACCGCGTCGCGACGTGCCGAGTTGAGACGAGTGAGCGGCGGCGGAGGAGGAGGAGGAGTGCGCGTAGGCTGCTCCTATTCTCACTCACTTACCAAGTACTCCCTCCGTTCCATAATATAACATGTTTTAGGCTTTTTCCACATTCGTATTTGTACCATATGTATCTAGACATGTTTTAGTGTATGTGTTCACCCACTTTACATTCTTTTAGTCCGAATCTAGACAACATGTGAAACATCTAAAACATTTTATATTGTGGAACGGAGGGAGTAGTTAAACACTACACTATATAAGTTGGTGCAACTCCTCTCAACTCCTCTCAAACTAGCAAGGTGGGACTAAATATTAGCTCCCACCCCTCTTGCCACTCACATGTGTGAGTTGCCACCAAAATGAGCTGCATCACATATGGGCTTCATACAAACATGGGTTTTGAAATTTAAGGAAAATCTGAAATCTCACATGGGCTAGAGAAAATAGCCCATTATTTCTAACAGATTATGGCATCCCGCATCAAGCCACGCTTGACCTCCAAGAAAACATGCAAATCTATGTCATGGAGACGCTAGCAGGCAGGACTATCACTCTCGAGGTTGACAGCTTAGATACTATTGACAAGGTGAAGTCCAAGATCCAGGATAAGGAGGGCTTTCCCAAGGGCCAGCAGTGCCTTGTAATTGCCAACAAGCAGTTGGAGGACGACAGCACCTTGGCAGAGCTCAACATTTGGAAGGAGTCCACTCTTCTCCTTGTCCTACACCCGGCCGGTACAGCAGGCAAGATGGTCATCTTCGTGAAGAAACTTAATCAACAGACCATCGCTCTTGAGGTTGAGAGATCAGATACCATCTACAGTGTCAAGATGAGGATCTATCAGGTGGACGACACTCGCCCGATACAGCAGCGCCTCCTCTTTGCCGGCAACGAGCTGGGTGCTCTGCCTTTGTGGTTGCTGAGATAGAAGTCTTTTTTTCCTTCTGGTAGTGGTATTTTACGTCAGTAGAACTATGGGTGCGCTCTTGTTTCTTTTGAGAGTGTTGTGCTACAAGTTAAACTATCATTCTAGTAAGTTAATGTAAGTTTTTCCATCAAGAAAAAAAGCGCGAGATGTTTTATACACAGTCCTTGGGTCGGCCAGCAGGTGTCTTGGACTGAATTTCAATCCGATTTGAAAAATAAGATATACGAAAGAAAAAATAGTTGCATAGTGCCATCTTGAGACTAGCCCAAATGCCCAATGATGACGCTGTGTTAAATCAAGCGCGAACAAACCGACTTGGTTCCAGGTCCGTAAGCAGCAAACCAACCATGGAAGACAATCCCATGTTGATAACTTCGCCGCTGCGAATTAGGTTTTGCCTCGAGCCCTCAACTATGTTTTCACTGCAGTGTGTTACACCATTATGCATGATGCAAAGAATATTAATTAGTTACATATTAAACCTTCAAGATAAGGGTGTCTTCTGTATCTATAAATTTCTGCATACAATGCTTTGCAATGTACTCCTACAACGTTTCAGGAAATACCGATAACGTATGTTTTTTCATGTATGAAAGAACTGCACTAAAGATGGTAGCCATGTTTACTATTTTCGGTCAATCGGATCAGGGGTATTTGTAACCGATTTGAAGCCAAACTGGGAAAACCTTCGACGCCGATACCTCATTTTGCTTCAATAACTCCCACCATGCTTCTGGAATTGGTATTTTTTAACTAGGGGATTTTTGGGTTCAGATGGAACTAGATTATCAATTTGACCAACGCTATATGCATGAATTGTATTACATAAAAATTATGCCATTAGAAAATATAATATCTAAAGTTTCGAATGATATTATTTTTGTGATATATAACTCGTGTTAGTTTATTCAAATTGACGGTCTAAGAAAATGTCCTCTATAAATCCAGACGCATGGAGTATTTTTACAAAGGACATCGATTGAGTACCACCTTATATGAAAGGAGCGGTTATTGCCGATGTGATATCTTTCGTTTCTTTTATTGTTTGGCGTATGCTTTTACCTACAGACAGTGGCGGAGCCAGCTGACTTTGAGAGCCCGGGCAAGGCCTTTTTACAATGCTACCGGCCGGAATTTGTTTAGCTAAACTTCACTGGTAGTTCATCTAGTAACACTAAGGTTTAATGGAGATGCTCCGGCCGAGCCCAGGCAGCTGCCCCGGGTAGCCGGGAGCTGTCTCCGCCACTGCCTACAGATCTTGACATATTTATGCTCGGCTAAAGGGAGGCCTTCTCAAGCCCTCTTCGTGAGATGTGTTCTAATTAAGCTAAGAGCAACTCTAGCAGATCCCTTAAATCGGGGCGTCCATTAATTAAAATAACTGTTTTTTTATAGTTTTCGTTACAGTTTTCAGCCCATGTAGATCCTTTATATCGAACCTACCCTTATTTATTTTTAAGGGAAACCTGAAACAGACCAGTGAAATCCTCAAATACAAGGTTTTAGGCTCCGAATTTTCGGTTTCCTTTATATCTCATTTGGGAGGGACATTTAAGTTTCCTCTTTACCCCGCCCCCCACCCGCGCCGCTGACGCCGCCACCGCCGATCTCCTCCCTCCAGCGCCTCCAGCCTCTGTCGCCGTCGTGAACCGCCCGTATAAGCTACAATTTCCCCTCCCACGACACTGGGTCGGCTCTCGTCGCTGAGGGGAGCACATTTCCCGCCGTCGGCACGGGTTCTTCCTCGACTTCTGCCGTGGACCTGCTGCTCCTCACGCTCCCATGCCGCATGACGTCGCGCTTCCCGTCCTGGTCGGGGCGGCCGCTTTCGATTCCCTGCCACTATCCTCCCCCGATACTACCCTCCCGCCGCCCCCTGGTACATCATCAAATGATCGGGGTTGTACGGCACCACGCCACCCGTGCCTCCAGGCCCGTACGGAGGGTGTTCCCTCCCGTTGGTACCGCGCGACCGTCCTATTCTCTTTCAGGATAAATCGATAGGTACAATTCATTCTCTTCCTCGTTGTCCCAGATTGTTCGTATATTGACTAGTGTGTGCATCATTGTTTATTCTACAAGATACATTGGGCATATTGGAGTTCGAAGAAGAAGTAGAGGATCCGATTGGGCAACTTTCTATGGTAGAAGTAGTGGACCTTTATGAACCAATGATACGGGATTACATGGATCAAGAATTGTATCGTATTGATACGCGACAAGATTTTAATGCTCGGGTATGCAGCTGTGCCAGATGAAGAAACATATGATGTCATTGCATTACAAGATCTTGTATGAAATAGAACATACTACGGACGAGCAAGAAGTGATGCGATGGGCAGCTTGTAGAGCCATCTGCACGAGATGACAAGTTACTTCTCGGTTTGTGTTGGTTGATGGCCACCCAAGGCCAAATACAAGCTGGTAACAGAATGACATGTAGCTTTCCTTGATGTAGTAGTACTGGAATGAAATCTGAACTATGTTAAATTCTGAATTCTGAAGATTTTAAGGTATTTCGTGGTTTCTGCCATAACAGATCGTGTAAAAAAGAATATTCTATTTTACAGTATGTTTTTTCCATTTCTGTTCTAGCGGCATCCGTTTTCACCCCTTAAAAATGGGTTTACGGTTCCCTTTATACGTATTTTAAGGGTCCAATTTATAAGGAATCTGCTAGAGATGTTCTAAATGATCTTGCTACAAAATAGTATTGATCTTGTTGAGAGTTAAAAGCCTTTGACCATATGTGTTAAAGATTTTCTTGTGTCTAATGACATATACAATGAAGTCTAATAAGCTATCTGTAACCCAGCCCATGTAGGAAATTTGAGGATGTGGCAGAGAGAGAATATGTTTGTTTGTAGAAATACAAACGAAGCGATTATCGCAAAAATTGCTCCTTCTCGACAACCTTTTTTCCCATTGTATCGAGGTTGTCAGCTATCGTGGCCAAATTTTTTTTAATCTCATGGCCCCATCTTTCTTTTCGTGAGCATGATCATTGTCAACTGATTAACTTAATCCCTAGATTTATTGGTGCTTACGATGGCCTAACAAACAACTTGTCGTATACTCTATCTGTATAAAAAACTAGAAGAAACCCCGCGCGTTGCAGAGGGAATCTATTTAGAAACTTAAATTTTAAATAAAAGGGCATGAAAATATGATATATTAAGTTCTCTATACGAATATGCAAATTTTAGTTTTTCATAGTCGAGGTACTAAATTTATTCGACACAAAATATGTGTGTATCAAAAATTATTAGCATGTACAATTAAATAATTAAAAAGATTGATGATGTGGATTTTGCATACAGAGATTAATAAATATTAGTGGAGGTGACATGGACAATTGATAGGCTAAGAGAGTGAATGATGTGGATAGTTTGCATGTTGAGATAGAAAAATCACAAATGAACTTAGTGGGATTTTGCTTTATAAGAGGTATAGATTATGGTTACATGGAGGCTGGTTGCAGATGACAGCGCATGAATCAATGCACATGCCCTAATGCTTTCTAATTTTATAATTATTTATTGACATCTTAGTTTATCATACACTCATACCCTAACATTATCCTGTTAAACTAGAAAAATCTTAATTCTTACCTAATTTAGGGAAACTAATTTTATTTAGGCCCATTTTCATTAAAACCAACAAATAGTTTAGCTAACGCATAAATATTCCCATGGACAGGAAAAATCATATATAGAACGTGTGTGTGCTCCAGCTAATTAGAAAATTAATGCTAAACATAATCGTAAGAAAACATATTTCCCTTAACCTCATTTACCATCTAAGGTATGTTACATACTTACAGTAATAGTTAATTACGATAATCTAGCTTTTTAAATTTGCTAAGGCGGGGATCTTGGAAATAACATACCATGCGCTTCTTTTGAAAATAAATTTTGTATAACTTCGCTATTTGCAGCAATTTGCCGCAATGGGTCATCTAGTTGATTCAACAAAAAAACATATGTTGCAGCGGCAATGGTAGCAACGGAATTGCCCATAATTGAAAGCAGAAGAGAAGAGCCAATACGTGACGTTGGCGAGGAGCTTGTTGACAGCGAAAAATCAGATACGCAAGGAAAAATCAGATACGCACTATCGAGGAGGCAGCCGATTGGACCCTATAAAACCTGTCCCCAACCAGCCAAACCTAACTCTTCCCGTTCCGATATCCCCGGACTCTCCGGCGAACACCCACCGAGCCTGGCGACAATCATCTTCTTCATCGACATCAAGGTCGGGACCTGGTGTTCTTTTTTTTTCCCTTTTTTTTTGTTTTTTTGAAGCTCGTAGAGTTGTTGCGTCGATATTCATGCTTGGTGCCCGCGATCTCTAGAGTCTACTCGCAGTGTCAGGTAGGATTATAATGGAGATTTTGTGGCTCGTCGTGATCTGTTAGGTCCTAGGATTGTTTAGATGGAGATAGTAGTTCTTGTTACATGTCCAGTTACGGAATCTAACAAATTAGGTATTTTATATTTTGCAATCTCTTGCTCTGTATGTACATGAAAGAATAACAATAATATAAGCAAACATCGTTGTGTGTATTTGTCAACCTTTAAGACTGTACTTCCTCTTGGAATTTTTAGAGGGAAACTTCCTGTACACTTGCTGTTGGAATCTATCTGTATCGTTCTGTAACCTAAATTAAAGCTGGACGAAAGCATCTGCTGTTAATTTTAGTTTGTGGTCGATACTCTGTAGCAATTCTCAAGAGTGTCCTAGCGTCTGTAACGTTAGATTAGTTAGCTGATGTGGAATTTCTCTGTCGTCGGTTCTATTTCAGTAGAAAGTATCGGTCAGTTAATTGAGAAGTGCATATTTCTTTTCGATGTACAGAACTGAGTGAACCATGTAATTCGTCTAGATTTCACAAGGCTTAACTCTGCATGCTAGGGCTAGTCTCTGTGTAAACAATGTTTTATTTACGCCGCAGATCTTTTTTATTGCTTCTACTGTCATTTTTTAGATAGCATGCTCTTGCTTCTACTACCTGTATGCTAATAGAAGCTATTTCCGTCTAAAATCTTTTTTTATGCTCGTTCAGACAGAATGCATCTCTTTGTGAAGACCCCCACCGGCAGGACAATCTGCCTCAAGGCCCAGCCATCAGATACCCTCCATGCTGTCAAGGCAAGGATTGAGGAACAACTACACCGCCTTTGCTTTGACGGAGTGGAGCTAGAGGAAAACCTTACGTTGGCAGATTATGGCATCAAGCATGAGTCCACCCTCGACCTCCAAGAAAGAATGCAAATCTTTGTAATGGAGACGCTAGCAGGCAGGACCATCACTCTGGAGGTTGACAGCTTGGATACCATTGACACTGTGAAGTCCAAGATCGAAGATAATGAGGGCTTCCCCAAGGATCGCCAGTGCCTCATCTTTACCAACAAACAGCTGGAGGACGACAGCACCTTGGCAGACCTCAACATTTGCAAGGACTCCACGCTTCTCCTTGTCCTCCAGCCGGCCGTCCACCACCCGGCCATACACTACCCGGACACTTCATCAAGAGATAGGATGCGCATCTTCGTGAAGGCAATGGATGGAAAGACCATCACTCTTGAGGTTGAGAGAACAGAAATTATCGACAATGTCAAGATGAAGATCTATCAGGTCGACGGCAATAATCGCCCGGCACAGCAACGCCTAATCTTTGCCGGCCATCAGCTGGAGAATGGTCGCACCCTGGCGGACTATCGCATTCAGAAGGATTCTACCCTCCATTTGGTGCTCTGCCTTTGTGGTTGTTGAGATGGATGCCGTGGTCGTGCGATGTCTTGTTGCCGTATTTTTTTTTCTTTCTAGTAGTGGTGTTTTATCAGTACAACTATTGTTGCAGTCTTGTTTCTTTCCAGTAGTGCTGCGCGATCAGTTAAACTATCGATCTAGTAGTTGATGTCTTAGTAGTTTTCCATCTATATAAAAAAAGAGTGAGATGCTTTACAGAAGAGACCTTTGTCTTCCTTGCGGTTGATTGAGAAGTATAGTCAGCCGTGTCTTCACTGAAATTAGATCCGACTTAACAAAAAAAGAGAACACAAAATTTAGTCCGCAGTGCCATCTGATAAAAAGCTCCTTGATATAGCTAGTACCCGTCTTTATCAATGAAGTCCTTGCATGTCAAGATTGCGAGTAGGGATTTCTGGCTCCCCAGTTCTAGTGATCCCTTTATTTTTATTTTTTTCAAAAAACGTATTTACAAGTTTCAAAAAAAATCTAAAAACAAATCTGGACGTAGTCAATGATGTACCCTACAAACATGCAAAACCTCAATTCGAAACTTTGTATTCTGAACTCACAAATATAAATAAAAAGTCCGGATCTAAGTATAGTGAACAATCAACACCTCCGGAATAATTATTTGGGGGAGGCACTAGGATAGCTCCCACGACCCAGCTGGCGACCGCGCGGTCGTCGCCGCCTACTTCCGCTCCGCCAGCCCTTCCTCCGTCTAGGCCATGCCCTATGGCCTCACCAACCCCAACCTCCAAAGACCCCCCCCCCCCTCAGGCTCTGCCCATCCTTCTCCTTGCCCCATCTCCCGTGTTGCAGGCTGCCCCTTTCCAGATCTAAATCGAGTCAGCTCTCCGGTGGCGGCCTTCGGTGCAGGGGATGAGGATCCCGGAGCTCCCTCCGCTAGCATCCAGCGGCTCTCCACGGCTGCCGCCCCGCCCCAACTGCCTCCTCCTCCGGATAGGCTACCGCCCAACTTCAAGCCGCAGGTGGTGCGGCTGCCGCCAGCTGCTGGCCAGGAGGATGTGAGCGACAAGATGGACTGGCAGGAGGTGCGCAACCGACGTCGCCCGCAGTGGAATGTGCTGCTCCCCTCTCCTCATCGAGAGGGTGCAGACCGGGCCATGGCCTTCGGGCGGAGGGTGCGCGGCCCCTGCTTCCGCTGCTTGGCACCGGAGCATCGCATGGCGGGCTGCCTCGGCCGTGTCAGGTGCCTTTCCTGCAACGTCTCTAGCCACCGCGAGCGTGACTGCTGGCGGCACCAGCAGGCTGGCGAAGCTCCCCTCCGCTCGGAGTCGCCTGCAGCTAGTCCGCGTCGTCCCTTGGACCAGTCTTGGGCTGATGTTGCTGTCGGGTGATGACGTGAAACCACACGTTCGTTAGGAGACCCCAAGAGGAAGGTATGATGTAGTGCAGCAGCATTTTTTCCCTCAGTAAGAAACCAAGGTTATCAATCCAGGAGGAATTAGAAAGTGCTCAGAAGGTTGTCAGCTGCAAGTGCGGCGCAACACCAGTGCTGACGTGGAACGTGCACACAACACAATCAAACTACTTTGCCCCAACGAAACAGGAAGGTTGTCAATCTCCCCGGCTTGCTTAAAAACAAAGGATTAAACGTATGGTGTGGAAAATGAATGTAAATGCAAAAACTGGACAGCGAGCAAAGGATGAAGGAATGTGGTGTAAACGGTGCTTGTTTCAGTGTAAAAGAATGGACCGGGTGATGCATCCAAAATGCATCTACTTTTCCAAGCACTTTGCCTCATATTTTGCTCCGTGATCCTTCCATATTCGAATAAAACTGCTGTTTCTGACGCTGTTTTTAGCAAAGTCTCTCCCCTGGCTATTTTTGCAGGAAATAAAATCGGAGAAAAATACCACATCATTTTTTATGGAAAAGAGGATAATTGGACAAAAGATGGACACGAGGGGGTGCCGGAGGGCCAAAAGGGGTGGCCCCACGTGGCTACAGTACCAGGCTGCGTGGGCCCCCCTAAATTGGGCCTCGGGCACCGTCTCGCCTCTGGTCTTCGACGTATGCCTTCATATATGAGAAAAAACACTTGTCCTAGGAGGGGAGGAGCTTTCGCGAAACACATCGCCGCCACCACCACGATCTTCGTTTCGGGGGATAGATTGATCCAGGATTTCTCCTCCGGTGGAGGGATTCGGAGGCCGTCTTCACCGCCATCATCACCGCCATCATCTCCATCAACCATGAGCTCCCTCTCCATCACCATGTGTGAGTAGTTTGCTGTAGGCATGTGAGGTGGATGGGGATTGGATGAGATTGACCATGTATGCTACCCGTTGTTCATGGAGTGTTAATGCATTGTCCCGGTCTTCACGAAAGGGTAGACCTTAATTACCTGTAGTTCCAAGTTGGCCCCGGTGAAATGGGCAGGTAGGGCAATAGATGTTGTGCAAATTCTCTTTGTTAGTATGCACAACTAATTAAGGAACACATACCTACATATATCGGAGTTAGAGAAAAAAGCCCCATTGCTAGCTTTACTTTATTATATGATCAATCTCATTCATGCAACGTCCCGCTGTCACCTCATGCCTACGTTTTAAATCTGTGAGTTACACTTTCACTTTTCCGGTGAAAACTGGGAAATCCTTGTTACTATTGCTGTTTTATTTCTGCTCGCTTAAATCCTTTACTGCCATCACTACTACTGCTGCAAGTTATTGATATACAGGTGTGGTTGAGAGTGACGCCTCGATTGCTAAGATCTTATTGATATTCTTGTGTTCCCATCGTGTCGAACTATAAATTTGGGGTGATACTTCCCAACGAAGACTTCAGCGATCCCCTATACTTGTGGGCACCAAGACGTTTTCTGGCGCCGTTGCCGGGGAACCTAGCTTTATTGGTAAGACAACTTGATATCATTTATTTGCTGCATTTGCTTGTTCCTAACCATGGGAAAGGAAAAGACCACTCCGAAGGAAATTAGGCCTTCAACTACTCGTGCAGGTAGAGATTTGCCAAGTAGGCCAAACTTTTCACGTGATGCTGCTTCTGCTGTTGTTCCTAAGAAAAAGGGAAAAATTGTTTCTAGATCACCATTGTCTAAAATGTCTACTGGTAATGAAAGTGATTTAACATGTGGTAACATAGACAAAGAAGTGACACTTGGAACACCTGAAATTCCTGAAATATCTGAGATAACTGAAACACCTGAGAATCCTGAATCTTCTATTTATAAAAATGTGGAATCTGAAATAGAAGATAGGGAATATTGTGATGATATGGAAACTTTTTCTGAGAAAGAGGATGCTATAATTAAGGCTTTCATGAGTCCAGATTATGATGAAATGGATAAACTTGCTAGCTACATAAATTCTCCTCTTGATGACTATTTTCCTGTTACTGATAAAATGAATGGTCCAGCTATTAAAATTAATGATAAAGACTATGAGTTTAATGTTGATCCTGAAATTATTGAAAGGGCTGAGAAGTCTAAGTTTTATGGGAGAGAGGATGAGTTTCCTTTCAATCACATTGCTGATTTGCATGAATTATCTGAGTTATTTTGGAAAGATGAAATTAACCGACGCTACTATTTCTTAAAATTGTTTCCTTTTTCTTTGGGAGGAAGTGCTAAAACTTGGTATAATTGTTTAGAACCTGGGTGTATTACTAGCAAGGAAGAATGTTTGCAGATGTTCTTTGATAAGTACTTCCCTGCTAATAAAATTCATGCTCTAACCCTTGAGATTAGTAATTTTTCACAGAAAGAGAAGGAGGATTTACCCCAAGCTTGGGGGAGGTATGATAAGATGGTTAGGAAATGTCCTACTTGATATATTCTACAATGGACTAACTGAAAACACCAGAGCCTATCTTGATAGTATTGCAGGTAATGTTTTCAGGGAAAGGACCGTTGATGAAGCAATTGAGTTATTGCAGACTATCTCAAAGAATTATGATGATTGGAATACTGATGAGATATTTCCGGAGAAGAAAGGAGGTATACTCAAACTGAATAATGAGGCAATGAAAGTAGCCTCAAAGGACATTAAAGAGAAGGGAATTAAAACCTCTCATCTCAAGGAATTATCTGAAAGGGGTGTCAAATTTCCTGATGATCAACCATGTTTCCCTATCCCAGTCAATGTTATTAGCACCACAAAAGGTAATGAAAATGTAACATCTTTTACTGAAGAACCATATGAGAATGATTTTGCTTATCGTAATGATCCTGAAGAGCATAATATTAGAATGATGATCATGGAAAACTCTCACAAAATTAAATTTTTTCATGAAAGTTTGCATGTTAATGTGGGAGAGGTAAAAAGAATTGTTAAACATTGTGAGATGATGAATAATCAAGTAGAGCAAATGATTTCCCTACAAAATCAATTGTATGAAAAGCTTAATGTGAAGAAACATGTTTGTGGAGTTAATACTAGGGGAGATGCAAGTACTCAGGACCCTGACTATCCTGAAGACCATCCCAAGAGGAAAGAGCAAGAATATCGAAAGAAAAAACTTTCTGCAGGCAAATCTCCCAATGAAAACCAAGATAAAGAAGATTCTGAAGAACAAGATAATGATATCTCTATTTCTGATGCTGAGACTGAAGATAATAATAATGAAGAGGAGGAATCATCCTCACCTGAACAGGAACCACAAGAAGTTGAAAATGTTGAAGAACCTAAAGCAGCTGAGAAGGAAGACCCTCAACCATCTACTGAGAAGAACAAGAAGAAAAACCATCCAAATCAACAAAGAGGTAAAGAAAGGGATCCATGGGTACAAAGACCCATACCATATCCTCAAGAGGTAATGAAAACTTTGGATGACACTAGATTTGAGAAGTTCCTTGAGTTGATTAAATCTTTATATTTGCAAATTCCTCTTGTTGATGCTATTAAAATTCCTCCTTATTCAAAATACATGAAAGATATTGTCACTAATAAAAGAAAGATTTCTACTGATGCTATTTCTGCCATGCTTGCTGATTACTCCTTCAAAGGGAAAGTGCCTGAAAAGTGTGGAGATCCTGGTATTCCAACTATTCCTTGTCAAATTAAAGAAACCTATGTGAGATATGCACTATGTGATTAGGGGGCTGGTGTTAGTGTCATGCCGTTCTCTTTGTATAAGAAACTTGATTTAAACAAATTGGTTCCAACTGAAGTTTCATTACAAATGGCTGATAAATCAACTGCTATACCTATTGGAATATGTGAGGATGTACCCATTTCTGTTGCTAATGTGATAATCCCTACAGACTTTGTTGTATTGGACATGCCTGAGGATGATAACTTGTCTATTATCCTTGGTAGACCTTTCTTAAATACTGCAGGGGCTGTGATTGATTGCACTGAAAGCAAAGTGACATTTAACGTTAAAGGAAAGGAGCACACTATCTATTTCCCCAAGAAGAAAGTTGTTACAATGGTAAACCAAATGGTGAATTGCATTAAAAGAAATACTCTTATGATTGGAAGTATTGAAATTCCCTTACCGCCTCCTGAACCAAAATATGCTACCATAATGATTGGAACTATTCCAATCAAATATGAGGTAACTTGAATCTCTTCTTTACATATAAAAATAAAGATCATGTGTTATATCCTTTACATATTATTAATGAGACCTGGTCAACCTCATTATTAATGTGGAAATGATGCAAACTTGATCCCTATAAAGATTGTTTGCATTTTTTATTCTATATACTCAAGAATTCTTAGAATATTTGCTTGGGCATATTTATTTCAAAGTGCAGAAATTTCAGAAATCTAGTTTTGAAAAGTCTCTGTAGAAAATTTTCTCGAAAAATTCCAGAAAAATTTGGAGGTAAGTTATTTTACCAGAGGAACTAACAGCCAAAAGAGGGACACCAGAGGGCCACCAGGGGCCAAAAGAGAGTGCCCCACGCGGCCACAGTACCTGGCCGCGTGGGACCCTCCATCTTGGTCCATAGAGGGAGTTAGGTGGATGGCCAGTGCCCATCTCCTCCCCCTCGACAGAGAACCAGCCCCAGGTATTTTTTCCAAATTTTCCCGAGCTCTCTTCCTGCTATCCTTGGATCTTCAAGTTTAGGGCAGATTTTTCAAATCTGTTTGGTGGGATTGCTCATTGGTATGTGACTCCTCCACTCATCCAATTACTTTTTGTTCTTATGCCTCATGCATGAAGTATTTTGCTGCACTAGGTGTCACCTTTTTATGATTGAGAAATCCATGATTTAAGTTTTCTAGTTGATATTGATGCATGATATTGATGTGGAGACTAGATGTGGATGGCTTAATGTTGTATTATAGTTTCACATCTTGATTTTTGTTGAAATTTATTTATGGGCAGCAAGGTACCATGTTTAGCAAGGGCAAAGGATTGCTAGGGATGAGCTCAAGGCCCAAGAGAAGAGCATGCAAAGTCTCCCTCAACTACGATGACAATCACCTTTGGGAGGACTCCGCATCATATGTGGGGGAGAAGTTGAGGATTCACACGATGAGATGGCAAGACCCTCATGTTCTTCAACAATGGGTAATGGAAGAGGATTTCAACTCCTTCGTCACAGCGACTGGGTTGCTGAGATTTGCTCAAAACCCACAGGACACATATGAGGAGCTCTCACGAGAGTTCCTCTCTACTTTTAGATTTGAAGGGCCCGAGGCTTACAAGCACAAGAATAAAAGTAAGGCACACTCTCCCACTTTTGTTTGCAAGTTTAGTATGAGGGGAGAGCGTCTTATTATGTCTCTAGATGAGTTTTGCAATGCTATAGGTGTAGCAAACACGGGGAGTTGGGCAGAAACCGGTGCTGATTCAAATCCTGAACTTGTTAATTTCTGGCACTCTGTTTCTGTTAGTTCCCTTGATAGACTAAATAGAGGTAAATTTACTCACATACAGCACCCTAGCTTGAGGTACTTTGCGTTGTTCCTTGCAAGAGGCTTTCTTGCAAGAGACAACACTTCTCCCTGCACCGGACCTATTATTTATTTGCTAAAATGTGCAAAAGAGAACAAATTATGTGAGTATAACTTGGGGGTAATTCTAGCTAGATCATTGCATAATGCTGTAAGTAGAAATGTCTCTGATGGAACCCCTATTTACGCTGGTGCTATTGCTACTTTGGTCTATAAATACATTAAAGATGAAAGTGGATATGATGATAATATGGGAACCCTTGTAGAAAAGTCCACATTATTTGATTTTGCTTTGATGACCAAAATGGGAATGAGTGTTCCGTATGGGGAGATTCATCTCTACACATATTTGAGTACTAATGGACAGAAAGTGTCCATTAGGCTCCCTTGTACTGGCCTCTTTGACAGGAGCACTGGAAAGTGGATCGAGAGGGAGAAGCCACCGCAGGAGGAGGCACAAGCTCCACCAATGCAGGGATACCAACCTCAAGAGATTCCACAGTACCCAAGCATGGGAAGCTACCCATATGGTTATTACCCTGGAGGTGGAAGTGGTGGATATGGCTACCACCCAGGATATTAGCTTGACTGCAAGCTTGGGGGAGTACTTCTCTTCCTCTCATTTCATTGTTTTATATCACTCTTATTTTGTTCCGGTTTCTTTCTTTCAAATTGCAAAAACACAAAAAGATTTTATTTGTTCTTGTTGCTTATTTACTTCTGGTCATTTGCTCTATGCTTTTAAAAACCATAAAGAACAAAAAGATTTTCGTTTTCTTGAATCCGATGCAAATGTGGAGGTGCAGGAATTTCTGAAATCTTCCCACTGTTTTATTTTTCATCTTTTTTATGAAACTCCAATTGAGCTGAAATATTAACCGCAACTGAAACATTTCACAACCTACACACCTGTAAATTATGAGATTTGTCTGAGGTGTTTAGGTAGGGTAAAAACAGTACTGTATGCAGTGACATTTTCTGGCAGATTTGAGTTTTTATTGTGCAGTTCGAGTTGGGAGAGGAGAACAACAATGATGAGCTGTTGTGCATGAAGTAGATGAAAGGTATGACACCTTTGATGTGCTTATGAAGACTTTTTAATAACAGCAAGTGTGCACTTCTTAGTTTCTTTAACATCTAGGGAACTGGTAGCAAATGTTTATCTTCTCCATGTTTTAGTATGTATGATGATGCAAGTGAGATATTATTTAGGGATAATACTTGGCTATGGTTTGAACAACTGTAATTCTAAACAAAGGTCTATGCATCCCATTGTGCTTACTAAACTTGCCAACCACGGAGAAAGTGAAAGAATTTTTCAAATGTTAAAAATGAAGTCATATACTTGACAAGCTTAGCGGTTAGGAGCTAGTTTAAATGTGCTAACACATGGAAAGCTTTTAACATTGCACTTAAATTAAAAATTAGTTGATATCATGTACTTTTGTCTATGGATGCCTATCATGTCTAAATAAATGTGGAAACTTAGCAAGTTTGAAGAGTGGAAATAATTGGCTAGAGAGACGCCCGGGCCGCCAATTTAAGCCATGCATCATTCATGGTGGAAATTTACGGCATATCATATTGAACATTCAGTGATGCACTTGACAATAAAAAGCTAAACCATTAGTAAATAAAAGAAGTGCTGAGATTGTTCATTGTCCGTTTGTCTTGTTGTTTGGACATGGGCTTGTCCATGTCCTGGGACAAGAGGTACCCCGGTTGACGCTTTTAATGATGCCTTTATTCTCGCAATGACTGAAAAAATTCAAGCTTGCCTAGCTACACGAGTTGAGTAACACATGGTGTAGGTACTCATATTCATGGGGCATGAGGATTTTAACTACAAGTTTGTCAAGCATGTGAGTCATAATAGGGAACATCAAATGTTTTGATAAATTTAAGAGCAAGGTGGTAAGCACAATGAGTTCACTAGTCAATACATGATTCAATCAAAAGCGGTGCAAGAACCTTTGTTTATCTCTACAGTTAGGCAAACTCATCCAAGTATTAACACTTTGTTCTATCTCTCTTGCAACATGTATAGATGCTTTAACATTGATAAGATATGCCTTTGCTAGCATTTTGTTAGCTGTTGTAGGAATTATGTGTTGAATACTTGCTGCTAATAAACAGTATTGCATATGCAAGGCAAAGTTCTTGTCAAAGTCTTTTTATCGCTTCTGCACTACGTTTGAGTTGTTTGAGGACAAACAACGAGCTAAACTTGGGGGAGCTGATGTATCCAAAATGCATCTACTTTTCCAAGCACTTTGCCTCATATTTTGCTCCGAGATCCTTCCATATTCGAATAAAACTGTTGTTTCTGACGCTGTTTTTAGCAAAGTCTCTCCCCTGGCTATTTTTGCAGGAAATAAAATCGGGGAAAAATACCACGTCATTTTTTATGGAAAAGAAACTCATTGGACAAAAGATGGACACGAGGGGGTGCCGGAGGGCCAAAAGGGGTGGCCCCACGCGGCTATAGTACCAGGCCGCGTGGGCCCCCCTAAATTGGGCCTCGGGCACCGTCTCGCCTCTGGTCTTCGACGTATGCCTTCATATATGAGAAAAAACACTTGCCCTAGGAGGGGAGGAGCTTTCGCAAAACACACTGCCGCCACCACCACGATCTTCGTTTCAGGGGACAGATTGATCCAGGATTTCTCCTCCGGTGGAGGGATCCGGAGGCCGTCTTCACCGCCATCATCACCGCCTTCATCTCCATCAACCATGAGCTCCCTCTCCATCACCATGTGTGAGTAGTTTGCTGTAGGTATGTGAGGTGGATGGGGATTGGATGAGATTGACCATGTAATGCTACCCGTTGTTCGATAATCTTAGGGTTATCTTGAGGATGCTTTTGTATTGTGTTGATGCACTTATGCTATGTTTAATGCTTGCTACTAGGGCCCGAGTGGCATGATTTCAGTACTGAACCTTTTTGCTTCATCATATAATTGAGTTTAGTATTTACCTGCAAAGTGTATCACCTGCTGTTATGTTGAACCTACGAACCCTAAAAGTGACGTTTAGGGAAAACAAGGGGGAGATGTTCTAGTTTGAGGATCCTATGTGTTCATGGAGTGTTAATGTATTGTCCCGGTCTTCACGAAAGGGTATCCCTTAATTACCTGTAGTTCCAAGTTGGCCCCGGTGAAATGGGCAGGTAGGGCAATAGATGTTGTACAAATTCTCTTTGTTAGTATGCACAACTAATTAAGGAACACATACCTACATATATCGGAGTTAGAGCAAAAAGCCCCATTGCTAGCTTTACTTTATTATATGATCAATCTCATTCATGCAACGTCCCGCTGTCACCTCATGCCTACGTTTTAAATCTCTGAGTTACACTTTCACTTTTCCGGTGAAAACTGGGAAATCCTTGTTACTATTGCTGTTTTATTTCTGCTCGCTTAAATCCTTTACTGTCATCACTACTACTCACTACCACAGAACAGGCTATCTGTGGCGCACCATTTTGGTTATCTGTGGCGCATCTGTGGGCTAGCCTGGTGCGCCACAGAATTCTCGCCACAAAAATATTTTCTGTGGCCCACCAGGGATATGCGCCACAGAAATCTCAACTTTCTGTGGCGCACCCCTGTTTGTGCGCCACAGAAATAGGTCGCCAGGACCCTATGGAGAGTCTTTCTGTGGCGCACTGCCCTTGGTGCGCCACAGAAAGTGGTGCGCCGCAAAAACTAAAAAAGGTACGCCACAGAAGTATTAACCAGAAAAACTGTATTTTTTTATTTTGCTGTATAAATACACGTATATACAGTATTTATATAGGTTTATACAGAAAATACAGGTATATTTGATAGGTATATAAACAGACAATGATATTAATCAATATGTCATCACACATATATATTATTTAATTAGTGGCCCGATCGAGATACATATATATATACACATAGTCACAAAAGTGCCGAATGTAAACACAATTAGCTAGTCATGTATATACAACCAAAAGTTCAACATTTCACACTACACATTACAAATCAAGTGTTCGACGCCTAACTATGATCCGGGAGCATGCATAATCATGGAGTCCTCTACTTTCGCGGCTCCGGCAACGGTAGAAAGCCTTGTTTCGTCCTCCACTCCCTAGTGTCATACTGTGCCTCTAGTCGTTCTTCGATACTCCTCTGAGACAACACTGGAGATAAATTGGGATATATATATAGGTTAGTGATATAAAATAGAGTATAATTTATTCATCTAAGTAGAGAGGCAAGACAATCATATGGCTATCCTATTTGGGTTTCATAGCATAGCATATATATATAATAGATAACCCTACGCATGCACTTCTATATATAATACCTCTGTGGTGGTGGTAGGACCCTGATCTGTGAAGGACATCTTCGAGGATGATCGTTGTCAACTGCAGCCGGATGCGATGGAAGTCTGCTCTGTAATCAGCATCGGTGAGAGCATCCTCTGATTTGGTGTATTCTGCGAGACCCGATGGAAACTTCGTTTTCTCGCAATCCCGGACAATTCCTTTAAGGTGATGGAGGGCGTAGTAGGCCTCCTTCACGCTGCCATCCAGTTGCTTGATGCAATGGAATCCGGTCCCATGCTGAAACTTGTGTGTGTTTTCATCCGTGAAAAATTCCGACTTGTTATGGAATGGGCCGCCCTTTTGGGCATAGGCCTCGAGAGCGTCATCCAGAACACCCTTTATTCTGGTGTATCGTCTCGGCGTGGATTTATTCCCCGAGTCCAAATAAGTGGCAATGGACCACCTCGGGGCTACGGAGATGAGTGCGCAGTACTTGTCCCTGCTCAACACAATTGAAACGGAATGTTGGACAAAGGATCAGCGATGGAAGAAATGTACAAGAAGGCATAAGATACGACGGTGGCGAGCGGATGTGTACTTACTCGAAAAAGAAAGGCAGAAGAAGGGTGCTCTTCCTCTTGTTGGCCAGCATGACCCTTACGAGGTACTCCGTGGCCGTTTCCCTTGTCTTTGACCCTTCCTCCAGATGGCTGTCGTGCATGTAGTAAGGATCCACTATCGCGACGTACGGGGTCGCATCTCTCCTGATCTTCATCGCCATATCGAGCGCATATAGACGGACCATGTTATAGTCCAGCCGTTGAGTGTGAAAGAGTTTGAAGATGTCCTCGTACGCGATGAAGAACACATCCGCAGGGTCTTCCTGGACGAAGTCCACCAGCTCCTTTGGCACCTGGACCGCGAACGCCGGGTAACTCGGATGCTTTTCTTTAAGAAGCTGCTCCTCCAGATACAAGATACTTTGCTGCAAAGCAATCATGGGTCCTTCTGCGAGGCGGAGCAAGTCCCCAGACAAGATAGGTTCACCAGCTACATGAACTCGGGGGAAGCCATCCGCACGGGGTGGAATCGTGTCTTCAAGACCCCGGATCTTAGGAGCTGGCTGGCTCGCAGAGGTGGAGGATCCTTTTCTCTTCCTATGCTTCTTGATCTTGTTCTTCTTCTTTGGGGATTGTGGGGGTGCAGTGAACCCCGCTTTAACAGTTTCCATCAGAGTGTTAGGGCTGAAAACGTTACCCGGGGGAGCTTGATGATCGCCGGCATCCGGAGGTGTGAAGGCCAGGCGTTGTGTGCATGAAGTGGGACGAGCAGCTTGACCGCGGTGGTCGCGGAAGGGTTCTTCATCCACATGAGGCATGTACATATCATCCTTGCAGGCGCCAGTGTTGATGTAGTCATCGAGGTTGACATCATTGTCCTCATCCTCGTTGCCACCAAGTTCAGGTGCAATGGCTTTGTCCTAAACATAAATGATAGCACATCCGTTAGTCGAGAAAGTCGGAAAGTCGGGGAATTCGGAAAGTCAGAACTAACCGGTGAAGACGTTCCCAACAACTGTTTGTGGCGGTTGGTGGCGGCGACGACCGGTGGTAGCTTCCGGCCGGTGGTGGCTGCGACCGGCGGTAGCTTCTGGCCGGTGGTGGCGGCGACCGGCGGTAGCTTCCGGCCGGTGGGGGCGGCGACCGGCGGTTCCTTCTGGGTGGTGGCGACGGCTACTTGTGGCGCCGGTTCCTCCGCAATAGTTTTTTGCGGCCGCCTCGACGGGGGCCGAACGAGCGGGAGCCGAGGCCTCGAGGTGGCGCCGCCGGTGCGACCGACCCCATGAATAACATCCCCAAGACGAATCTGGGTCTTCGGCCATTCCATCATCCACTTTCCGCATTCGCCAAGCTTCATGTGTTTCTCAGCTCCCGGAGGTTGCGTGGGGGGGTCGATGTCACGGAACTCAGGCAGTACCTCCGTGACATTGACTTTCATCACGGCCTCACTCATTCGAGTGTTGTGTATATCACGGGTCAGAGGTTGTACTATCTTGGCCAACGCGACTTCCTTCAACTCTCCGCCGGCCCCCACCCTATGCAGGAGTATGCAAGGCGTGTCCTGGGAGTCAACACATGTTGGGCACCATGCATGCATGAGATATGGCAGTCATCAAAGGCATATGTAGTCATAAAAGATGTCGCAGACTAACTAATTAGTTACCTTGTCGATGGCGTTGAGCTCGGCTAATGTCGAGACAAGGGCGCCGGTGCCGGCGGCCGGCCTATCATTGTCCGGGCGCTCGTGCGCATTGTCATTATTCTCCGGCCGGGGGGGCACCGGTGGGGTCACCAGGACCGGCGACACGACAGGGGGCAGCAGGACCGGCGACACGTTATTGCTGGAGGTGCTGCCGTTGAAGCTGGGCAAGTGTATCAGCCCCTGTTGACCTCCCGCTTGCCAAGCAGTTAATCCCTCATACAATCCAGGGGGTAAGAAACTCTGGAGCTTCTCCTCCAGCTTCTCGGCCACTAGCTTGTCCACCATGCTGGAGTCCACCTTTTCTTTCTATAGTGTCTCCAGCTTCTTCCTTAGCTCGAGAACCTCGGCTTTATCTTTAGATGGCTTCCTCCTCTCCCTTTTCGTGTCGGTGTCCGTGCTGTAGTACTCGATGAACTTCATCGACGTACCAAAGCCGGTCACACGGCCTGCTGACGTCGGAGGCTTTGACTTGTCCCTCCCCTTGTAAATGTTCATCGCCCGGTTGAAAGTCGTGTCCCACGGGCCGGCTGCCTCCTGGGACGACGGGCCGGCCTCAGCCTCAGCCTTCAACTCAGCCTCCTGCGGACAAAGCAAATAAACGTGAACCCATGTATAGAAATCAACGAAAATGGACTTTGAGATATCCGCGGTAATTAAGTTCCTTACCAGAACTTTCTCGAAATCCAGCACATCTTTGTAGTCGGTAACAAATTCCCCCGTCCCCGGCTTCAGATAGTAGCGGGACCGAACAAAGTTCCTAACTTGCTCGTCCGTGATTTTATGCCAAGGGTTCTCTTTCCCAAGTCTCGCAACCTCGGCATCCTCCTTGTCCCAAACAGGCTTTTTTCCTGCGTAACCGCCGCTTCCCAAATGGTGGTTGCCTAAGTTCATTGTCCGCATTTGCTTCCCCCACTCGGTCCATTTTTCAGCCTCCGGAGATGCCAAGGACAACTTCAATGCCTCGAACTCTTCTATGTCGATGTACGGCTCTTTGGCACTGATCTCTTCCCAGCTAAGACCCTTTTCAATCTTCGCCTTCACCCGGCCTCTCTAGCTGGTCAAACAATTGTTCATCTTCGTGATGGCGAAGCTGTCCACCCTTTTGTTTCCATCGTCCGGGAAAATGTATCGTTCGTGAAGCCTCTTGAGGAGTTGTGTGCGCAAAGCCTCATTCTCCACGCTCCTGAGGTCATACGTGTTGATCGACACGGTTTCCCGGAGGATGCACCCTAGTTGCATTCCATACCCTTTTGCGACGCCCCATGGCTCCTGGGGTTGGCCACTTTTGGAGACCTTAGTGAACGTGTCGGTGACGGTGCCGACCGCTTGCGGTGTCCGCTCCTTCATCTGCTTCTTAAGCTTCTTAGCGGTCGGGTTACCACCACCGCCATCCGTGTGGTCGTCACCCCCGACATCCGTGTGGTCGCCGCCATCGGTGGTGGTGGTTGCGTCCCCATCTCCGTCGGTGTCCTCCGCATCCTCCATCTCCATCTCTAATTGGAAGTCACCATCGCCGTCACGAGCCAGTTCGGCGGCCTCCGCATCCCCCATCTCCGGGTTCACGTCCCAGAACGACTTGTTCTTTTCTCGTGCTTCTTCTTTGACGCTCATGTGCTTAGAAGGGCCGGGCGCGTCGGCCGACATGTTTGCACTTCATTAAAAAGAGGCAAAAGTTAGTACAACAAATATATAAAAAACATCACTTAATTTAGTACTAAGATACCCCGGCCCATGCATTAGTCGCAATACCCCATATGTCCCTTTTTTTAGCAAAGTCATGCCAAAATTTACGAAAAATTTCGGCATGACCTTTGCTAAAAAAGGGACATATGGCGTACCCGAATTTGCCGGAACGGAAGTTAATCGACGTTCCGGCAATCTCAAGGGCCTCACGGGGTACCTGCACAAGCATCTCTGAAATAGTATCAACATCTCGACGACACGATGGTCGGAGCACAAACAACAACGACACGATGGTCGTGGACACACATATATTCATCAACACATTTCTCACCACTTGTCGATGAGCTCCTCCGGTGGCGGCGGTGGCGGCGGGCTGCCTACATGATAAAACAGAATTTAGGTTAAATGTTATTAAGAGTTTAAAACAGATAAAACATAGCAACTTTGCCTACATGATTTAGTCTCCTATAGTGTTTAATTTGGACAAACAAATAATGCTTATGAATCTATAGGTTTAGCTCTTTCTAATGATATGAAATTTACAAATTTTGGTGGAGCATATTTCCCACAATTTGCATGCAAAGGGGGCTAATCTACACTGTTTTCAGACTTAGCAGTTTCTTCAGGTTTTTCAGAAAACAGATAAAACATAGCATTTTGGCCTACATGATTTAGTCTGTTATAATTTTTAGTTTGGACAAACAATTGATTCCTATTAATCTATAGGTTTAGCTCTTTCTAATGATATGAAATTTAAAAATTTTGGTGGAGCATATTTCCCACAATTTGCATGCAAAGGGGGCTAATCTACACTGTTTTCAGACTTAGCAGTTTCTTCAGGTTTTTCAGAAAACAGATAAAACATAGCATTTTGGCCTACATGATTTAGTCTGTTATAATTTTTAATTTGGACAAACAATTGATGCCTATTAATCTATAGGTTTAGCTCTTTCTAATGATATGAAATTTAAAAATTTTGGTGGAGCATATTTCCCACAATTTGCATGCAAAGGGGGCTAATCTACACTGTTTTCAGACTTAGCAGTTTCTTCAGGTTTTTCAGAAAACAGATAAAACATAGCATTTTGGTTAGATTTTACATGTTGGTTAGATTTTGCATCAACACAAGCATCAACACAAGCATTTGCATATACACATATACACAGACACATACACAGATGCTAGGGCTAGGTCGACACATCAACACAAGCATTTGCATATACACATTTTACATCAACAAGTGCTCAATTCAGTCACACAAATGGATAGACACATCATACATAAATGGATAGACACATAAATCTAACCAACATTTGCATCAACACTAGCAGGAAGCATGCTCGGCCATTATGTCGAGCACCTTGCATGCAGGAACACCGGCGGCAGAGAAGGGGAGGGAGGGGGCAGGGGAGTGGAGAGGGCAGGGGAGGGGAGGGGAGGGCTGTAGCGATCCTGCCCTTTTAAAATAGGCCAAGATCCCTGTGTTCTGTGCTAGTCCCTGGATCGAATAGCTAGCACCACAATTCAAGATGTAATATCATGCAAATGCGTCAAATATCTATTACTTCGAAGATCCAGAAAAATAAACATTACAAGTTGCATAGCACAAGGCTAGCATATTACAAAGTTCAGCAGCGGAAAACATATAATAGCACGGAGCCTCATCATCTTCATGTGCCACAGGCAAACATGTTGGTTGCAGACTCGAAACCTATAGCGTTCCTTACTCATTGTCGGACGAACCTGCAACGATAAAAGCGTTGCAGCCAAAAATTGGTCAGAACCATTTGAATGGATCTGGCAAATGATACTTGTGGACTCATAAAGGCAAACTTCTAACATCTACATGCATATTTGGCTGGTGGAGTTGACAGGCTCTTGCGCAAAGCAATATTTATCCTATACTTTCAAAAATCATTTCTTTCTTTCCAAAACTTAGGAGACATTCCTGGGCGCACCAGTGTCTCGAATCCCCCCATGTTCACCCATCAAGTTTTAATTTAGAAATTGGAATGAATGAGATTCTTCTGTCAACCACCTTGTTTAGTTACTCAAATTGTCCATAACCGGGGACACGGCTAAGATCTTAGTTTTATTTTACTCTCGAGAGTTTGTGACACTTTCACCACTTGACTTCATCAACCCATTCTGTCCTTGACCTTCTTAAAGTGAAAAGGAAAGGTGAAGATGAAGACGAGACCTTTGGGGAAATGTTCCCCGGTTCCTCTGGGCAGACCCATACAAGACAACATCCGCTGAGAACTGCCGGAATCGGGGCCTATAACTTACTTAGTCAAAGCAGAGCCATAGTACCAAGTGGCTGCACTGGAAGTATACTAGACATGGAGTGACATGAAATCTCAAAGACCCTGGGTGGCGAACACAAGTGCACGTACTCAGGTACCCGCAGAACTGGGCCTGAGCAGCCACTCAACTATAAACCACCAATAGAGCAACTCCAAATCCACCCAGGTGATTCATTAATTTAGTAGATTTTCCTCAACTCATATACAACAAAACAATTCATTTTTGCATCAAGCCAATCTACTGAATTAATATAGGTCACTAGTCAACTAGATCATGTGGCTAGCCTAACAGGTCTGCATAGCATATAGATTTTAATAAAAACAGCCTATCATGCATGCTACTGAAAAATAGTCTACAATGCAATATAGTAAAAATAGTAGGACATTTATGCTGGAGTATCACTTGCCTTTTGAAACTTGTCGTTGCTCACACACTCTTTTCAACGTATGTCGTATCTCTCCGTTCAATCTATACATTACAAACACATAGCATTCAACAAACAATGCAACAATCAAGTAATACACACAACATCAAATATGGGCAAAAACAAAACAACTGGGTTGATGGTCCAAGTTCAATACATGATCCAATATGCAAAAGGAATCAATGTATTTGGGGTTAGCCAATTTTGGTTCGGGGATGGTCTAGAGTCAAAATAGGATGAAGGGGTGATGTCCAAGGTTCTAAGTGTTGGTTTTTGTCTCTCTGGACAGAGGCAACTTTTTGGGGTATTTTTCTACAAGAAAACAAATTAAAAAGATTTATAGAATTTAAACAATAACAAAAATACTCAAATTGAGCTTCTGATTTTTAAACCATCCAAATATTGCTCAAAAATATTTTATAACAGAGGATCTATATTGCACATAAATCAAGGTTTCTAAAACTATTTTTCTTGCAATTTTTGGAAATATAGAAATAAAGTTATGTTAAAATTACTCAAATCACACATTTGAAATTTGAATAATTTAAACTAACTCAAAACAGAAAACTAAAATGCCAGAAAGATTCTACAAGTTCTAAGGATTTCAAATATATAAAAATATTTGAATTTGGACGAACAGATAAAAAGATATGATAGATCTAAGTTATAGGGGCTTTTCTACAAAACTGCCAATCTATTTTTATTCCGAATTAAAATTCAGAAACTGAGATCAGCTCATGGCTCGGCTTGAGCTGCAGCTTGGCTCGGATAGGCTCGGCTCGGCTCGGCTAGATCTTATCTGGGCCGCGAGATCCAGATCTGACGGGTGAGATCTAAGGGTACCGGTTCGGGCTTGAGTGATCTAATCGGGACCGTGTATACCAGATCGGACGGTGGAGGGTGGATGGCCATTACCTGGCGGCGGTTCTCGCCGGAACGGAAGAGGACGACAGCACGGCGGCTCTGTCGTGGACGAGGGCGATGCTCCGGTGATCCCCCAGATGCGTGGAGGAGACGTCGGGGCGCGGAACGGCGAGACGAGGACGAAGGTGGCCTCGGAGGCGACAGTTGCTTCCTAGGACGGCGGTGGTCGTCGGCTGGAGTCGCGGTGGCTCCGGCACACTTCCGTCGAGCTTGTTTCCGAGGGTTTGACTGCGGGAAAAAGACGAACAGGGGCATGAGGACGTTCGCCGGGACGAGGGGAGACGAGGGACACATAAAGTGATGCGCGGGGAGGTACGTGCTCACCGGAATCTTGGTTGCACGGTGGCGGTCGAGGTGAAGTCCGGCGAGCTAATTATCGGTATCCTGGCGGCTTCGTGGAGGGGGATCAGAGGGGAAAGAGAAAGGGGCTCGGGGGCCTTTATAGGAGGGGCTCGGGGAGTGATTTGGTGCAGCAAATCGCGAGAAATCAACGGCGCAAGAATCTCGGCCGGAAATGGCGTGGAGACGTTGAAGACGACATGACGTCATCAGTGACGTCACCTTTTCTTTTTATTTTTCTGTTTACTTTTCCAGATTTTGAAATAATGCTCCAAATCAAGTCAAATAAATTTGTAAAAATTTGTAAAAATCGAAATAGTCATTTTAAACACTTTGGAACTTTTTCCATAATTTTTCAAAGTTTGAAAAATTCAAATAATGCATAAAGGCTTATTTGACACCTTTATGTCATTTTAATAAATAGGGTTTTAATAAATCTTTTTGAACTCAAATAAAATCCAGAAAATTTGTGTGAGTAATATCATTTAAATTAATAAACTCAAACAAGTAATTTGGGACAAAGCATTTTATTTGAATAGATTTTGATAAATCCTTTTAAATACCAATGCCCATTTAAATAGGCTTTGGCAAAAATAATTAAAATACTTTGTCAAAATGTTTCTAGGTTTTAATAGAAATCCAAAATACTATTTTATTTCCAAAACTTTAAATCTTGAAATTAGAAGACAAAAGAATATGTATAAAAATATCCCTTTGAATAAATCAAAATAATCTTTTATGATGGTTTTTCTTGATTTTTGGAGACTTTATCTATTTAATAATAAAAGTTTTAAATTTTTGTGATTTTTAAAACATTCCAAAATTTGGGATGTTACAAACCTACCACCCTTAAAAGGAATCTCGTCCCGAGATTCGAAGAGGCTAGAAAGAAAGATAGGTTTGGGATCTCTGGGTTTAGTCAAAAGGGTGGGCTACCACCCTTATAAGAAACTTTTGTGGGCAGTCTTGAACTCTGGCCTTTGGACTAGGGTCATATGGAAATTTGTGGATCCTTGTATCGGATTTAATTCCAATAGGTGGGTGTCTCTTCATGTAGCTTCGTATACTGTCGGGTCACTCGTTGGGTCTATCAAAAGTCCAAGATGAGAGAGTTTCACAACATCTTGTCATCCCTCTCTGATTTGTCATTGGCATGTTGTTTCTCCTGGTTCACTTTCTTCAGTGCAAGCGCTACACCATTTCTAACAGAACTCTCATGGTTGGTCAACACTTCCATTTGTAGGATTTCTTCTTCTTCACAAGAGCTGGGGTTTTAATCTCACCGAGAGCTTACGTTTCGGCAAGAATTGCCTTACATAGGGTTATAGTATTCCAGTGGCTCAGGTTCATCGTCGGCTCTCTAATAGGTTTGTCACTCAGATTTACCATTCCTCATAGCAAGAGCGAATGATATGAGTATTCGCCATGGGGGCCAATCCATGTCGCACCCACTCATTACCTTGTGCTTGGTTTGGTGAATCTCGTAGGCTAACACTCGGTCGATCTCACTTGTCCGACAGAGAGTTTCCAATCTGTAAGACATACCTGAGCTAATCTATCGATACCTCAAAACTATTGGGTTGCGAAAGCTTCTATACACGCTAAATCTTCTCCTCTGAATCTTCCACTCATGGAGTGTGCTTTCCATGTCATCTTGGCTCATCAGTTTCAGGCTAATATCTCTATCCTTGACAAGTCGGGTAGTCTTCACAATAAAAGATATATCTTCATAAAGTTTTGGCATAAAATTACATCGGCATCAACCACTCTTACATCACAGTACTTATTCTTCCACCTAAATATATCTAGTGGCATTTATTACATCTTCAGAACATTTCCATTGACTCTGGTCCTTCTTCTTGGCTAAACTCCTCATGAAAACTCAGTTGGTTTCTTTGCTTCTTGATTTAAACTGATATCTGATCTGCTTCTTTTCTGGTGTGGTGAGTGTGACAGCTTTACTAGCATGATCTATCTGACCTTCATACCTGGACATCCAGTCCTTGCCTATGATTATATCCAAACCTTGCAAGTCTAGCACAAACAACTCGCTTGGAAATTTATGTGTCTCAATTTCCAAGGTCATGTTTGGGCATACCGCGTTTGCTGGTCTCTTCCCTTCTGTAGAGCTTACTCTGATGGGTCTTCTAATCCCTTGATAGGATATCTTATTTTTACTCACAAAGTCTTTTGATATGAATGAATGTGTAGCCTCAGCATCGAACAGTACTCGTGCAAAACCTGAGTTGATCAACAATTCTTCAATAACTGGGTTTGGTCTCTTGAGAACTCTCTCACTGTTTATAGAGAACACATGTCCCTTTCGGAATTGAATTGGCTTGGTCCCAATACTAATCTTCTTTTGTGGACAGTCCCAAGAATAGTGTCCCATTTTCTTACATTTGCAAACACTCCACCTGACTGATGTCTTTCCTGTTGGATTTGGGGTGGGTGTTCTGACTACTGTTTTTCTCCCATAATGTACTCATCTCCAAGGTCATAAACCTCTTCAGTATGGGCGGGGCTATGGTGGTCATGGTTGATTTGATGGTCATTTACTCCCTGAAGGTCATGTTCATCAATACCATGGCAATGGTGGTTGTTGTCTTCTTGATGGTTGAACTCAAACTGAACATGTTCGTCATATGAAGTGCACCATTCCTGCTGTGGTTCTGGGTGATGCTTTTCCAATTGAAGCTTTCGCTTCTTGGTTGCAACTTGCTTCAGTTTGCTTTCCAAGACTATAGCTTGGTCAACCAGTGACTGGTAGTCAGGAGTATAGGCAACTGTCAATAGAATGGATAGTTTGTCATTCAAACCATTTAGGAACCTTTCTTTCCTCTTAGTATCTGTATCAACATCATCCGGTGCGTAGCGCGCCAGATTATTGAACTCATTCATGTATTCTATTACATTTCGGTCATCTTGTCGAAGATCCAAAAATTCTTCTCTCTTCAGTTTCATCACTCCTGATGAAATATGTGCATCACGAAATCCTTCTTGAAACATATCCCATGTCATCTCTTCAATGTGATGTGTGATCTGGTAGCTATCCCACCAGTCTGCTGCAGGTCCTTCTAGTAAATGTGCTGCGAATCTAACCTTCTCAGCATCTGTGCATCCGATGGTCACTAAATCCTTATTCACTGAACGAAGCCAGTCATCGGCCAAAATAGGTTCTTCAGTTCTTGAGAACTTTCCTGGTCGAAGCTTCAAGAATCTGATCAGCATATCCACTTGAGGAGGAGATGGTGCTGGAATGTACTTGTTGTCTTCTAAGTTTTGGGTCATCAGCAGGTTCAACTGATTTTGTGCATCTAGTAACTGTTGTAGTGTAGGTATCACAGGGTTGTTGGAATTTGGCTTGGACATCTGTTTAGTTTAGCATGGATGAGTAGAGATAGAGGGATACTAAGAGAAATATTCCTACCCAAACAAGCAGATCAAAGCAATTCATTTTGCAAACAACAACCAGCAAACATCAAGCAACAAGGTTCTCACACAAACAAACAAACAAACAACTAGGTATTGCCATACTCACTAAGTATGATTAATACACTATCACGTTATCGTTGTTCTAGCAAGGTAACTAAAGTGGTGGTCTCATCTATTTCTTCATTAAATCTCTTCAAGTTCTTCTTTGACCTTCAAGTTCTTCTCTGACGTTCAGTATGGTGGAACTGTCTTGTGGGGAATCCTCATTGGTCTGACATCAATTGAGTTGAATCCACCAATAAGGGTCATTCGAAATGAGGAAAGATGTCTTAGAAAGTGAATAGTAGATGAGAGTATAAGAAGGATAAATTGTAAATATTTTATTTTCAGAAAATTGCGTAAAATATAATTTTCAATTCTAGGTCTTTTCCTAGTTCTAATCCAAACCTAGGGTTTCGAACCTACAGGCAACACAATGCTCTGATACCATCTGTAGCGATCCTGCCCTTTTAAAATAGGCCAAGATCCCTGTGTTCTGTGCTATTCCCTGGATCGAATAGCTAGCACCACAATTCAAGATGTAATATCATGCAAATGCGTCAAATATCTATTACTTCGAAGATCCAGAAAAATAAACATTACAAGTTGCATAGCACAAGGCTAGCATATTACAAAGTTCAGCAGCGGAAAACATATAATAGCACGGAGCCTCATCATCTTCATGTGCCACAGGCAAACATGTTGGTTGCAGACTCGAAACCTATAGCGTTCCTTACTCATTGTCGGACGAACCTGCAACGATAAAAGCGTTGCAGCCAAAAATTGGTCAGAACCATTTGAATGGATCTGGCAAATGATACTTGTGGACTCATAAAGGCAAACTTCTAACATCTACATGCATATTTGGCTGGTGGAGTTGACAGGCTCTTGCGCAAAGCAATATTTTATCCTATACTTTCAAAAATCATTTCTTTCTTTCCAAAACTTAGGAGACATTCCTGGGCGCACCAGTGTCTCGAATCCCCCCATGTTCACCCATCAAGTTTTAATTTAGAAATTGGAATGAATGAGATTCTTCTGTCAACCACCTTGTTTAGTTACTCAAATTGTCCATAACCGGGGACACGGCTAAGATCTTAGTTTTATTTTACTCTCGAGAGTTTGTGACACTTTCACCACTTGACTTCATCAACCCATTCTGTCCTTGACCTTCTTAAAGTGAAAAGGAAAGGTGAAGATGAAGACGAGACCTTTGGGGAAATGTTCCCCGGTTCCTCTGGGCAACATCCGCTGAGAACTGCCGGAATCGGGGCCTATAACTTACTTAGTCAAGGCAGAGCCATAGTACCAAGTGGCTGCACTGGAAGTATACTAGACATGGAGTGACATGAAATCTCAAAGACCCTGGGTGGCGAACACAAGTGCACGTACTCAGGTACCCGCAGAACTGGGCCTGAGCAGCCACTCAACTATAAACCACCAATAGAGCAACTCCAAATCCACCCAGGTGATTCATTAATTTAGTAGATTTTCCTCAACTCATATACAACAAAACAATTCATTTTTGCATCAAGCCAATCTACTGAATTAATATAGGTCACTAGTCAACTAGATCATGTGGCTAGCCTAACAGGTCTGCATAGCATATAGATTTTAATAAAAACAGCCTATCATGCATGCTACTGAAAAATAGTCTACAATGCAATATAGTAAAAATAGTAGGACATTTATGCTGGAGTATCACTTGCCTTTTGAAACTTGTCGTTGCTCACACACTCTTTTCAACGTATGTCGTATCTCTCCGTTCAATCTATACATTACAAACACATAGCATTCAACAAACCATGCAACAATCAAGTAATACCCACAACATCAAATATGGGCAAAAACAAAACAACTGGGTTGATGGTCCAAGTTCAATACATGATCCAATATACAAAAGGAATCAATGTATTTGGGGTTAGCCAATTTTGGTTCGGGGATGGTCTAGAGTCAAGATAGGATGAAGGGGTGATGTCCAAGGTTCTAAGTGTTGGTTTTTGTCTCTCTGGACAGAGGCAACTTTTTGGGGTATTTTTCTACAAGAAAACAAATTAAAAAGATTTATAGAATTTAAACAATAACAAAAATACTCAAATTGAGCTTCTGATTTTTAAACCATCCAAATATTGCTCAAAAATATTATATAACAGAGGAACTATATTGCACATAATTCAAGGTTTCTAAAACTATTTTTCTTGCAATTTTTGGAAATATAGAAATAAAGTTATGTTAAAATTACTCAAATCACACATTTGAAATTTGAATAATTTAAACTAACTCAAAACAGAAAACTAAAATGCCAGAAAGATTCTACAAGTTCTAAGGATTTCAAATATATAAAAATATTTGAATTTGGACGAACAGATAAAAAGATATGATAGATCTAAGTTATAGGGGCTTTTCTACAAAACTGCCAATCTATTTTTATTCCGAATTAAAATTCAGAAACTGAGATCAGCTCACGGCTCGGCTTGAGCTGCAGCTTGGCTCGGATAGGCTCGGCTCGGCTCGGCTAGATCTTATCTAGGCCGCGAGATCCAGATCTGACGGGTGAGATCTAAGGGTACCGGTTCGGGCTTGAGTGATCTAATCGGGACCGTGTATACCAGATCGGACGGTGGAGGGTGGATGGCCATTACCTGGCGGCGGTTCTCGCCGGAACGGAAGAGGACGACAGCACGGCGGCTCTGTCGTGGACGAGGGCGATGCTCCGGTGATCCCCCAGATGCGTGGAGGAGACGTAGGGGCGCGGAACGGCGAGACGAGGACGAAGGTGGCCTCTGAGGCGACAGTTGCTTCCTAGGACGGCGGTGGTCGTCGGCTGGAGTCGCGGTGGCTCCAGCACACTTCCGTCGAGCTTGTTTCCGAGGGTTTGACTGCGGGAAAAAGACGAACAGGGGCATGAGGACGTTCGCCGGGACGAGGGGAGACGAGGGACACATAAAGTGATGCGCGGGGAGGTACGTGCTCACCGGAATCTTGGTTGCACGGTGGCGGTCGAGGTGAAGTCCGGCGAGCTAATTCTCGGTATCCTGGCGGCTTCGTGGAGGGGGATCAGAGGGGAAAGAGAAAGGGGCTCGGGGGCTTTTATAGGAGGGGCTCGGGGAGTGATTTGGCGCAGCAAATCGCGAGAAATCAACGGCGCAAGAATCTCGGCCGGAAATGGCGTGGAGACGTTGAAGACGACATGACGTCATCAGTGACGTCACCTTTTCTTTTTATTTTTCTGTTTACTTTTCCAGATTTTGAAATAATGCTCCAAATCAAGTCAAATAAATTTGTAAAAATTTGTAAAAATCGAAATAGTCATTTTAAACACTTCGGAACTTTTTCCATAATTTCTCAAAGTTTGAAAAATTCAAATAATGCATAAAGGCTTATTTGACACCTTTATGTCATTTTAATAATAGGGTTTTAATAAATCTTTTGAACTCAAATAAAATCCAGAAAATTTGTGTGAGTAATATCATTTAATTAATAAACTCAAACAAGTAATTTGGGACAAAGCATTTTATTTGAATAGATTTTGATAAATCCTTTTAAATACCAATGCCCATTTAAATAGGCTTTGGCAAAAATAATTAAAATACTTTGTCAAAATGTTTCTAGGTTTTTAATAGAAATCCAAAATTCTATTTTATTTCCAAAACTTTAAATCTTGAAATTAGAAGACAAAAGAATATGTATAAAAATATCCCTTTGAATAAATCAAAATAATCTTTTATGATGGTTTTTCTTGATTTTTGGAGACTTTATCTATTTAATAATAAAAGTTTTAAATTTTTGTGATTTTTAAAACATTCCAAAATTTGGGATGTTACAAGGGCTGTATGCTCTGGACCTTGGGATGTCATGGGGATGCATTAACACAAGCACCTAGTGTGCATGCTGGGACGGGAGGGCAGGGGAGGGGAGGGGAGGGTAGGGGGAGGGGAGGGGAGGGCAGGGGAGGGGAGGGGAGGGCTCGGGAGAGAAAGGGGAAGGGAAGCTAACCTCGGGGAGGGGCGGCGACGTCGAGGTGCCCCGCGCGGCATCGAGGTGCTGTGGCAGGCCGGTTGGGCGCGCGCGGCTTCGAGGTCCTCCGCGCTCCGCCGGTCCGAGGGTGCAGGGGAGCAGGGCGTCGAAGGGCGCAGGGGCGGCCGGTGTCGGGGAGCTGTGGCGGCGTCGACGGCGAGGGGTGGAAGGGTGATCGCCGGCGAGAGGTGCAGGGTCGCACGCGCGGGAAGTTAGGGAGACGAGACTGGGAAATTTTGAGAAGAATGGGGCAGCGCGGGGCGGCCCCACATGTAAGTTGCCGCGAAAAATTCTGTGGCGCATGTGAGCGGGCGTGCGCCACAGAAATAGGGAATTCTGTGGCGCATCCCCTGTCCCGTGCGCCACAGAATTCTAGATTCCTGTGGCGCACGCCAACGCACATGCGCCACAGAATTCTTTGGCCTGAAATGCTAAAACACTCTGCTGCCTGTTCTGTGCAAGCACAGCAACATAGCCCAGTGGCTATCACACCTGTAAAATACTTGGGGCAGTCAGGTTCGAATCCTGGCTGCCTCAGTTTTTTAAAACTTTTTTTTAAGTTTTTTTTGGTTAAGTTTGGTTCAGAAAATACACACAATTTATATGTCTCATAAAACTTTTTTCTGAACTTTTTTTTAAGTTTTTTTTGGTTAAGTTTGGTTCAGAAAATACACACAATTTATATGTCTCATACATATTTAGTTCATTGAATACATGCATAAGTCTCTTGCATTGTCTCACACACATATTCATGATGATACATATTCATGATTATACATACAAATTAAATACACCAAAAAAGTCGCTTCTCCGTCTCGGTTCCGCGAGCTACTTTCTCTTCTTTCCCTTCTTCGCGGTTGAAAACTTTAGGCCGGTGACCTTGAGATTTCTTCGCGTGAACGGACAACCTTTAGTAGGTACGGAGGTCTTCCTTCTTTGTGTACTACTGGTAGGCAAGTCGAAGAACTTGTCGAATTCCTCCTCGATCTTTGGCTCGTTGTCCAAGTCTTGCTCGGTGGCGCCTCCTTCCATTCCGATGATGGTCCTCTTGCCCCTCCTCACGACAACACGGCTAGGCTTTGACGGGTCGGTAATGAAAAAGCATTGCTCGACTTGGCTAGCAAGTACCCATGGCTCATTTTTCGCGGAGGCGTTCTTCGATTTGGCATCGGCTATTACCATGGTGGTGAAATACCGGCCTTCTTTGACGACGTCCTTGGCCCATCTTACACGGAACATTGGCACCAACTCTCCACAGTAGTTGAGCTCCCATATGTCCTCAATCCTTCCGAAGTATCTTTCCTTGACAGTAGGCTCCTCATCGCCGTAGGATAGCATAGTTACTCCTGAGTTTTGATATTCTGACTTGTTGTCCTTTTCCTCGGTGTAGAATCTGTAGCCGTTGATGTCGTATGCCTGATAGGTCTTTACGTTGTGCGAGGGACCCAGTGATAAGGAGAATATGAGTCTTTCATCTTCCGTAGATGGTGCTTTCTTCTTTGCTAGCTCCAGTTGCTTTTGCTTGAACCAACGCGTGAAGGTAGAGTTGTGCGCTCTGGTTACGTCTCCCTTCTTCCTCGGTCGGCCCAGTTTGATGTAATGTTGCTCGAGTAAGCATTTGTGCTGTTCCACCCAAGTTTCGATCAAATGTAAGTGTTGTAGCGCGACCCGGTGAGCCCTGTCAAAGTCGTCCTTTTGACCCTGCATGCTGACAAAGGTTATGCTGCTGCCCTCTCGATGACCATATCCATTGAGCCTGCCGAAGTGTTTCCTCGTGGGCAGACCAACATCCTGGTTCTCGGTGCTTAGATAATTCTGGCAGAAGGAGATGCACTCGTAGGTTAGAAAGCCCTTGGCTATGCTTGCGTCTGGATGGGACCTATTGCGGACGTATCCTTTCATGACACCGTTCATCCTTTCGAATGGCATCATGTAGTGCATGAACGTTGGTCCGAGCTGCCTGATGTCATCAACGACATGCAGAAGGAGATGCACGCAGATATCGAAGAATGAGGGCGGAAAGTAAATCTCGAGCTCGCATAGTATCAGCACGATCTCTTCCTGTAGCCGGTCGAGCTGCCTCACGCCGATCGTCTTCCTGTTGATGACGTCAAAAAAGTTGCAAAGAGCAAGCAGCGTATCACGGACATGCTCGTCCATTATCCCTCGAATCGCAACGGGAAGTATCTGCGTCATCAGCACGTGACAATCGTGAGACTTCATCCCGGTAAACCTCTTCTTCGTTGCGTCCATATATCTGCTTATCTTCCCCGCGTAACCATGAGGAAATTTGACTCCTACAAGACACCTGTAAAACTGCTCGAGCTCCTCCAGACTCATAGTGAAGCACGTAGCGGGAAGCACCACCGTGTTCCTCTTTAGCCTTTTGCGGTGACCTTGAGTCCCTTCAGTCTGATCATCATCACCATCGTCGTCGTCATCACTATCGGGGGCCTGAAGATCTTTCCTGACACCAAGGCATTTCAGATCGTATCTTGCTTTCGTTCCATCCTTGGTCTTTTCCGGCATGTTGGAAAGAGTGCCAAGCAGACTCTCGGTGACATTCTTCGTAATGTGCATCATATCGAGGCTATGTGGCGTCTTGAGGACCTTCCAGTACGGCAAGTCGTGGAAAACAGACCTCGCTTTCCATACACCCAGCAGCGGATCTACCTTCGGTCGTTTCTTTCCCGGCGCGGGGCACTCCTCCCAATTTCTCAACAGCTCGTCGATTTCTGTGCCGCTCCTTGGGCTCGGGGCTCCGTCGAGCTCCTCTTTACCATTGAACAGGTCACCGCGTTTTCTCCACGGGTGATCCATGCGAAGCCACCTTCGAGCCCCTGGGTACACAGTTTTCGAAGACCCGGGATTCCTTGGTAGCTGGAGATGCGGGGTCCTATCCATGCACCTGACACATGCGCAGAATCCGTGGCCTACCTGGCCAGATACATATGCGCAACCAGGATAGTCCTGCACCGTCGTGAGCAACGCGGCTCTCATGGGGAAATAATCTCCAGTGTAGGCATCCCACGTACGGACTGGCGTCGCCCACAACGTGGCTAACTCCTCTTTCAACAGCGCGAGATACGTATGTATGTGGACACCTGCTTGTTTCGGCCCCTGAATGAGAATACTCATGTGTATATACCTTTGCTTCGTGCACAACCATGGGGGAAGGTTGTAAGGCCATACAAACACGGGCCAGGTGCTATGCGTGCTACTCTGGTTACCGAACGGATTGAGTCCATCGGTGCTCATACCGAGCCTGACGTTCCTTGCATCGCCTCCGAAATTGGCGACGGCGTCCAACTCTTGCCACTGGCTAGCGTCTGAAGGGTGTGTAAGGATCCTGCCCTTCTCCGGATCTTCTTCGGGCTTCTCCCTTTCCGCGTGCCATTGCATGAGCTTTGCTTCCTTAGGGTCCACGAAGTACCGCTGCAGACGGGGAGTGATATAAAAATACCATACCACTTTTTGAGGAACTTTCTTCCCACGGCTCTTGTACCGTCCTTGGCCGCACACCGGACATGTGGTTCGGTCCTCGTACTCGCCCCGATAAATTGCGCAATCATTGACGCAGGCGTGGTATTTAACGTGCGGTAGGTCAAGAGGGCAAACGACTTTCTTGGCCTCCTCGATACTAGTTGGCAATGTGTTCCCCTCGGGAAGACGCTCGTGGAAGAATTGCATGTTCTTGTTGAAGCTCGCATCGGTCCATTTGTTCTCCGACTTCATCTCCAGAGCATCAAGCGTTACTTGCAAGCGCGTATCCTGTGGCCGACACCCAGGATACAACGGAGTATTCCCGTCTATCTCCATTTGCGCCAGCTTGGCTTTCTCTCTATCGGTGTTCGCGTTCTTCAGGAGGAGTTCTTGAACATGAGAATCCATCAAGGCCGACATTAGCGAGCTCTGCGGCGTGTCAACGTCTTCTCCACCACAATCATGACCATGTATGTCGGCATCTCCGTCGTCACGATCATCTTGCCCGCCCTCGTCTTCAGGCGCAGCATTTGCTGTCGGCGCTTGGTTGAAGCCTTGCATGAAACCGCGCCTGAGCAGGTGTTCCTCCAATTGTCCGGAATCAGGGTCGATCCATCTCACAAGTTTGCAACTTCGACACGGACATCGTATCTGGCGCCCGTTGCACCGTCTCATTTCCGCCTTCGCTTCTTCCTTGTAGTTGTCGATTCGACCGGAGCTCATCTTGATGACCATGGTCGCCTACGCGGTATACATATAGAGTATGTGTTATTAATTAGAATTAAGTAATCGCAACATGCTCACACACATACAAGCTTCTCATGCGGGAAGTCGGAAATGTTCGACGGAAAAATTCGGCATGACTTCCCCTAAAAGTAGGACATATGGGTGGTGCAAAAATTCACCGAAATGGAAATGAATCAACATTTCGGCAAACATCCATGCACCACGCCGGCGCAAGCTACAACATGCAAAGATTCAATCAAACCACACACACAAGTTTCATGCATATACGTGTAAATCGCCCGCCGACAAGTTTCTCATGCCTTCAACAAACATCCATACACCAATACCCACCTTGTAGATCTAGATCCGTTGCCGAGACGTGACCGTGATCGATGAGAGAGAGTGTGTGGTGATGGAGAGAAAATAGTGGACAAAAAGAGAGGAGGAGAATATATATGGAGACTCTCCCCAAGCCCTCACCAATTATATATCAAATTGTGGTAGGTTTAATAACAAATAATGGAGAATAGGATGGTCAAAATGGCATGGGAGAGAGAAGGAGCTCGGGTTAGTAAGATGGGAGCTAGGAAGAAGAAGGGGGGTCACATGGGGAAAGGTGGTCTACCACCTTTTTGTAGATCTGGGCGTCCACATTCTGTGGCGCATGGGCCCTCATGCGCCACAGAAAGTAGCTATTCTGTGGCGCACCGTGGCTAGTGCGCCACAGAAATTCAACTTTCTGTGGCGCATCCTTCTCCATGCGCCACAGAAAGATGAATTTCTGTGGCGCACCAGCCACGGTGCGCCACAGAAAAGGCCGAGATGGACCACGGCCCACTGATTGAAGGTGGGGCCCACGCTTATTCTGTGGCGCATGAAGAGTGGTGCGCCACAGAAGTCTCCCTTTCTGTGGCGCATGGCGTGTAGTGCGCCACAGAAAGTTGATATTCTGTGGCGCATGGGCTAGTGATGCACCACAGAATGTTCAAATTTCAGTGGCGCATCTACAGCCATGCGCCACAGAATATTTTTTTGTGGCGCATAGATTAAGGGTGCGCCACAGATAGGCAACCTCCCTATAATGCTTTTCCTGGAGATGTTCTAGTTTGAGGATCCTATGTGTTCATGGAGTGTTAATGTATTGTCCCGGTCTTCACGAAAGGGTATCCCTTAATTACCTGTAGTTCCAAGTTGGCCCCGGTGAAATGGGCAGGTAGGGCAATAGATGTTGTACAAAATCTCTTTGTTAGTATGCACAACTAATTAAGGAACACATACCTACATATATCGGAGTTAGAGCAAAAAGCCCCATTGCTAGCTTTACTTTATTATATGATCAATCTCATTCATGCAACGTCCCGCTGTCACCTCATGCCTACGTTTAAATCTCTGAGTTACACTTTCACTTTTCCGGTGAAAACTGGGAAATCCTTGTTACTACTGTTGTTTTATTTCTGCTCGCTTAAATCCTTTACTGTCATCACTACTACTGCTGCAAGTTATTGATATACAGGTGTGGTTGAGAGTGACGCCTCGATTGCTAAGGTCTTATTTATATTATTGTGTTCCCATCGTGTCAAACTATAAATTTGGGGTGATACTTCCCAACGAAGACTTCAGCGATCCCCTATACTTGTGGCCATCACCGGGGTCCACAGTTCACTAGAGGTGTCTCTCCATAAAAGATAACTAACATGTTGGGTAAACAAATTACAGCTGGGCAGTTGACAAATAAGGAACGCATGACAATACAAATATATGACAAGATGATTATTATGAGATTTAATTGGGCATTACAACAAGATACATAGACCGTTATCCAACAGCATCTATGACTAATAATCCACCGCCAGGTTAACATCTATGTCCCTCATTGGTATTAAGTTGCAAGCAACAGATAATTGCATTAAGCAAAGTGTGTAATGTAAACAATACAAATGACCTTGGACATAGCATTATTGTTTTATCCCTAGTGGCAACAGCACATCCACAATCTTAGATGTTTCTGTCACTCACCTAGATTACCGGAGGCATGAACCCACTATCAAGCATAAGGCTGTGTTTGGGAGAGCTCCGCTTCACTCCACTCCACTCCCCTTCTCAACTCCACTCCACCAATTAGCTTCAGAGCAACAAAAAGGTGTTTGGCTTATGAGCTAGCTCCAGATTCAGCTTAGAGAGAGACTGTTGTGCAATGACTATAGTGCTATCGTTTTCTTTTACCTAACGATTTGTACTACATGAATGTGAGTTGTCTCACATAACGAGAATTTTTTTTCCTCTTTTTTTTTTGCTTTGCATCTGAACGTGACATGTTTGCACATCTAAACGTGACATATTTGGATAATACAATGGCCAGTAATGGATTTTTAATTGGTTGCACATCTTTGGATGTTGGCTATTGTCTTACTTATAGGTCATGCACATTGTGACCAATAGCTACTTGTCTAGTCATAATTATCATCTATGAGCTAAACTGAATTTTACAGAAACAATAGAACACCATCTAGTGCCCACCACGTTTAGCATCTATGAGCAAAACTGAATTATACATAAACAGTACCACACCATCTACTAATCACGTTCAGCATCTTTGAGTAAAACAGAACTTTACACAACAGTAGCACACCATCTAGTGCTAATCGCGTTCAGTATATGAGCAAAACTGAAGAAACCCATCTAGTGCTCATCGCGTTTACCAACAACGGAAATAGCACAAAAATTGAACAGAAATTCAATGGAGCGGGGAAGCACATGGTACTATGGCAGTAACTTCCGGCGGCGAGCTCCTGGAGGCCAATTACAAGGGCAGCGGTGGCAAACTGCTGTTGCAAGACGGTGGCATCAGGGTAGAGGACGGTTCCCTGGTGCAAGATCACGTGCAGAAGTTCTTCGCCGGTCTGTGCTGTAGGAAAACGGCGACGCCGGCGAGTCTCTGCTCCAGACAGACGGTGGCGGCTCGAACGATTAGAAGCAGATGTGGAGCGTGGGCGTGCCCTATTCTCCTGCCACGGAGAGATTCTATCGAGAGGAGAGGAAAACGATTCGATTTGGCTTGTTGTAATGGCAGTGGTGGGTAAATTCACGACGCGGGATGTGGAGTGGAGCAGGTGAAGCACCTGTTCCCTACCTCCGGTAAAATACACATGCGAGCGTCTCGGCTCCGCTTCGCCTAGAGGGTGGAGTTTGTGTGTTTGGAGCAGCTTCACCCGCTCTAGCGATAGATTGGTGGAGTGGAGCTGTCCCAAACACACCCTAAGTACTCCCTCTTGGAGTTAAAAGCATCTACTTGGCCAAAGCATCTACTAATAACAGAGAGCATGCAAGATCATAAACAACATATGAAGATAGATTGATAATCAACTTGATCATAGTATCAATATTCATCGGATCGCAGCAAACACAACATGTAGCATTACAATAAGATGATCTTGATCATGTAGGGCAGCTCACAAGATCTAAACATGATAGCACAAAGGGGAGAGACTACCATCCAGCTACTGCTATGGACCCGTAGTCCAAAGATGAACTACTCACGCATCACTCCGGAGGCAGGCATGGAGGTGTAGAGCCCTCTGGTGATGATCTCCCCTCCGGGGACCTTAGGGTTTTCGGGGCAGGAGGATTATATAGGCGAAGGGGAGGTGTCGGAGGGCACCCGAGGGGGGCCACACTAACCCTCGGCGCGGCCAGAGGTGGGGCCGCGTCGAGCCCTGGTGCCTCTCCGGCTCTCCTTCGGTCTCCGTGATTGTCTCGGTGAAATATTAGCCCACGTCGATTTTTGTCCAATTCCGAGAATATTTCCTTAAGTACTTTTCTGAAACAAAAAAACAACAGAAAACAGGAACTGGCACTGTGGCATTTTGTTAATAGGTTAGTTCTAGAAAATGTATAAAAATGATATAAAGTGTATGCAAATCATATAACAACAGGCATAATAACAACATGAAACATCAAAAATTATAGATACGTTTTCGACGTATCATCGGGTTGCCTGCCTCACACGAGGACCGGAGCCCCACAGTCTTTGCACAGCCAACGGCCAGCTCTGAGTCCGCTAGGTCGATGGCTTCACCGGAGGCGATTCTGAGGTCCATCCTTGAGGAGCAAACAACGTTGCTGCGGGCTGAGCTACAAGGCTTGGTTTCATCTCAGCTTGAGGAGGTGGCCCAGCCTTTGCGCGCTCTGATGGAGTCCGTGCAAGGCTTGCTGGAGCGGGTTGGAAGCTTGTTGGAGCGGTCTGAGGGTGCTTTGGAGAAGCTCCCTCTTGTGTCGATGATGGTGCAGTCGATAATGGTGCAGATGTCTCCAGTGCCGCCGCCGCTTGCTGAAATCAATCTAGGCGTCATAGATGGTGGGGCTCTCGAGCTCTTTGGTTACTTCTCCCCTAGAAATGCGACCAACTCGGTGCCAATGCTCGCTTGGACTGCCACACCTTTGGTTGCTTCGGAGAGCACCTCTCCGGTGGTGCAGGCCATGCTCATCGAGCAGGGGCTTGCTGTGGGGATGGTTGTGCCTCCGGCATTGGAGGAGCTGAGAGAGTCTGATGTGCCTAGCTCTAAGGAGAAGATCACAAAGCATTTTGTCCAGATCGATGCTACTGAGCCACAAGAGAAGGTCTCAACCTCGTTGGTGGGATATTTCTTCGACGAGCTTGCTTGCTTTGCATCGGGATCGTGCACGGGGATGCAGCTTGGGGAATCGTCTTCATCCCACATTGGGCGACGAAGCATCCGTTTGGACAAGAAAAACAAAGGGTGTGATATTCCAACAGCCAAGCGAGCAGAGTATAGGCAGGCTGTGGCACCCCGATCCAAGGGATCGAGTTACCCCATATATCAGTCATAGGAGCACTGAATATAAGAAAACTTGATAACAGAACATAACCATTTATTAAAGGGGTCGGGGACCGACGATAGATTATAATGGTCTCATTACAAGGCTGCGCCCTAGCGCACACAACAGTTTGTACATTATTTATCGAACATGACTTCATCGGAGGGCGTCATCGGAATGGCGGAAGCGTGCGACAAAGAGGGCCTAACTCCACAGGGCTCTACCTGGATACCGGGTCTAGTTCTCGTACAAGGGGTACAAAGCGACGGGGGTAGGAGGATCTGGCCACATGAAGACCCAGGTGAGTACATGGAATGTACTCGCAAGACATCAATCCACAATCAACTGTAACCAATGATCCTATATGGCATGGCATGAGTGCAGTAGGGTAAGGTGCGAGTCCAAGCTTAACTGTTAGACTTAACTTACCTACTTACCTGTGACGAAAACCGTGGCTTATGAGAACGAGTCTCATTCCCACACAACAATATTCACAACACTTATGGTCTCAAGCTTGACCAACTCTGGTTTAACTCGAGGCTCAGCTTGGACCAACTGTCGTCCACTTTTCAGCTCATTCAGCTTTAGCCAACTCTGGCCATTTAGTTCATTCCTGTCTCCGTGTTCGACTGGACTGACTCTAGTGTGACTGGACCCAACACCGTTCCTTAGGTGGGAACAATACTAGATTCTAGATTTGACACTCTCGAGAGGTTGCAACTTTTATCCATATGTTGGGGTCTAATCTTGTACCGCCGGTACCGAAGTACTATACCCATCATGGCGACAGCACAAACCTATTCCCCCGTAGCCGTCTGCTCTACCAAGACACTCCTTGTATAGCTACCGACTTACCACTCGGGCTAAGTCTTATGACGAAGTGAATCCGGCACGTCTCCAACTCATGAGCAACACCTAGCTCCGGAACCTTTACAAGACTAGCCCCGACCACAACTATGCAGTAACCAACTAGACTTGCCAAGTGGGTAGCATCAAAAGAGTCTTGATAGGCTACTAAGCTGCGGTCTGCCCATTTTAACGACGCATGGTTGCGCGGGTGGTGTTTGGCGAGTGGCACTGTTTGACTCAATCTAGTCGACGGTGGTTATTAAAACTTAGCCACATTTTTATAGTAAGACTGGCAACAAACATTAGTCCACAATTATAAATAATGATCACTTAACAGTTCAGAAAAATAAATAAGTAAAGCCAACCGGGCGGCGAGTGTGCCTGCCACAGGTTGAGTGAATGAAAATAAAAGTAGCACAGTCAACCGGGCGATGGCGGAGATACCTCCGACCAGTGACAGCCACAGGTTGAGTAAAATAAAATAAAATAGCACAATCAACTGGGCGATGGCGGAGATACCTCCGACCAGTGACAGCCACAGGTTGAGTAAAAGGAAATAAAATAGCACAGTTGGTTAGCGTCAACCGGGCGATGGCGGAGGTACCTCCGACCAGTGACAGCCACAAGTCGACTACAAAAGTTAGTGGAGGCATCCACGCGATCCCGTTCCTCCATTCCATTGACTGCGGAGGTTCCCCTAGTCCATCGTCGCCAGAATGGGGAGTGGTGCATGGTACCATCCAACGCAATGCCACAACTCTACAGAAAAGTAGCTGCTTCAATCCACTTGGGAAGGACCCAACATGTATTTAGATGGGGTACCGAAACTCAACTCACGGAACATGAGTTTATCGTATTACGGAAAATAAAGGTAGCATTGATAGATCACATGAAATGATAGACATGAAATATGACATGTGAGATGCAAACTAACGCGCAAACAAATAATAATCATGGGAAACAAAATATCTACAACTTAGAAACAGATGGTTGGGGCTGATGGCTTGTCTTCACGGACAGGTTCAACTTCCACTTCAAATGGAGGGTTGGAATCTATTAAAGAAATTT